>JAIXMH010000022.1:0-394829 GCA_025528865.1 Pilobolus umbonatus
GAGAGATGCCTGGACACATGACGGACTACTTTGATAGTGACAACTACAAAGACCTAAAAGCATTGAATATGTTCACCTCTCCTGATGATATCGCTTTGATACTATATGTTGATGGGTTTGTAACTCAAAAGAAGTCGAAGCAGCCATTGACTATCGTTCATGTGCTGGTGTTGAACTATGATCCATCATTGAGGTAAAGTGTTTAGTTATATATAATAGATAAATATAAGTGCTTACTGACCTATTCATTCATAGATACACTGACGAGTATATGTTTCAATTAGCTATTATCCCTGGCAAAATTGTTGATCTTGATTCCTACATGCTGCCAATAGTAGATGAAATTAAAAGTCTTGGTAAGCATGGTCTCGTTGTAAAGAGGTATGATGGTGAGGTGATAACAAGTAAGGTTCACCTGGTTATGGCTACTGGTGATATCCCACAGGTATATATATTTATCTGTAAACAAAAAGAATAGAGAAGGCTGAGTTGTACATTCTATAGATTACCAAGTTTATCCATCATCAAGGCCACAGGGCAGTACACGGTTGCAGAATCTGTTCTGTAAAGGGTGAGGGCTCTCTCAGAAACCCTGGCTCAAAATACTATGCTGACAGTGATGCTCCCTTAAGACCCTCATCTGATTTCACCGATGGTAATGCTGTAAGTTATATATTCATATCATCAGATATACTCTTACTTACACTATAAAACAATTGTTTAGGCAACCCAGATATTAGGGCCAAGCATATTTTCTTTATTGCCCACCTTCAATGCTTCATCTTTCTTCGGTCTTGACGAAATGCACTTGCTTGGACAGGGCATGGGTAGGTTTTTGGTAGAGCTGATCGTAGAAGTGAATAAGTCCCCTCGAAACAGTCATATTCTACATGGTGTTAAAGATGGAGCTTCTAATATGGACGGGTATACGTTCAAAGTTGACCATCAAAAACTTGCTGCAGCTGGGAAGATGATTGAAGAATCAAGACGGAAAATTCCTGTTTCGTTCCAGGGTAGTTGGGATAATCTGATCTCAAGAACTAGTGGAGCCAGGGCAATTGATTTTCTTGATTTCCTGCTTTATGTAGTGCCTACATTGATAGTTCCTCTGTTTGAAGATAAAAAATGTGCGATTGGCATTGTTGAAACTGGTGAGAGGTTGTGCAATTGCATTGCAGTGGGAGTTGACTGAAGGACTAATAAGGGAGATGGAGAAGTAAGTTTTTATACAGGATATACAATGAAAATATTCTAAATACCTCTATTGTCTAGTTGCTTTGCTCACTGGCACAATTATCTGAGGGAGGAGATAAAAGCGAACAAGATATCTGTTGCGGTGTTTTGGCCTAATAACCATTACCTGGCACACATTGGAATGATCACCAGAAGAAATGGTTGCATGAGGGTATACAGCGCAAGATCAATGGAAAGAACAATTGGCCGCTACTCCAGATTGATAAAAAGTACTGTGTTCAGTGGAAAAAATGCTGGTAACATTGTTGAACGATTAGCTACTCGTAGCATAGTCAATTTCTCAATGGACATCAATAGTTTACTGGATATGGTAGAGCCCATTCGTACCTCTCTTGATGACTATTTGGAGCTTTCTTCATCCTCTCAATACAATCTCGACCACCAACTCTGGAGCCCCTTCAGCTCTGCCAATCTAGCATCTGATACACACATTGAATCCGTCCCCATAGCTACCACTATCAAAGAGCTGAAGAAATATTACTCCCGTTCTTCTTCCTCTTCTCTTCATTCCAACACAATCAACATTTCTGCCCGTGCTCTTTTGAACAGCCATGTATATAGCTCTTGTATGTATAGAAGAATTAGAAGAGAATACCGTCGTGGAAATCACCATGTCCTGTTCTACATATCACATAATTCGTAAGTACCAAGCTTCTATGTATTTCGCTTTATATCCTTACGTTATATATGCATCTGTAGATCTTTTTGCTGGTACGTCGGTTCAGTTCAATTCTATTTCCAGCATAACAACTCTTCGGAGGGGGATGATTCTCAATTTCTTGTTCTTGTTGAGGTGATGAAGAAGCATACCTGTGCCAAATATGATCCCACTATGCCTGTTGTCACGATGAATGGACCTGGTCAACCACCAAGATATGCGGTGATCAGTCTCAATGACATCAAATACCAGGTTGGCCTTGTTCAGAAATCCACAGACTCTTTGGAGCACAATGTAGTAGCTCCATACTATATATTCCGTGATAATATAAAGGCTACAGCTGGAAAACTTGTCAACATATAATTCATAATAAAGCTCTTTTTACATTACTCAGTTGTTATTATATGTGTCTTTTCTCTCATTCCTTTGTTGATTGACATGACTATGTTCATCCTAAATCAACATTAGGTTACTCGTTATTGATGGGATATAAGTAATAGTACCTTTGGTATTGTATTTATCTAAGCTGTAAAGTGGAATAGAAGAAGGAGAAAAACAGGGGACTTGAGGAGATAAAAAAATAAATACTCGGAATTTGAATAATAAAATGAAAAATGAATGCAAAATGGGTTTTCGTACACAAATCATCCTAAAATCAAGAAAGAATATATGTATGTACACACTCAGAAAGGGTTAACTACCTTTTCAAATTTGGGTTGAATTACGTGAATACATAAAATAGTATATTTAAGCAGAGAAATCATTTTAATTTCAATTTAAAAAGATATCATGTAATAACCATAACATTGATGAACATATACACTGCATTTATTTTTCAATAAAGCAAATTTAATATTTAGGGCATTTGGCTCATGATTACTAAGAATACATACCATCATTATCATTGGGACGCTACATGACAATTTATTAAGAAGGGGTTTATGACCCTTTCAAAATGTGTAACTACTACCAGTTCATCCGTAGTGTATATCACCCTCGATATACACTGTGGGTCGTCTAATTTACCTTGTAAATTAGAACAGTGAGTAGTGACTGAAGGATATTGATATTCGATAAAAGCATCAAAATACCACAACAACCGATCATTCGAGCCCATATAAAAAGGGTCTTCTTTTAATAATGAGCTCTCTCTCGCATTTTGCACCTAATTAAAGAGTACACAGAGTCTCATTACTTCTTCGTCTTTTTACATTTATAACATTAATCTTACCTAAGTCCTCTCACATAAATATATTTACATTATTAAAATCGAACTGGACAACTTCGATTACGATCCTTTGTTGGGTCTGTCGTATAAATCAAATCAGTAAGTTTTACTGATGTTCGGCATTTGTTGCACAATACTTGGTATATCAGACTTTTTACAGCAATTCCAAAAGACATGGCATGCAAGTAGCAAGGTATTCAAGTTTTTAAGGTTTGTGAAAACTGGAAGTTGTGCCAAGGAGGAAGGGAATTCAAGGTGGCCGATCTCATACATAACATAAAGTCCGTCATTGTTGTATCAGAATCTATCCAGATCCTCATCTGTAGTTCTATCTCAACTGTCATACAATGGTACCTTAATTGTATTACCTAAATCGACAATCTCATATTCATACTAGTGTCAAAATCTGAGTACATAAACTCATAAGGAAATAATTGGAAGTCAATGCAATTAGTATATTGATCCGCTCAATATAAGCTACTTTCATACCGATTCAGTAATTATCAATACCTTAAATCCTCTAATACATCTTCCCAATTAATACTTCTTTAAACACGCCATGCCGAGTAACAAGAGTATCCAATACATGGGCTACGATTCATTAGAAGACTTATACGTATTCATCTCAGATCAGATCATCCTCATGGTCTCATCCCACATTCTTCCTGATTGACACTTGATAGGTTGTTCCCCTGTATTGACATCCGTAATTGGATCATGTCAATTCACACACTCATGTATGTTCAAGATCCCTTCTCCGTATAACATTTTAATATAAATACTCTCATCCATTTTGTAATAATAAAGGGCAATCAATCTTTCTTTCGGTCTGATTAACTTATCTGTCTCCTTTACGCTTTTTCTTTTATTTTTTGAAGTTGAATATACTCATATATTCATCATTTTTTTTAATCAATTCCATTATAATCAGCTCTTATTAACTTACCTCTTACTATGTCTCAATCCACTGCTTTGCTCTCCGTGTCTACAACTATGGCTAGAACTCCTAGTTCGGCTGGTAGCCCCATGTACGTTCCTGATGAACAGCATGCCTCTGCACATAGTACTAACAGTACTGTGCTTACCTCTTTGTCCGAAATGGATATTGAGCCTTCTGTGTTGAACAGTCCTTTGGGACAAACACATCCTCCCGCCTACGGTATTACTGCCATTGGTCAAACCCGATCGATCTCTAATGGTGTTGCCTCGTCAATCACTTCCATGAAGGAATGTCAAGTCGAACTGTCTGCTCAGTGTGCTTCACTGGTGATCGATATCATCAAGGCCTGTGATAATCAAGAGAGGGCTGAACATCTTCGTGGTCTCCGCAATGCTCGAATGAATGATCTTGAAGCCATCACCAAGATGATTGAATGTGTTGGTCGTACCAACAATGACAAAGTAGTAATCAAGTCTACTATGATTCCCCGCAACCTGCCTAAGCTCCAATGGGAAGGGCAGAAAGTGTTTGATCCGTCTTCCACTGTATTTCCTGATTTGAATTCCGTTCTAACCAACTTCGAGGATGTGATGAACTCCGTCTCTTTGGATCTCGATGCTAATTGGTACCGTTTGATGCCACCTCTTTTGTCACCTCAACAACGTTCTTGGTTCAGTGAATTTGTGTCTTTGAACTCTGCTGCTGCTTCTTGGGCAACTTTCAAAAGAGCCATGGTAGTTAGGTATGGTGTTTCATCATCCGATGATCGTTCTGTCTGCTTTTACGAAATCATGACTATCACTATGTCACATGCTGAAGATATTGATACATATAATGAACGATATATGAACCTGAGAAGAAGATCCGGTATAATTGACGAACAGGTACTAAGAACTAGGTACATTGAAGGTCTTCCAGTACCACTTTATGACGCTTTGAATACCTCTCTTGCTTCGTTGTCTTTGGAAGAAAGTGATAACATAGATCGGGTAATGGCTATCACTAAAAGACTGTACTACAAGGTTTACAAGCCTAGATTCCTTGTTTCTTCTGATTCTTCGTCTCGTGCTTCTCGTCCTGTGACCTCTACTTCCTCTTCTTCTCCTCGTGCCTCTGGTTCTGCTTCTCCTAGGTCGTCTTCTAACTCTGGTTTAAAGAGAAACAAGCCGTCCTCCTCAGCAAATGGCAGCCACTATCACTCTGATAGAAAAGGAAAGCAACCCCGCACCAATTCTTCTTCGCCTGCTGTGTTCTGTAGCTTTCACAATACATCTACGCATAGCTCTGAAGACTGTCGTGCTTTGGCTTCTGCGGCTCAGACTGGTACTGCTCCCATTCGTCGTGCTGCCAAAGGTGAATGTAGAAAGTGTTTTGCTCCTGGGTGGACATCCAATCATGTGTGCAAGACTGCAACTATCTCGTCTGATAACTCGAACATTGCTTTTAGGTATATGGCATATACTAAAGGCGCCAATAACGAGTGGATTGCTGCTGGAGCTGTTAATGATAATACCCCTACTATTTCTTCTCCTGCTGCTACTCTGTCTGCTGCTGCTACTTCTTCTGCTGCTGCCACTTCTGCTGCTGTCACTTCTGCTGCTGTCACTTCTGCTGCTGTCACTCCCACCTCTGCTTCGGCTCCTTTGTCTGCTGCTCCGATGGACCTTGATCAGGATGAGCACACTGCTATAGTTGCTCAAAGCTGTAAGTATGATGATAGATTTTCTAAGCCTATATTGCAAAAATCTAATAGTTTATTTGTCCCTGTTATTGTAGAAAACTTCAAGTGTTACGCATTGGTTGATACAGGTAGTGAATTTAGTTCTATTTCACCAGAATTCCATAAATTCTTGAATACTAATATATCTGTTATCTCTTCAGGCTTCATTCAGCTGGGGGCCAAGAACACTAAGGAGCCCAGAATTGGCAAAACCCTATTAAAAGTTTTTTACAATAAACATACAATTAACTATAACTTCGAAATATTCGATTTCTTTTCACATGAAAATGTACCTATTTGTTTTGGTCTTGATATCATGCCTTTACTTGGAATTTATGTTGAAGGATTAGTCACCTCTTGGTTTGATCATATTGGCCCATCCATTCCAGATCCTATTGATCCTGATCAGATTCAACCTAATAATAGTCCTTATGGCACTGAAGAAGAAAGAAAAGTATTATTTACAAAGATCTTTTCTCGTTTAAATGATAATGCCCAGATTGACATGAAGTCTACATATTGTAACTTACCTGGTGCTATTATTCATCTTCAAACCAAACCAGGTGTTATTGCTTATAGACGTCAATATCACTTGCCTGAAATCCATAGGGAAGCTGTTACATCTCAGATAAAGACTTGGCTCGAAGAAGGTGTTATTGAGTTAGCTCCTTCCCACACGTCTTTTAACAGTCCACTTCTCGTTGTCAAGAAGAAAGATGGTGATGGTAATTATACATTATCTAAGCCTAGAGTAGTTACAGATGTTCGTAAGCTTAATGAGATATTAATTGTATCGGATCGTCAGCAAATACCTTTAATATCAGACATTCATCAGCGTATTGGTGCATCATCTATTCACACTTTGGTCGATATTCACAGTTGCTTCACAAGTTTCTTAGTGGCTCCTGAGGATAGAGAAAAGTTGTCTTTCACTTGTCCATTCACTAATCAACAATATCGTTATATTAAGGCATGTTTCGGTATCACTTTTGTAGGAAATGTGGTGCAACGTGTGCTTACCAACCTCTTTGCTGATCTTCCATATGCAAATGTATATATCGATGACATTGTTGTTAGTACTTCTCCTCCACTATCTCATCATGTTGATTGTGTTGCTGAAGTTATCAAGCGGTTGACTCAAGCAAACCTTGTAGTTAATCCTGATAAGATTGTTCTCGCTCAACGGAACATTCATATTCTCGGTTGGACCATTATTGAAAATGGTGGACTTATACCTGATCCACGTAAGGTGTCCAATATCCATACTTGGCCTATTCCAACTACTGGGAAAATGATTCAAAGATACCTCGGTTTCGCTAATTATTTCCGAAACTCTATTCCTCTTTTTGCTGATCTAAGTGCTCCATTGGACGAACTTCGCAATCAGAAAAGTCTGGAAGGTATCTGGAATAACACTCATATGAAGGCATTCCGAGCTATTCAGCAAGCGTTGGCTTCTGCTCCTGTGTTATCTCCACCCGATTTGCAGTATCCATTTCATGTTGCTACCGACGCTAGTGTCACTGGAATTGGTGGTATTCTGTACCAGATTATCGATGATAAGATCTCTTATATCGGTATGGCAAGTCGTAAGCTTTCTGTCTCTGAACAGAACTACAGCACTACTAAACGTGAGCTCTTAGCCATTGTTTATATGCTCAAAAAGTATCACAAATGGTTATTTGGTATTCATTTTACCTTGCACACTGACCATAAAAGTTTGACTTTTTTGAATACTCAGGAATCTCCTAATTCTCTAATGTTGAACTGGTACGAAACTATCTTTAGTTACTCTTTTACTGTTATACATCTGCCTGGTATTCAAAATATTATTCCTGATGCACTTAGCCGTTTGTTCTCTGATGATCACAATCTGGAGGGGGGTAATATTACCAGGAATAAGAATAACAAAAGAAAACACAATAAATCCATAACAAATGAATTGGATTATCAATCACGTGACGTCATCATGCACCGAGCTATGCGTTATGCTGACTATATCACACCTCCTGCTGATAGACGAGATGAAATCATCTTTCGAGCTCATCTATTAGGTCATTTTGGTATCAATGCTATCGAAGATACAATCCATAATGACAAAATGCACTGGACAAACATAAGACAGGACATCGATCGTATTGTCAGTCAGTGTTTGGAGTGTAACAGATTTAATATCACCAAGATTGGTTATCATCCTCCTAAAAGTGTACTTCCTGATGGTCCTCTTGATCATTGGTGCATGGATCTTGGCACATTTGATATTACTTCTGGTAGTGGAAACAACTATATCTTAGTCATGGTAGACTATTATACTAGATTCACTATCCTGCGTGCTTTACCTGATAAGCAAGCTACCACCATTGCAAAAGAATTGCTCAACATCTTTTGTTTATTTGGTTTCCCTAAGATCATCAATAGTGACAATGGAACTGAGTTCGTCAATGAATTGGTTTCACAGATGATCTTATTAAGTGGTATAGACAGACGTCTTTCACTTCCATACTCACCCATGGTGTCAGTACTCATATATTATCACATTCTAGAGACTTGCCCCTGAGGAATGTCAGGCCCCATTAGATTAATTAATTCATTCCCATACAATTATCTCCTTATGTATAGCACTGACATTCCTGATCATTCATTTCACTATTGACATTCTTCACTTCTTTGTATAATATAAATAGCTCAAACTCTTTTATTTCTTTTATTCTTTACCTTATTATCATAAGTAATAAACATATATAATTTATCTCTGAAACTTGTTACCTGTTCTCTTGTCTCTTGTGAAGCACTTAGTACCCTTCTGCTTTGCTCCTGCCCGAATCATTACACATGGGTAATTCAGTCAATGAAGCTTATGTGGGTATTGCCAAAAAGTCTATTGTTAAACAACTCAAAGGAGTTAAACAAGACTGGGATCTATACTTGAATTGTACTCAATATGCAATGAATTGCAAGTATGCACGCTTGCATGGATCCAGACCTTACACAGTTATGTTCAATAAACAGCCCAACGACTTTATTGATTATACCAAGGTCAAACCTTCCCTTAACATTGATAAGTCTGACTCCAAAGTCATAGATGACAAACTCAAATATGTTACTGAAACTGTCATTCCTGCCATCTCCAAGAAGATAAAGGAAAAACAGGAACGTGATCATGCTTATTTCATGAAAAAGCATCGTATAATAGAAACACACTTTCCGATCAACAGTGAAGTGTATGTCAAGAACATAACGAAGAGCGGTAAAACAGATCAGAATTACGAAGGACCGTTAATAGTCAAGAATCTTACTACTAATGGCTCCTATGTCCTCGAATGGAAAAGTAATGGCCATCTGTACGGACGGGATGTTCCTACCTCTCATATCAAACTTGCTTCTGAAGAAACATTTCCTCAGAATGAAGAAACTCGTTATGAAGTTCAAGCTATTATCGATCACTACGAAGAAGGTACCGATTATCAGTATCTGGTCAAATGGAAAGACTATTCAGACGATGCTAACCTCTGGTTACCCTATGAGAACTTCGATTCTTCCCATCATATTGACATATACTGGAGTCGCAGACGTGAACCTAATCCTCACAAACCTAATAGCAGATCCAAGACTGTCAATAGTCGTAATATTAAAGCTAGACGAGTACCTACCTCTAGAAATAATCCTGCTAAGCCAAAAAGTAAACATGTTTCCAGAAGCAAATCTACTAATACAAATGGCAAGGGTAAAACACCCAAACGTAATACCACATCTAGAGGTATTACCACCAGATCAAAGGCTAACTACCTTAAGTAATTGACTTGTCTTTTTCCGCCACTTTTTACCTACTAGGTTTTTTATCTTATGCGTTTTTATTGACTAACTAATTACTACGATCACTTCTTTCTCTCTATAAACGAGAATATCTTACATACGTTCCACTAATCGAGCACTACAATGTTCTATATGAATATGCCATTAGTCTGGAAGGGGGCTATGTTGTATCAGAATCTATCCAGATCCTCATCTGTAGTTCTATCTCAACTGTCATACAATGGTACCTTAATTGTATTACCTAAATCGACAATCTCATATTCATACTAGTGTCAAAATCTGAGTACATAAACTCATAAGGAAATAATTGGAAGTCAATGCAATTAGTATATTGATCCGCTCAATATAAGCTACTTTCATACCGATTCAGTAATTATCAATACCTTAAATCCTCTAATACATCTTCCCAATTAATACTTCTTTAAACACGCCATGCCGAGTAACAAGAGTATCCAATACATGGGCTACAATTCATTAGAAGACTAATACGTATTCATCTCAGATCAGATCATCCTCATGGTCTCATCCCACATTCTTCCTGATTGACACTTGATAGGTTGTTCCCCTGTATTGACATCCGTAATTGGATCATGTCAATTCACACACTCATGTATGTTCAAGATCCCTTCTCCGTATAACATTTTAATATAAATACTCTCATCCATTTTGTAATAATAAAGGGCAATCAATCTTTCTTTCGGTCTGATTAACTTATCTGTCTCCTTTACGCTTTTTCTTTTATTTTTTGAAGTTGAATATACTCATATATTCATCAGTCATAGTCCAATCTTGTTAGATAAAATGTAATAGCAAATCCTATATTTATAAAATTAGCTACTCTCAAACACAAATCTATGGGTAGAGTAGGTATAAATTACCGTGGATTTGAAATGAAATTGAAGACTCCAGAAGGTGCAAGTCAATAGCTTCCTTGCTAAAACAAGTGACTCTCGCCAAGTCCATACATAACGCCGCTTTGTTACATGTTAGTTCTGCAATTTAATCTCTCCGTGTCCAAGAGTAGCACTAAACTTTAGCTGGTCAACAATAGAAATTACAGCATCCGGTCTCAAAGGCAAAACGGTGGTTATTAACTCTTTCTAGCCACCTTAACAATACTGATCTTTCTCAATTAGCAAGAATACAAGACAACAACGAGTCAAAATAAGTATTCCAAAGCTCAGTTTCACTTATAGCGCTCACATCAATTATGGAATTCTTGGGCAACCCAAGGCGAAGATAAGAAGATGAGAAGGTGGGAAAGGGAGAATGGTTTTCAACGAGAAGTAACACTTACAACATAGCGAGACCCACTATGACTCTCTGTTTTTCGTATGGCATCTTTGATGCTATTTGTAATAACTCTGCAGTAGTTGACAGTATTGATGTGATTCCGGAGTCTATGTTTTCAACGATGCTCATAAATTCTACTGGAGTAAACTTCATATCTGAGAATTCAATTTTCTTCGCGAATTCATTATGTATTTTGGCTAACAAAGAATCAGCAAAGACTGAACTCATCAAGTGACTGTATTGAAGAGGTTGTAGCAAGAGGATATTATTTAATGACAATAATTCCTGAACATGTTCTTCCATCTTGAGAGTCCAGGGTAAAGGCGGGGACCAATATACTTTTTTCTGGGAACTAGTTTGATAAGATAAAAGTGTGAATAACACAGTTGCATAATCAACACATGGGTGGACGATGGCATATTAAAAAATAGTGAGAAATCTTGATACAGAGTCTATTTAGAGTTTACTCGAAAAAATTGAAAAACGTTATTTACGTATTAATTCAACATAAGCTTTCTACGTCATCTAAAATAATTTAAACGCAGGAGGTATACAAATAGCAAATCCCCCAGTCGTCTGTATCATTTATTATACGTTTACATTCTTTAACCTCATTTTCTTTAAGCGTGTTTTACTCAATTATGGAACTTAACTTTGAAAGGTCGGCAAGTAATTCTATTTTTTTGTTCATAACGTACTAATCATTTTCTGAACAGAAACCGCATTGATAACTAGCTTTGCTTCACGCATTCTGCTCCGTATCCTTTGCCCGTTCTTCTCCCCATTATGATGAGCACGATGATGTTCTTTTTATTTCTTTTTATTTCTTAACATTTTAGTTCTCATCATTTTCCGGACAGAAACCGCATTGATAACCAGCTTTGCTTCACGCATTTTGCTCCGTATCCTTTGCCCGTTCTTCTCCCCATTATGATGAGCACGATGATGTTCTTTTTATTTCTTTTTATTTCTTAACATTTTAGTTCTCATCATTTTCCGGACAGAAACCGCATTGATAACCAGCTTTGCTTCACGCATTTTGCTCCGTATCCTTTGCCCGTTCTTCTCCCCATTATGATGAGCACGATGATGTTCTTTTTATTTCTTTTTATTTCTTTATTTTTTATTTTTCAATTCTCCTTTGTCATCCCTGTCTCACTAAAAATAAAGGTAAGCAACACTGAAAACAGGAAAGTAATAATAGAGGTAATAATGCTATTACATAGTGTCAGAGATGAGAACGTAGAAGTGGAATGAACAGTAATTAGAACCACAGTAGGTTAACACACAATATTAGGAGACTATGAAGAGGTAATATATATACACACCAGCCATAATATTCACCCGTCTTAATAATATATTTAGTAATGCAGAGGTCGATGAGGTGGAATGAGGATGTAGTTCAGCTGTTGGATAGATCAGGAGGGGAGGCAGTCCACGTGGAAAACAATAATTACAAGAGGTAAACAAATTTAGAACACAGAATGAATAAAACAGACAGTCATATATATATTATACTAAGGGTGTCAGTGATGGGGATGTAAAAGTGGAATAGGCAGTCATCTGGGCAGTTACTCATCTCAGAATATATCAGGGACATGCAAAAAGAATATCAGAGAACTACAAATGATGTGAGTTGTATACAACAGCAAGGACATACTTAGGAACTTACAGTATGTGTAGGGATACAGTGACTGATGAGGCAAGATGAGTGTTGAAATCAGTAGTTGAGTAGACCGAGGATATACAATTGAAATGATTATCAGTTGGAATATATAAGGAAGAATCAAAGGTAAATAAATAAACAGCCAGGAATAATAAAATAGAGAAGAAATAGAATAAACACTCATACATATATTATTCTAGCGTTGGTAATGGGGATGTTGAAGTGAATGAACCGTCATCAGGTCAACAGTGGTTCAACATATGGTTATGTATATTAACGATATAAGAAGAATAGAAGAGGTATGAACTGTGTACAGAACAACAATATGCATGGATACTGAGAATATACTTAGTGATGTAGTGTCTGATGGGGTTGAATGAGTATCGAGATCTGTTGTTCAATAGACTGGAGGTATACAGTTGAGGTGGATATATGGAATAAGGTAAATAAATGGTAGATACACAACAAATAAATTAAAGAAAAGAAACAAAACTCACACATATATAATTCTAGGATGTCAGTGATGGGAATGTCGAACATCAGTGTTCACTCATTAGGACAACTGTACATCTGCATCTCGGAGAGTATGGATAGACGTTAAATAGGAATAACTAGACAAAATACACAAAGTGAAGATGACATGCATAATGCATGGTGCAATCAGGTGAAATGGAGAAAGTATGTTGACCGATCCTGTTCTCTTTTGTTTACATGAGGTAAGAGATATAACTATAGAGTACCCATTAAGAGGAAACACTTATGTAATTACAGTGTGTCAGAGATAAGAATACACAACAAATACACAGCCATATGACAAGAATACATACAACAACAGTGTAATATTAGGACTGGGTACACTATAAGCATCCAGCAATATGAAGTAGATTGATAAAATGAACAATAAAGGTGTCAGTGATGAGAATTATCATATTGATCCAGCTATTTTTGATGCTGTCGAAGGGTGATATGACAGGTGTGACATCTTACATTATGCTCTATCAGTCTGCTTCTGTTTCAACACTATATATATCAGAACAATGGACATCAGATAATACAATCACAGTTTATACGTCTACCATAGATGATTTCAAACATACAATCAGTTGGCAAGAGACGAATACAAATTGAGAGGTATTGATCTCGCATATTGATGGAACTATATATATTTACGGCATTCTATTTAGATGCATGTTATTTATTATTGCCTTCTTATTTCAGTCTGAATTCATCTTATTATTACTGGGTCAACATCAATGTAGTATGTGATGTGAATAAGATATACACAATAGAAGGCATTGTATGAATGAATTAAAAAAAGCTATTGTATATATTTATTATGATAAAAATTATTATTTATCTTAATTGGAAGATATAGGATGGTAATGAAGAGGAAAAGAAGAGAAGAAATAAGGGAGAGTATGGTCAGATTAAAGGAGGGAAATCTTACCACCATTTGTTGTCATATTGCCTATAAATTAATGTTCTGATAGGAAGAGCAGTGACCTTCAAATTGCTTCAAGTAAAGAAGTAATTCGATGTTAAATCTAAGTGTATATACTTACTATGAGCAATACTTCTAACAGCCGATATAGAGAAAAAAGAAATGAAGAGATCAGCAGTATTTATACAGAATGGAAAACCCATTACCTACACTTACAATCTCACTATCATGTAATTATGATTACACAAAGAGATCATTGGTAATAACCTTGTATAAATGAAATAAGTCAAATTGTATGTGTTCCTTATCACTACAATTGCATAAAAAGCCACTCGATATTCAATGAAAATACAGGATACCCCTAAAATAAAAAAAGAAAGCCTTGTAGCTGAAAAAAAATTTAACAACTTACAACAGTACGGAGAAAAAATGGAAACCCCCTATGTTTTAGATGAGAGACAAATTAAGCAAACACTTTTGGTAACTGATAGAAATAACATGGAAATTTATGAAACCTTTACATCGAAAGTTTCATATACCATATCGAGGCCCTAAAATAAAAAGAACATGTAATACCAAAGAATACAGAAGCTGAAAGAAGATTTATTGTACGACAAAGACCCTTTTGACAATTCAAGGGTATGCAGGATTGAATAGAAGATTTGGATATGTAGCTCAATACTTTATATACACACAGAATGATCAATAAAAACAATAAAATTTTAATCAAACAATACAATACTTTCACTTTTATACTTTACATAGAAAAGTAAGATTTTATTAGAAAAGAGATTGGCTTAATGATTACCTAATAATTACTAATTACCAACCAACTTCCCTGAATTTAGATTGGCATGCCTCTCATTAAAACATCATCAGAGGAGAGCAGCTAAGGATATTCTTCTCAAGGGGTGGATGGAAGAAGCAAGGTTGAAATAAAACATATAGTCGAAAAGTTTAGTAGTTACACCAAACATATCGGAACAATCCACAGAACATGGACCACAATCACTAAATTAGAAGTGCATATTGATGATGTTATAGAAAGCAAGAAAACAATCTTTGAGAAGAAGAAGATTATGCCCGCCTACACAACTAATATAAATATCCAGTTTGATTAGATAACTTTTTTTTAGTTCTATAGTTGTTATTAAAGATGGAAATAATGAAGTAATATAATTGATTCTCTATATTATTTTCACATAAGTGCGATATCTACAGTATAAGAGAATAAAACTAAAAATGTAAGTCAATCCTTCAATGATCATTACAGTTCAGCAAAAAGCATCCTATTACTTCATACCAATTGAAGTTCCAACAATAGACACACTTTATTTAGACTATATAATAGCCGATATACAGAATAAAATCAAGATTTGGTGTAGTGATGTCAACAGATGCGTACTCATTCGGTTCAACATCTGTATAAAAGAAGAGTATAAGTATCAATAATTGTTGTTTTTATAATATATAAAAGTGTAATAAGCTCAACTGATAAAACGGTTAATCATTCAGATAATATAAACTGCTTTTGCATGTACTTGAAGTGGAAGAAATGATAAAGGCATAAACAATTAAACCCAGTCACTTAATTATGGGTTCTTGCGAATTTCAAGCTCATTAAAAAAAAATTTTTATAAATGTGCACCAAAATAATTTTTTCCCCTTCCTTTCATTTTATTTTCTCTTCTAGACACTTCAGTTGCTAACAGCAGTTATGAACACACCTACCAACAGTTGATATGAGTAGTGATCAGTCAATAGAGTAGAGATCAGCAGTGAATGAGGCAAGGAATGGAACACATCTGCACTCATCTCGAAGTAGACACACCTTATTTATATATTTTATGAATGAACAGAGACCACTTGGAAGTCTTAAACTTACTGTTATACACACAACAACGTTGTCATATATAGTTAACATCAGTACATACGGTACACATCAGAGTGAACGAAGCAAGGAATGTAGCTCATCTGCACTCATCTGGAAGTAGACACTTATATGTAGATAATACTTATACTTATAGTGAATGAATAATAAAACAGTACTATTATTATCATCAAAGAGAGTAAATAGAAGTTGATAGATAGTAAACAACGTCGAATTGGAGAGTGTTATGGATGTTTATCATTTTTACTTTATATACGGGGGAATCACACAGAATGGATATATGATGAATGGATGAAGTGTTTACTGTGAGTGCACTATACATCCCAGTACTATCAACCCTTGATCCATGAGTAAATACCATCGATGTTGAACTATGGATATAAAATATTAGTGGCCATTGTTAAACTGGAGTGTGCTATGGATGTATATGTTCTTCACCTCATATACGGGGGAGTCGCACAGAGTGGATATATGATGAATGGATGAAGTGTTTACTGTGAGTGCAGTATACATCCCAGTACTTTCCACCCTTGATCCATGAGTAGATACCATCGATGTTAAACTATGGGTATAGAAGAGTAGTGGCCATTGCTAAACTGGAGTATGTTATAGATGTTTACAATCAGCACTGTATATACGGAAAGTCACACAGAATTGATATATGGTGGATGGATGAAATGTTTATTATAAGTGCAGAATACATCCCAATACTCTTAACATTTGATATATGAGTAGATACTATCGATGTTGAAGTATGGATGTGAAAGAGTGGTGGCCATTATTAAACAGGAGTTCGTTATGGATGTTTATGATCTTCAAAAAAACAATTAATAAATTTGCAAGAAAAGTTTTCCCTTTCTTTTATTTTCTTTTCTCTTCTGTGCACTTCCGATGCCAATAACAGTAATAAACACAACAGAACACACCTACCAACAGTTGATATGAGTAGTGATCAATGACAATAATTCCTGAACATGTTCTTCCATCTTGAGAGTCCAGGGTAAAGGCGGGGACCAATATACTTTTTTCTGGGAACTAGTTTGATAAGATAAAAGTGTGAATAACACAGTTGCATAATCAACACATGGGTGGACGATGGCATATTAAAAAATAGTGAGAAATCTTGATACAGAGTCTATTTAGAGTTTACTCGAAAAAATTGAAAAACGTTATTTACGTATTAATTCAACATAAGCTTTCTACGTCATCTAAAATAATTTAAACGCAGGAGGTATACAAATAGCAAATCCCCCAGTCGTCTGTATCATTTATTATACGTTTACATTCTTTAACCTCATTTTCTTTAAGCGTGTTTTACTCAATTATGGAACTTAACTTTGAAAGGTCGGCAAGTAATTCTATTTTTTTGTTCATAACGTACTAATCATTTTCTGAACAGAAACCGCATTGATAACTAGCTTTGCTTCACGCATTCTGCTCCGTATCCTTTGCCCGTTCTTCTCCTCATTATGATGAGCACAATTATGTTCTTTTTATTTCTTTTTATTTCTTAACATTTTAGTTCTCATCATTTTCCGGACAGAAACCGCATTGATAACCAGCTTTGCTTCACGCATTTTGCTCCGTATCCTTTGCCCGTTCTTCTCCCCATTATGATGAGCACGATGATGTTCTTTTTATTTCTTTTTATTTCTTAACATTTTAGTTCTCATCATTTTCCGGACAGAAACCGCATTGATAACCAGCTTTGCTTCACGCATTTTGCTCCGTATCCTTTGCCCGTTCTTCTCCCCATTATGATGAGCACAATAAGGAAGAGTTTATTTTATTACGCAATTTGTCCTGTAACAAGTCATTTGTTTCACCGTCATGGAAGGTAGCAATAATTTAATTTTCCAGGATATTATGTGGCATACAATAATGGAAATCACCGCGATTTGTATCAAGCTCTGTTCTTCCCAACCAAGACTCAATCTATACGATAACTTTTGAATGTCAAATTCTGAAAATGCCTGTTTTCTCTACTGTAAAAGCAAAGTGTAAAGTGTAATACCCGCTTTGAAGAATTACAATAAAGGTGTCGAGGACCTAGAATTATTTGAATGTTCTTATTTTATAATCTACTGTAATAAATGCTCTTACTCTATTATTTTTTAATGATTTATCCATGTTACGCTTGCTTGGCAGTGAAAAGGTGAGCGATGTTAAGTAACCTGAGTAATTGGTGACAATTCATGTACGATCGTAATATAATTAGGAAACTTTACTGGAGTAATTGTTCTTGAAAATGAAAATAACATTTTGAAGAATAAACAACAAATGGTTTTCTGTCGTATTTTTATAATGTGTGAAATATCGAGTAAGCAAATCAATAACATGATTTATTAACGCTGAACAGATTCAATTGTTATATTTTACAATGGAGCTGTACGACACAGTTGGAATCAGAAGGTCTTTTTTTACAAGGATAAACTCCTCAGATGTGATTTCTGTCGACAAGGACATACTCATCGATTCCTAAGCGACTATTTAGTATCACTAAAATATATATTGTATGCTATGATCTTACTTTTAACTGTATTAAATCCATCAATGTCTTTTCTGCATTTTTATATGAGTTGAAGGAAGTGGGCAACAATCCAACAGAGACACGCTCATATGGATAATATCCGTCACTGAATGAAACAACAAATGTTTCATAGCACAGACCTAAATGATAATAAAGAATATTAGTATATACTCTGGAAAACAAATCTAGCTTTTTTACCGTAAACAAGCAGGCCAAAAGTTACAGCTTCTATCGGTAATAATGCATTCTTCAATCTTACGTGCAGCTGTCTCTTACATGTCTCTAATACTCTCGCACGAGCAAGATCAACACATGATTTTGACGTTCCAACGGGCTTAATCTCTCCGTTACCCACTTCACAAAGGCCAGAACAAAAAACAAGGTCTGGCCGCGTAGAAATTGAATCGGGCATTTTTTGTTTGTTAATCCAGGTGGAAAAGTCCCTAGATATATAAATGATACCGTTAATATCATCTATGTAAACCTAACCGTATTAATTTGTGTTCAACTTACCATGAAACCGTTATATCATTATGTGGTGACCACAAAGAACAAAGTAACTCACTTACAGACTTAGCTATTAAATCAATTTCACTTGATGGCCATTTAGTAGGCTTGGAATGATTCAGATATATCCCAACCAGAATATGGTATAGAGCTACTTCATTAACGGTGTTGAGTGGGATGCCTTGTAAATTAATCACGGTTCTGTTCTCTATTGCTTGCTCCATAGCTCTTACACATTGAATGATGTTCTTTGGTAACTTTTTAAGGGGCACTATATACTGACGATTGGCTGGATTGTTTGGATGGGATGTTTCAAATAAAGCAGATAGAAGAAGTCTTTTCTCAATATCTGATGGTTTTAAAAGCTTTTCAAAGGCAAGATTATGAGTGTTATCATATATCGACTTTATATTTGAATTGCTAGTAACCATTTCTTTCTTTCCTTCGGAGATAATATTCAATTCACTGAGTGTCATCGACCAAACGTAACCTACAATACACCAAGCAGACGATACATTGGTCATAGTTTCCGACTCCTTTTCTTTATAAGAACTATCGATGTCGTTGTCACTGTAAATGATCTGTAAAAAAGGGGTACTTTGGGCTGAAACATCATTAGACTGTACACTAGATTTAGATGTGGTATCTACACTAGAACTGTCTATGGATTGTACATTAGACCCGAAATGTTTTGGTTGTGTAGTATTAGACTCTGTTGCTTCTTGGACATAGTGAGCTGTCTCTTTTCCTTTTTTTTTCTAAATCGAGGCATGAATTAATTATTATAAATAATTACTATTTTTAATAGTATACCTTATTAGCACTGCCCTCGACTTGTGGCCCAGCCACTGATTTTGCAATAGAATCGTCTTCTTTTTCATAACCTTCTAAAAGTGCAAAGATTCTTTTGCTTTTAAGGGATTGTATCATATTTTCTTTTGCTTGTTTTACTCCTTCAGCTAGTAAGTCAATCCAGTTTACTTCTAAGGAATCTACGATAGTTACATCGTCTTTGACTTCTGAAGTAAATCGTCGTATCCACATCCTTTCAATTCCTTCCACCGAAGTTCGTTTGTGTGCGATGATGTCACTGATAACAAGTCCTTCATTCATACTTATGAATGCAGATAGTTGAGGGGTAATTGACATTCGACGCGTGTATAGTATGTATCTGGATATAGCTATATATATGTATATATATATTTGTTGTTAGTTCAGCGAAAATTCTATTTTCTTTTAATCTGACCAACCTTCTTTATAATCTTTAGTCATAATATCTGTATAAATTGAAAGAATTTTTTGTTTGGGATAAATAGGCAAAAGAGAAGTAACTCCAGAGTACTGAATTGTTTGTCGTACCTAATACAATCATGATTGACTCCGAGTCGACCTCCAATGCGATACATGCTCTCTGAGCTACGCTTTATTTTCCTTTTTTGTGATAAGTATAATATAAATAATAAGAAATAGTATAATTGATATCCTTCATATCTTTCTAAGCTATGCACCGTGGGATATAATTATATGAATAATAACGACACAAATGGCATGGAGCAAACTCAAGTACCCGTCAAGGCCTACACCCAAGAAGAGGTCGACCAACTCGCCCGAGCCATTGCTCAACAGATCAGACTTGAAGAAAGAACAAGACAAGACAAAGGAGGAAACCAACTTCCAGAGGAAATCCGTGAAGAGTTGGATAATTCCACTCCCCTAAAAACTAAGGGACACCCTTAAAAAATATAGCCGAGAAGTATCTGCCTTTGAACATGGAGAATGGACTAGTTCTCAATACATCAACAAGACTTTTATCCTTGAGCTCAAGAGATATCAAATTGATGCACACCAACATGTCGCATCAAAATACATGAATGCAGACAGATTCAGGATCCACGCCATGGCTGGAACAGAGATAATTACACCTCAGAGATAATGAAGGAATCGACAGTAACTCAGAAAGAGAACTGTTCAACCAATCAATTGAACAGCTCAGACGACTTATCATATACGGTTATGCCACTGGTAAAATCATGGATCAAGAAGCCAAAGAAATTAAAACAAAGGCTCTCCGATTACCAGCAAGCCTCAAACACCTCGAAACTAATGCAGAAGAAGAAAGGAATAAGACGATGGCCTTCTTTCAAGAGTTCGTGGAGACGCTCAATAACGCAAGATTCGAACAGCAACTTTTTAGAAAATCATCAGGATTCAACAGAAGAGGAAATTTCCATCAATCGACATTCAGAGGAAATAGAGGAAATGGATTTGGACGTGGATTTACTAAGTTTAGAGGAAGAGGACAAAGAGGACAATCTTTTTTTGAAGGAGGCAAGAGTGGAAACCATCAAACATCGTTCCCACATCAACACCAACAACAGCAGAACCCACCAGAGCAATAACAACATCAGTGGAGATTGTACAGAACAATCAGAACAACGCTCGACATACAACAACAACCAACAACATTCAACAAGACTTGTTCAATACACAGATCGACAACCACTACACAGTATCATCAGACGGGATTCAACCTGGAGGCAGATTATCAGTTTTCAAGAAGAATTGGGAATCACTAGTATCACACCCTTGGCATTTATCAATAATTACCAATGGATACAGAATTCAATGGAACAGTACACCTATTCCCTGGAGAGACACACCAATGAGGATGAACCAAGAAGACCAAGCGGCAGTGGATCTAGCTGTAGAGAAGTTTGTATCATCAGGAATAATAGAGATCTCACTATGACAGAACAAATATTACCTTTCCCAATTTTTTACTATTCAGGAACCAACGAAGAGGCGACCCATTTTAGATTGCCGCAAGATCAATCAGTTTGTACAGTGTCATCACTTCAAACTGCATCTTTCAATGAACTCATTGTTGTTACCCAAAGTTAACTGATAATTTACACCTTCTTGAGTGAAAGAGCTGCAATAAAAGGTTTATTAAGAAATGTTAGATACTTTTCTCCATATTTATATAACAACATATAAAGACTTACGACTTGCTCATTTTCAAGAGACATTCTGACCATGCCCTGAGCAACACTCAACTCAATCTCATCTGCGGTTCTTTTCTATGGGACTGCTCGGCAGTCAGAGGCAAATTCCACCTGAACATGTTCGGTTCTATAATCACACAGAACTATGCTCACCAAAGTGTACACTACACGGTCTACTCGCTTATTTCTAGACCTGGTCAGGTAGAAAGACTTCAGCTGGTTGTGGTAAAACTCTATCACACTGTTAGTATGACAGGAAGCCTCCTAAATATTCGGGATATATCATTTAATAATTGAACAATCTTTGAGTATCTACACAGGTCTTTTCACTTACAGGTCTCCATTCTTTTGCTCAAAGGTCTTTTCTTCCCAACCACATCTTCTGAAAGTAGTATGCCACAAAGACAGGAAAGTCAACCCCAAAAGATGCCTCAAACTGCAAGACATATTCTTCAAAAACTTCGATGCTTTCAGCATGCATCATCTTATGAATGGCTGCCCGAATGCTATCTCGAGCACGAACAGATTCATAGGTAGCACCCACAAACTTTACCTATTAATAATATAATAACAAGATATATATCAGATACTTTCTAGCAAACGAATACATTGAATGAATAAAAAACAACTTACATCAGTCTTCAGATGTTTTCCCCATGCACGCTTGATGTGCCAGTGACACAAAAGAATATTAACTTGACCGGAAAATGCCCGTCTCTAAGCCTAAATCTCCGTTGCACTGCAATCAATCATTATTCTTTGAGGATGAATGCTGGTATTGTCTTTGACCCAGTTGAGCCACATTACCAATACAGGTGTTACTTCTCTATTGGTGATAAAGAAGCAGACCGGGACACCCTTGTTTGTAGCTTTGTTACGAACAACAATGGTATACAAGTAGCAATCAACAGTTGACTTGACAAAGGACTTGCAGGTCTTGTGTGTAGAAACAATACACCATTCTTCTGCATTTTCAAAAATCTATCACATATATTTTGTTAGTTCAGGTGTATCTCTATATTGATTGTATTATTTTATTTTACTATCTTCTGCCAAGGAGACATCCAAAAGACTAGAAAAGGTCCATTCATGTCAGGATCAACAGAAAACAAAGTTGAGTAATGCTTGGTGTCCTGCATATCATTCATCCACAAACGAATGCTTTCCATATTAACAGAACTCTTTCTTGACAACTTGTTCATCTTAGCAAAAATGACATTCTGCACATCGACATATCGTACAAGCAAGCCAGCAGGAATCTTCGAGAATGACTCGAACATGTCAAACTATAATGATTGTTTAAGTAACAATGATCATTTACAGTATTTTAATAATACTTACAGCATCCAAATTTGTTTCGGAAAGACGAAGGGTTGCCTTGATTGCTTTCCAATCCTTGTTGGACTCAACTTGTTCGTTGATCCAATCTTTGATAGCCTTTGGCAAGCGTGAAGAGGTAAGGTCAGGGGCGGTCAAGGGATCATGATATGCATGCTGCCACTCATACTTGGCATTGACGCTACCATTGAACATAACAATTTTAGTCATTCTAGCAGGGCAATTAACTTTAATTGAAGCCTTTTTGGATATTCTCCTTTTCTCGACAGCTACTTCAGAACCTTCTTCAGGTACTTTTTTTGCTTACCGCATTGGTCCTACCATGGTCACAGATGAAATAACGGGTCTCCTTTGTATGGAGATAGGCATCCAATTGCTCTTCTGACATGGTAGCAACAGCAGCCGCGTTTCTGTTGTGGATAGTGGTTGAACGCTTAATCCAGTTGGCATGTTGCATGGCCATATTTTCATACCAAGAACTAAACTCTGCTTCACTGGCAAACTGAAGGTGAACCAAGGGCTCATCAGTACTGTAAGTTGGAGTATTTCTTTGAATAAAAAGGTTATCAGTCATATTAAAGTAAATAGCGTGCGTAATAAGAGGTTTATAAAAGTTTTTTATTGTAAATTCTCACGCTGGTCAATTAATAAGGTACACGCCCTATTTCACACGCCCTTTAAACTCAGAAGGCAAAATGTACGACGTAAATTTTTTATACATTTCTGTTCATCTTTCATTTCCTTATTGAAATGTTCTCACCAACCAAATCTACTCTTCAATCAATGTACAATATTCAACACTCGCTTTGCTGTTGGCACTAGTTTTTGAAACAGTTGAGGAAATGAAGAATTCAGTTCTTATTTTTGGAAAGAAGTTCAATGTTGTATTCTCTATCATTCATTCACACCCTGAGAGAGGACGTTATCACTTTGGATGTAAACATTCTGGCTGGAAGCGTGAGAAGAAAAGTACCGAGGACTTGAGTATAGACTGTAGTTCACCCACGCAAGAAGAGTATGATGATATTGCAAAGAAGCCGTATGAGAAGAGTACCAGAAAGTTCAATTGTCCAGCCTTTATCAAGTTTTTTTATTTGACTGTCACTCAGAAACATATGGAACACAACCATGTTTTGAGTACTGATACTGCATGTTATTCCATTTACAGAACAGCCTGCAGACATCATGGATAGAATCTACCGTCTTCTATCCAGTGGTCATAAAGATCCTGTTGGTACAGTAATGATAGTAAGTGGGTATGAAGTCTAAAGTGACAGTAACCAACAAAGTATTTACATTGGACCATTGAAGCATTGGGTGTGAAGAATACCACTAAGAAAGATGTTCAAAATATGCAAACTCTTTTCTTGAGAAGTGATACTGGAAAAGAAATGTTTGATCTCATCAAGTGGTTAGAGAATCTGAGATACACTGCTCGTATCCAAGTAAAAAACAATCAGGAAGTCAAAGCGTTGTTTTATATCAACAATAAGTCTGTTGCTGATGCTAGAAACTGGCCAGAAGCAGTAATCATAGATGCAACATGTAAGACTAATGTTCACAGACTGTCTCTTGTGAACATAGTTGAAACCAGTAGTGTCACATCACTCAAAGGGAAAAAGTGTTGCAGACATTTGCTATTGCATCAGCATACGTCGACTCAGAAACGGAGGATACATACATTTTGATTCTTCAAAAAATGAGAGATGCCATTTGGCCTCAGGATTCATACTACAGATTGCCTCCTGCCATGGTTACTGATAACAAACAAGCATTGGGAAATGCTATTCAGATTGTTTTCCCCGAGGCCAACCATCTTCTCTGCACTTGGTATCTGTGGAATACAGGGCAACCAAATTGCCAATTGGAACTGTTGGATCTGAAGAGTACAATTATCGACATTCAGAGGCTGAAGCTGAGTTTGTTTTGATAATAAACTGTAGGGATGAAGAAGCATTCAACAATGAATTGACAAAATTTAGAGAGATCGTGAAGACACCCGGTTGGTTCCGTGAGAATGGAAGTATAGCGATCAAGTATCTTGAAGATGTGTAACTATTCTATATTCCATATAGCAGTAATGAATTACTTATACTGTTTATAGGTTGTTGCAGGAAGGAGAGGTAGAGCGATGGGCCGGTATTTGTACCACCAAACATGGCCAAATGGGTAATAGGACCTCCGGAAAGGCAGAGAGTTTCCACAGTGCAATGAAAAAGGCGATTGGTAGTCAATCTACTTCAAGATTGGCATTAATTTCTCACCTTGTGCATGTTTACAACTAAGAGAAGGTAAATTGAAACATTAAATATTGCTTATATTGGTAAAGAAAACATAAATAGAGATATGGAAGAGAAAGACAACTTGAATTTGAATCTACCAATATCAGCTCTCACTTGTTTAAGCAGGACAGAGAATATAGATTTGCCGAGTTGAGATTCAAGGTTGTACGATTTGCCATGGACAAAATCATGGTCAACACAATAGCCTCTCTTCAAGAAAATTTCCTGTCTAAAAGGGGACAATTGTCACTGTGTTGATCGAATCAATTACCTGCTCCCATGCCCCTGCATTATAAGCATGCATCCTGGTGTCATTCCTTTGAACATTGTTCATACCAGATGGATGATAAAGCCTGAAAGTAAAATCTAATTTATCTCATTATATGTACTCATGCATGTCATTCTACACAACTCAATGATCAAGTAGGGAGTCAGTCCGGTTGAAAGAATAGGAAGTACCAATGGTAAGTGGAATAATAACCAGTATAAATGATACTTGAAATACACAATAAAATGATACAATGTTGATCAATGTTAAATGACTTTTATTATCAATTACTTAACGTGCATTGTTACATGATGTTTGATGTTATTCACACAATACTAAGATAACTGTATGATCTATTTTATATGCGTACATATTTCTGTGCTGTTATTTATTTTACATTATAGAACATGAGTATTTAAACATTTGTTCAGTTGTAGAGAGTATTGAAGAGGACAAGCTTACTTTCCGAGTTGATGATATTAAAACACTTGATCTAACGAATGAGATCTCTGAAGAAGGTATACAGCTAAAATCTAAAACAGACGCCTTACATTGCTTATTAATATTGTTATACGTAGCAGAAAATGGAGATAACATTGAGATTGCAGAAGATGAAGATGAAACGATTGAATTACAAGGTATATTCTATTAAAAAATAACGTATATGCACAGGTCAATTCATTATTGAAATAATATAATCGAGTAGATGTCTGTTTTGAAAAAAAGAAGTTACTTCTTTGTGTTGAGGATCTTCTTTCTGGTGTATATTCATCAATTAAATCATACCCTACGATTCTCCAGATATCATTAGCCATATCTTAGATTAAAAAATTGAAAGCATCTGTGGATGATCCTCAATTAAAGATTAATGAACTGAAGCCATCCTCCAGGAACAGCAATAGGAAGGGAAGAAAGGCCAAGAGTGGTGTGAAGAGTAGCACTGAAAGAAGATAGATATTTAGAGGGAGATTTGAAGAGAAGCAGAAGTAAGAAAAGGAAAAGTTGAAAAAGGAACGGAAGGTGATAGAGATAATAGAGGCGTTGAAGAGATCTCGTGAGTTGGAAGAGTTGGAAGAAGAATGTCAACCAAAGAAGACAAAAGTTACACTGCTTTGTTTGAGGTGATGATGGTATTTCATACCATCCTGTATCCCCAACTTTTGAAAGGTATTTATAATTTCGATAAAGTCATACAGTCATTAAAAACTAATAATAATTGCTCAAATCTCAGCCTTCAAACCTTCAATAATCCTAAAAAGGACGGCATATTCAAGAAACTGAACATTTATCGTCTGGATGCTATCAAGGTCATTCATAGTGTGGGTGCTGATGGCAATTGTTGTTTTCGTGCTGGGCTTTGAGTGTCTACCAAGATCAAAGTTGCTGTTACACTGTAAAAGCCAAAATGCTTGAGCAGTACATGATGTATAAAGATACCCTGTAAGTGACCGATGAAGTAGATGAAGTTGCTAAGAAACAAGAAGGAGCAATGATAAAAAGGCTGGAGTCAGCCAAATCACCTTGTCTTGATGGTGCTTCGTTGTGGTTTTCCACATTCATTTGTCCTCAAATCCAGGCTACTAGCTACAGAAGACCAGGAATTCTGTATATTTATACTGAAAATACAATCAAAAGTACAGGTGAGCTCCGAGAAATAAAAGAAGTTGAAGTGTACTGGCCTTTGATACATATGGAACTGGATCAATCTGACCACTCAATTGCCCTTTTTATTGGCCAGCAACCACTTCTATCACATCGAGTATAAGCGTACTCCAAAAGGACGTATGAAGATGTTCCAGAAGCCTTCAGTAAATATTGATCACACATATATCAGAAGGAAATATCCTTTGATCTGTACAACAGATTATTCTGTATTATACATATAATAAAAAATCCTTTTTCACACTTTAGCATAAATGTATAAAAAAATCTACGTCACACATTTTGCCTTCTGAGTTTAAAGGACGTGTAAATATGGCGTGTACCAAATATTCCCCTATCTTAAATTAACTTCCAACTGGCTTCATATTTCATTCTTCACTTTTATTTTTATCACAATATCAATAAGATTGAAGGTGTTGCACTCTTTGACTTGTTAGATCTTTGAATGGTATATTACCTCCTCCCTTACACATACCTGCAGGTAAAATATCTCTTATCAATCATGCTTATTTTTGTAAAGTACACTAACCCGATGCTGTGAGAAATTCTGTTTATAAACAGTGGTCTTAATTTATGAACTGCCAGGAAGCGTAACAAATTCGCAGCAACTTTAAGCTGTTGGATTCTCTTACTGTTCAAGAGGTGTTGGATCCTCTTGTTTATTTCAATCATGTTGAATGCTTGTTCTTTTCAATTGCAGAGCATCAATAGCATTTAATAGATCAAAGGTGTTGGATCCTTTGTTATGAGGTCTTCAAAGGTTATTCTGTCAATCATACTTGATTAAAGGTGAGATAGTTATTACTTTTACTTACTTAAAGTACACTTATTCAATACAATGCAGAAATTATTTTAGGATGGTGAAGATAGATATTGAATTGTGAACTGCTATTAACAATTTCTTAACACTGGGATGTTCGATTCTTATTGTTCAAGAAGTATTGTATTCACTTTGTTTGATTCTGAGGTGTTGGATCCTCTTTGTTAAACTTGGTGGTGCTCGATTCTCGTCAATTATGATCTGTTCAGTACTCTTTGTTTGATTCTGAGGTGTTGGATCCTCTTTATTAAACTTGGTGGTGCTCGATTCTCGTCAATTATGATCTGTTCAATTCGCTTTGTTTGATTCTGAGGTGTTGGATCCTCTTTATTAAACTTGGTGGTGCTCGATTCTCGTCAATTATGATCTGTTCAGTACTCTTTGTTTGATTCTGAGGTGTTGGATCCTCTTTATTAAACTTGGTGGTGCTCGATTCTCGTCAATTATGATCTGCTCAATTCGCTTTGTTTGATTCTGAGGTGTTGGATCCTCTTTATTAAACTTGGTGGTGCTCGATTCTCGTCAATTATGATCTGTTCAATTCGCTTTGTTTGATTCTGAGGTGTTGGATCCTCTTTATTAAACTTGATGGTGCTCGATTCTCGTCAATTATGATCTGCTCAATTCGCTTTGTTTGATTCTGAGGTGTTGGATCCTCTTTATTAAACTTGGTGGTGCTCGATTCTCGTCAATTATGATCTGTTCAATTCGCTTTGTTTGATTCTGAGGTGTTGGATCCTCTTTATTAAACTTGGTGGTGCTCGATTCTCGTCAATTATGATCTGCTCAATTCGCTTTGTTTGATTCTGAGGTGTTGGATCCTCTTTATTAAACTTGGTGGTGCTCGATTCTCGTCAATTATGATCTGCTCAATTCGCTTTGTTTGATTCTGAGGTGTTGGATCCTCTTTATTAAACTTGGTGGTGCTCGATTCTCGTCAATTATGATCTGTTCAATTCGCTTTGTTTGATTCTGAGGTGTTGGATCCTCTTTATTAAACTTGGTGGTGCTCGATTCTCGTCAATTATGATCTGCTCAATTCGCTTTGTTTGATTCTGAGGTGTTGGATCCTCTTTATTAAACTTGGTGGTGCTCGATTCTCGTCAATTATGATCTGCTCAATTCGCTTTGTTTGATTCTGAGGTGTTGGATCCTCTTTATTAAACTTGGTGGTGCTCGATTCTCGTCAATTATGATCTGTTCAATTCGCTTTGTTTGATTCTGAGGTGTTGGATCCTCTTTATTAAACTTGGTGGTGCTCGATTCTCGTCAATTATGATCTGCTCAATTCGCTTTGTTTGATTCTGAGGTGTTGGATCCTCTTTATTAAACTTGGTGGTGCTCGATTCTCGTCAATTATGATCTGCTCAATTCGCTTTGTTTGATTCTGAGGTGTTGGATCCTCTTTATTAAACTTGGTGGTGCTCGATTCTCGTCAATTATGATCTGTTCAATTCGCTTTGTTTGATTCTGAGGTGTTGGATCCTCTTTATTAAACTTGGTGGTGCTCGATTCTCGTCAATTATGATCTGCTCAATTCGCTTTGTTTGATTCTGAGGTGTTGGATCCTCTTTATTAAACTTGGTGGTGCTCGATTCTCGTCAATTATGATCTGCTCAATTCGCTTTGTTTGATTCTGAGGTGTTGGATCCTCTTTATTAAACTTGGTGGTGCTCGATTCTCGTCAATTATGATCTGTTCAATTCGCTTTGTTTGATTCTGAGGTGTTGGATCCTCTTTATTAAACTTGGTGGTGCTCGATTCTCGTCAATTATGATCTGCTCAATTCGCTTTGTTTGATTCTGAGGTGTTGGATCCTCTTTATTAAACTTGGTGGTGCTCGATTCTCGTCAATTATGATCTGTTCAATTCGCTTTGTTTGATTCTGAGGTGTTGGATCCTCTTTATTAAACTTGGTGGTGCTCCATTCTCGTCAATTATGATCTGCTCAATTCGCTTTGTTTGATTCTGAGGTGTTGGATCCTCTTTATTAAACTTGGTGGTGCTCCATTCTCGTCAATTATGATCTGTTCAATTCGCTTTTTTTGTTTCTGAGGTGTTGGATCCTCTTTATTAAACTTGGTGATGCTCGATTCTCGTCTGCTTATTCTTCTTTTTTAAAATCTGGATAATGGAAAGAAATAACTGAGAAAAGCAAAGCTTGATGATAAACTCCATGGTATTAAATAAACGAGCAAATTTTGAATTTTGGGATGAAGAGTTTCATTCATTGAATTCAATAAACATTCATTCAAATAATACAAATGCAAACACTATCAAACTTCTTATATAGTTTAAGTGTGATACATAGAGTAAAAAAAGGATTTTATTTGTTTTTAACAATGAGTATAGAAACCCTTATCGTCAATTACTTCTTGACATCTCTTTCCCATGCCTCCGACGAATTTATGAGCAAGGTCTAGTGATAGTTTATTCCAAATGTTCTTTACAGTATTCCAGATCTTTTGTAATATTGATCTCGGACCTATACTTTTGATGTTCTCTTTTATTCTTTCTCAGAAGTCCTTGAATGGGCGAAAAGAGTGTTTCATTATTTTAAGAATTGATGTAAGTATTCATACAGTATAATGATATCAGATGGAGGACACATCCTAATTATATTTCAGAATTCGGTTCTCTGGTAATAGCCCAAGTCCCAATAACAGCTGGTAAGGCCAATCTCAGATAACGCTCTAATCATAACTGATTATATTAACAGCGTGCAGAGACCCTTTTGCATAACCATGTAATAAAGGCTTACACGATAAGGCACTGCCTATGAGTAATCTCTGATAATAAATCACCGTCTTAATACCCTTATTGGTTGTAACCACTTGTTCACACACTGATTGTATATAATCACTTTATCCAAGGCTTGCTTACATACACCTATCTCTAACCCATATAACCATATGAGAGTACCCATGGCCAAAAACCGTAAACTTGCCTGTATTATACACAACAGGTCACAGGTCCAAGACGCTGTGGAAACACTCTAATAGTATCATCAATTCACCTTTTTTTTGAGTTCTATCGAATTTCACTTAGCCTTACTTTACTTTATTTTACCTGTTTTTATCTTTGAATAAATCAAGAGTGATAATGGTATATTTTATAATGCAATAGTATCAGTGTGGTAATGATGTTAAAAACGAACTTTTACAGTATTTTCATTTCCGGGCATCCATCACTCATAAGGATTCTCAGTTGAACTCTCTTTGCTAAACACATTAAAAAAGTCATTTTCAGCATACTTTATCCAACCAAATTTGTCAGGTAAACCAACATCAGCTGTTTCTTCATCGCTTGGTTCATCATTGGGTACTTTGAATAAAGGATGTGGAGGAGTAAACATATGTACAGGAATCTGGGAGGTTTGTTCTCTGGGTGGAGTGTACCATGTATCTCGCATCCATGCAAGCCTTTTGTTCTTCTTGGAAACTGAGGGACGGTTAAATGACTCTTCTCCACCATTTAATGTTGTACGAGCTTGAAGAATCTTATCAGCAGCAATATTGACCTCCTTTTTCATTTGTAATAAGTGGCCTAAAGTTATGGGGAGTTTGGAGAGATCGGATATAGTGGATGGAAAGTTAAAGCTGTATCGGTGTTTAGAGACATAAAGGCCATTTTTGGCAAGCTCCATAGTTGAGAGAGAGCAGTGGGTACCGGTAATCTGAATATAGTAAGTCATTAGGCGGTAATCATAACCATGGGTATTTTGAATGATTCCATCCAATTCATCCTTTGCCTCTCGTAATAGTTTGCCTTTATCTTGAATTAACTTCGAGTCACTGTTACGTTTGGCACATTCACCAATAGCAAGATCTAGTTCTTCCGTATTAATATCAACGACCAGTCTGATATCAATTTTAAAGCCATGAATGTACTTTGTCTTGGGGTAGAGGACCTTCTTCTCCTTGATTGAGAGTAAGTATTCAGATTCAGCTGAGACTATACGGACATTTTCTGAAGGAGGGAACAATGACTCCAGCAAAGGAGACCATAGGATTCGAAAGTAATCGTTTTCACGGTAGTTAATATCACTGGTATTTCTGAGCATCTTCCTATAATCATTCATTGTTCTGAGTATGTGCTTTATTATACTAAATACCCTGATAAGGCCAATATCACTGGCATGCTTGATTTTCATTTTTCCGATGTAGCCTTTGACAGCGTTAAAATCATTCGATAGGTCCAGCGTGTTCTTAATAATAATAAGGGTATTTGTGACATTTGAATCTAAAGGGTATTCTTTCATTTTGAGCTTGTTGTCAAAGTAGTTATTGATATATTCCACTGATCGTTATCAAAAAGTTCTCGCTGAGATGAATATGATTGGTCAGAAAGATCAAGAATGGATGAAAGTCCAGTAGTCATGGTTTTGCGTTGACGGTCAGTGAGCTGCTTAGGGTTTTGCAAGTACAACTGATGTAGTTTCAGGGCTTCCCTTTTGATTATGGTACCCAAGCTTACAATGGAATTTGGTATCATGATACCATCGCTTTCAACATCAGTGGCTTCACCAGTAGCTTTGTCAGTGGCTTTATCAGTCTGTCTCTTTTTGGTGTCTTTTGTTTGTGGTTGGGTATTCATGCGTTTCTTGCTTTGTAATCTCTCCACAGCCTCTTCTTCCAGACCAGCTTCCACTTTATCGACATTGGTGATGTGATCAATAGCATTTTTTTGCAATTTTGGATAAGAGGTGTGCCAGAAATGATCGAGGGCATCGTTTTGATTGCGAAGCGCAGCATGGAGTCCAATTATTACTTTAGACTCCTTTGAATCAACAAAGGCGGCACCAAGTACTTTGAGATCATTTTCGAGAAGTTGAATTGCTTCTCTCCTTGGCTTGGTCGGGTCAATGGTTACTAAACTTCGGTAGAAGTTTATTAGGCTCCATTCCGAAAAACTAGTTGAACTCCAATAATCTATTGTAATTATAAGGTTAGAGCCATTATTATTATATTAATAGGCACATACTATAGCAAATGAGTTTTCCTTTCAGCGATTTCCAACGATTCATAGGTGGTATAAATTGGGCTTTTGTATCCATTTATATATTTATTTGGGAATATTTGGTACACGCCCTATTAACACCCTTTAAACTCAGAAGGTAAAATGTGTGGCGTAGGCTTTTATCATACATTTCTGTTCCTGAGAGGCTTTTACACTTTTCTTTTGTTCATCTTTCAATTCCCTTATTGAAAGGTTCTCACCAAATGAATCTACTCTTCAATCAATGTACAATATTCAACACTCGCTTTGCTCTTAGCACTTGTTATGAAACAGTTGAGGAAATGAATACTTCGTTTCTTGTTTTAGGAAAGAAGTTCAAAGTTGTATCCATCATTCATTCACACCCTGACAGAGGATCTTATCGCTTTGGGTGTAGATATTTTTCTGGAAGCGTAAGAAGGAATTGACTGAGGATTTGAGTGTAGACTGTAGTTCACCACCTCAGAAGAATGTGACGCTATTACACAGAAGTGCACCAGAAAGTTCAATTGTCTAGTTTTCATCAATTTCTTTGATCTATCTATCAGTCACTCGAAAGTTTGCTATCTGAGTTTAAAGGACGTGTAAATAGGGCGTGTACGGATGATGATTGGTTGATAGAACATGACTCTTGCGCGCTCACAAATGCATACAATCTTTCCTTTTATCTCTTGTTTAATGTCTGCTTGGAATTGGGTGTATGAAAAGTTTCTGGAAAAGAGATTGGATCATTTCGAAGACTTCTCATATGAAGACTTTGCCAATATGTTCATAGAAATAGATAAGCCCATGGTGGATTTATACCATTGAAAATTGCTGGATAATCTAATAAGACACAAATATTATACTAGCATGTGCCAGAAATTGAAAATCGAGTTCAATGTAAGAACAGCTTGTTTTGTTTATGATTATCCTTAATATGTTTTAAGCTTAAACTGAATTTACCTTAGGAAAGAAATAATCCAAGGGCTAACTTTGGAATAGAATACATTCAGTATTGGGAAGGGAGAACACAGACAGAACATGAGTTGAAAATGAAGAAAAGAGCACGAGAGTTGGAAGATAATGTTCAGCAGCATGTCTTCAAACGTGTATTGGATTCATTTAATAACAGCAACGAAACATCTGGATCATCTGAAGTAAACAATGCCAAAGATCATGCTGTACAGGTTGATAGAGCCCATAGTATAAGTGAAGGTGAATTAAATGAATTTTGGATCTCGATAAAGGATATATTGAAAGACACAAAGGATGTCCCTTCATGCTTGTAAGTGTGCATATCAATCGAATACATGTATTATTCTGATGGATTGTCTACACAAAATGATAGCTTATCGACATTGAATATAGTGGACCTCACCAACAAACATATTGTGAAATTAATGAAATCACGATTAACAGTGGATGCATTCACTGTAATAATGAAAAGAACAGCTGTCAAGCAGTGGATTGCTGACGATGTTGAAGGGAGGGTACTTTCAGTAGTTAGTAGGTGCAAAAATTCCTATCACTCTTTGAGAGCAAGTTTAAGATCATCCCCAATATCACCTCATGCCTTTGATGCCTATGATCATCATAATATCTTAACAATTGAGGGCATCCTCACAAACTTGTAAGTTATTCTTTATCCCTTTATCTGACTCAAGAGTCTTTCATTCACAGTTCTTCAATTTTAGCTTGGATATTCTCGAATTCAACAACACCATCATAAATGAATATTATGAACGCACCTGTGCTTCTGCTGTGGTTGTTCCTATTATAAAGCAGTTATTCAAAAGACACCCATTGTTCTCTACTAAATGGTTTGAAATACAATCCCAGTTCACGAATAGTCATCACTTTGATGGGATCATATTCTATAAAGACTTCTCTGTACCCGTAGCATTGGCCGAATTTGGTGGTGCTTTATGTAATGATCAAAAGGTGGAAGATGATACGATTAAAGTTTATAGAAATGCTCAAAGGGTGATGAATCAACTATCCATCAACCCATCAAAAGAACAGGTACCGACTGTATTTATTCTTCTTTTTCACCAGGCAAAACTGAGTTTTGAAACATTGAGACTTGTCGATAACTGCACATATATACGATCATGTCATGCAAAGGTGAAGGCACCGAACAATCCAGAAGACTTGAAGAGAATAGCTGCTGAAATGCCCAAGATATTTGCATGGCGAGATGCCTTGATTGAAAGTGTTGTGCAGCTATATGATAGGGATAATGAAAGCTCTTCACTGGATTGTGCCTATGATACATTATCAGTTTACAGCACACCATAAACCCCTTTCTACATTATTATATGTACACCCATGCTTCATACAAAACAAATACTCAATTCAGACGAATGATTTCCTTGATGGAAGTGAAGATATAAATAAACATAAACGGGTATATTACAGTAGTATTAGATGATGAGGGCCATAAAAGAGGTGGTGTGTTATTATATATTCTAAAATGTAAAGGTCTCTCCCTCTAACACCATCATCCTTCGTTATAAGCTTCTTTTGTTTCTGATGCTAAGGGAGGTGTATTAAACAAATTGCTTGCCTCCAAATCACCAATTGTAAGTTCCTCTTCTCCAAAAAGGGAGTAAGCAATACGAACAGATATACAATGCAAATGATACGTACCTAAGTCTTAGAAAACATATGCCTTGCACTCCTTATGCTCTCTTATTACACCTTCTGCGCCCAAAAGTGGTAGTTGAGTACCCTTTTGCTAGAATTTCCCCAATCGGCTAACTTTTCAATTGAAAAGCCCAATCCAAAAAGGTAAGCAGAAGTGGGACGACCCCGCGAGTGCTGTTCTGTTAAAAAACAACCTAAGCAAGGGAAGCTGTTCATCTTCGAGAGTTAATCAGAGGAAAAATAAAAGCTCGTTACTCTAAAGATTTGGGAATATTTACATGGAGTGTAGCGGTCACAAGCCAAAAGTATGGCGTTGACTTTTTTGAACGAATTACGATTTTCAAGGATAATTCTGGATAATTCTTGGTACAGATACTCTTTCCAGATACTTTAGCAGTCACAGGTAAAAGGCATGACGTTGACTTTTTCAATACAGATACTTTAGCAGTCCAACCTATATATGGTGGGTGCAGATATAGTATTAATGTCCCTGAATTGATCTGTAACTTCTTCTTTTCTTTTTCGCATTCTTCATCTATCTCACTTTATAATAAGCAACAATGTTCTCTCAAACTAATTCAATTCACCAAAATATGAATGCTGAATTCAGTGTTAAGTTTGCGGTTGGTAAACAGTTCAACTGGGCTGAACATATTAAGCAGACAATTGAGAACTTCGGCAAGAAGTACAACGTTGTTTTCTCTATTAGCAGCTCAGCACCTTCTAAAGGTCGCTTTGTTTACATTTGTAAACATGGAGGTGTTAAGCGTGAGAAGAACGTCACCGAGACTGAGGACAAAAAACAATACAACAAAGTCACCCAGAAGATGGATTGTCCTGTTTTAATTCAATTCTATAACATTAGAATTACAAAGGTTCAGGACAACCATAGACATCCATTATCTGAGGATGTTACCACCTATGCTGTCCATCGTAAGCAGCCTCCCCACATAATGGACAAGGTCTACACTTTACTGGCCAGTGGACATAAAGATCCTGTGACCAGTGTCATGGATGTCAGATTTATAATTAAATGTAAGCATATATTAGTCTGAATTAACAATATCATGTACAGACACTTGCTGCCTTGAATGTCAAGAACATTTTGAAGAAGGATATTCAGAATATCCAATCAATGTTCTTGAAGAATAGTGATGGAAAGGAGATGTATTCCTTGATCAGCCACCTTGAAAGCATGGATTACGATATCAAGATCCAGGTTACATCTGATCAAGAAGTAAAAGGTCTTTTTTTTATAAGTAAAAAAGCCATTCTTGAAGCAAGATACTGGCAAGAGACAAGGATGCACTTATAAGACCAACGCTCACAAAATGTCTCTGGTCAACATTGTTGGTACAAGTAATGTGACATCGAAGCACAGATCTGGCTGTTTGCAGACATTTGGTATTACTGCTGCTTTTGTTAAGTTTGAAACAGAAGAATCTTATACCTGGATCTTGGAGGAATTGAGATCATCTGTCTGGCCAAATGGCACATCATTTCACTTGCCTTCTGTTTTTGTGACAGATAACGAACGTGCATTTCGTAATGCGATTCACAATGTATTCCCTGAAAGCAAGCACCTTCTCTGTGCATGGTATTTAATGAATACCATGGCCACCAAACTGCCAATGGGATCAGTATCATCTAGAGAATATGATGTAAGACGTCTTGAAGCAGAATAACAGTTTAAGATCGTTCTGTTCTCTAGCACAATGAGAGAATGCACAGAAGCTGTGGTAAAGCTTCGTTCAATTATGGGAACTAAAGGATAGTTTAAGAACGAAGGAAAGGGCGGTCTGAAGTACCTTGATGAAATGTATGTGTGATTAACACTCATATAAACACTATCATTTCTAAAAATATTAAAAATTAGACTGTTGGAAGCAGAAGAAGTGAAGAACTGGATGGGATACCACGCCAACAAGTACGTCCACTTGAGAAATCGTACCACCGGCAGAGCAGAAGGCTTCCAAGGAGGATTGAAAACAGCCCTCGGTAGTCAATCTGCATCGAATCTACCATTGATCACAAAGAAGATGCATGCTTGCTTCGAGTCGAATGTTAAATAACGGGCTGTATATCTCAATATGATAGTGTTTAACTGATCTATATACAATACAGAGATCTGAGAGGAAGAGACAGATAAACACCGGAAGAATAATCATAACTTCTTCCATTTTCAACAAGGATTGTGAGTTTAGATTTGCAGATATTAAATTTCGGGTGGTAAAATTTGCATTAGACAGAATAAGGGACAAATACAATTGCATTACTACAATCCAATTTTGTTTCGAAAGGACAAAATTGTGATTGAAGTGATTGCATCAACTTCTTGTTGCCTTGTACTTGTACTATTGCATCAAGCTCAAAAATTATACCTTTGGGCATCGTAAACAAAAGATGGAGGGTCGACATCGAAGGTATTCAGTTATTCCACCACTTTATTATAGCTGTATTTCGGTTTAACTGACTCTCTAAATGTAGATTGTTTTAGAGGAAATGACAATGAAAATGAAGCGCTACTTAACTATAGTAATGAGAAGTAGATAGAAGGTAAGCTTAGAATAAGTATAGCATAATGTTGTCAGTGTGTCTATTGTAAATAAAGTGCAATGTTATTTCACTTATGTTACCATGTAAGAATCAAATGATTGTTTTTATTATTCTCCCATTGTACATGGATTAAAAAGAAAGTATATGTTCAAGTATATTGATCAATGATATACGTAACTATTCTAGTACATGCTCTAGTTCACATACTCTCAATAGATATCACTTGTAATATATGTATATGTTTTCTAATAAAAACTCTCCTTCCCCTCGTATTATAATTCTATAATAGTAGATATAAAACGATGATAATGACAGTCAAGAAGAAGAAATCTTAGATCTTACTGCTGAACAGTGTATGTGCCCTGTGAACGGTTAATAGTAACATATACTTAACTGTTTATAATAATTATACCAGTAGTAGATAATTTAGAGATCATTCATGATTCGAGTGAGGAGGATTCCGAAGTAGATAGTGAAAGAGAAACCGAAGAGAATGAAATGAGTAGTGAAACCATCTCTAATGAAAACACCGAATGTAAAAATCATATTTGAGGTTTATAATATTACCTTCTTACCTATAAATGTAAGCCCATGTAGACCTGATGAGTAGAAAAGAGAGAACGGTAATCAGAATAGAGCAGATACTACATGATATATATGCCAAGACTAAGTCTCTCTCGACATTACAGGAATTGTCAGACTTGCTTGAGGTGTTGGAGGAATTGAAACTGAAGATTGATCAGCCAAAAACTATCATGACTCAATTGAAGCCTCCAACTGTCAATACAAACAGGAAGGGTCGAAAGGCAAAGAGAGGTGTAAAGAGTGGTGTTGAGAGAATGAAGATTGCGAGAGAAGTGTTTGAGAAGGAGCAGAAGAGAAAAGGCAAGAGGAGTTAGTAAAGAAGAGGAAGTTGGTAGAAGAAGAACAGTTAGACCAGGAAATTGAAAAGAAGAAGATTAGGTTAACTATGTTTGTGAAAGGTGAAGATGGATCCACTTATCCAGAGAAAAAAGAAGACAGATGTAGTAGAAGCTACGAAGAACAATGGGTAATTAACTTATCATATTTATAAATATCCATGAAAAAGCTAACTTTAATACTAGTGTTATAGCTTATACCAATGTGAAGAAGGATGCTTTTTTTTCAATGGATAGAGGAAGCTTACAGAAAGAAAATAAAAGCCATACATAGTATGTCTGGTGATGGAAACTGTGGCTTTCGTGCAGTAGCCTTTGAAGTATACAAAGATGAGGGTGATTGGTATAAGGTGAAACAGAAGATGAAGAACACATATCTAAATACAAAGATACTCTGTATAAAGGTGTGGGAACTGAGATGGAGAATAAAGTGGAAGTGGATATAATGATGAATAGATTAGACTCCTTCAAGTCTTCTTGTTTAGGTAATAATGACTTGCCTTTGTGGTTCAGTACATTTACCTGCCCTCAGGTGGTTGCTGATACACATCAAAGACCTGTTATTCTTAACTGCTACTTGGAAAACTTCGTCAATGGAGAAATAAGACGATTCTATGAATCACAAGTCATCTTTCCATTAATTGAAATGGAAATGTCTAAGACTGAATATCCGATCTCACCTCTCCTCTCACATTCTCATTTCTATAGCATTGAGTATCACGTACACCAACTGAGCACTTAATAAATTTTTCCAAGTCTACGATCAACCATACCCGAATCAGAAGAGAAAATCCAACCCTGTGTGCATCTGATTTCTCTATTTTATACACTTGAATCTCAAAATGCACTTCAATTTGAATATAACATTTTATGCCTTTATATTCCTCATATGGATAACGACAATACACGATGTCTACATCTCCCCATTTTTACATTTAAAAAAATGCAACGTCATGCCTTTTGGCCTGTGATTGCTAAAGTATCTGTAAAGAGTATCTGTACCAAGAATTATCCATATTTTTTGATTTCGTAATGATTAAGATTGAGTTTTTTTATAACATTGAATGATGTATCATTTAGAAAGACTGGAAAAGTTGTAAAGAATTTCAGCAGGTATGGCAATTACATGTCTTGGCAACGTTATCAGACAATTTTTGTTCAGTCAACAGCTTTTAGGCTTTCGATTTTCATTTTAAGATTGCCCAAAACAGTTCAATTGGGTTTAATTCAGGCGAATATGCAGGCAGACTCATCAGCTTATAGCCATCACATTATATTTCCTCATAATCCGTTCAACTTACTGCTTAAAAAACAAAAAAATCAACCGGTCCATTCTACTATTCCTCTCTGTCTTGATCAATAAGAAGAGGCTATCATGGAAACACTGGTAGCCTAGTAAAAATCCAGTTTGAATGGTAACCAGTCATAATCAACTGTCAACTGTCAACTGTCAATTGTAACTTGGTGATGATAACCTGGTAATGGTAACCTGGTAAATGATCAACTGTCGATGGTAACCCGGTAACGCTAATATTCACCTGATTCGGTAATACGTCTACCATGCCCTGCTATTAATATATATGTATATATTCTATTAATATTAATATAGAGTTCATCTACTATTGATTACAGCCTGTGGTTACTCACAACTTCAACTGTTTGTATTAATGTGATCAAGCTAAAATGCCCTTGTTGCCTTGGAATCTCGTCCTAGCATTTTCAGCCTGGGTTGGAGGGGTTGAATGGGTGGATAGAGGACAGACTTTGACATTATCCTCATTGCATTATTTATAGTAAAAATGTAACGGGCCTCTTCTTTGGAAATCATGTTGAAGTAGTAATATAGAAAAAAATTGTGTTTTTAAGCTGTGAAATAGACCGACCGAGTTTATTTTATAAGCTGTGAAATGGACTGAGCTTTAACTTTTTTAGCTGTGAAATGGACCAATTGAGCTTATTTTTTATTATATTTAATCTGAATAAGTTGCGAATATATAGTTCTCTGGTAACATGGCTGTGTGTGTTGAATGAAATGGTATAAAGTGGTAGTAGTACTGTGTGATGAATCTTTTATACAATCAAGCTGAATAGTATTGTCTTCAAGTTATTTCATTTAGACATTTCTTATAAGCACAAATCATGATTATTGTAAAGGAACATTCATAATTAGCAGAAGTATTTTCCTGATCTTCATAACATGATCATATTTTCAATATTAATGGCTTGTCACTCTAGTTCACTTATATCATAGAAAAGCGATGTTTATTTCCCTGCTTTTTTTGAGGTGTATCGATTTCAAAGACTGAAAATATCATGATAATAAATGAAGAATGTAAACAATAACAAACGCCTACTTACCTAATTAGGAAATAACGCTCCACTTTATTTTCTAGCAATAGTATCCAGATATACTCGTTACTTTTGTATTCTTAAGATCTGTCAGAATCATACATAGGAAGACGTTATATGTTGAGGGTATACAGTTGTTTATAGGTAGGTTTATTTCAATATTTTATTGGTGATATCAATAATATCAATTCCACTTCTTTCCATCAACATTTGTTATATTTGGGCGGGAAGAAGTAAAATCTGCTTTGAAGCTGTTGACCGAACACTTCGTGATGTTGGTGACAATCCAGATCTTCTTTGTGAAGGTATCCCTGTTGGTCTTGGAGATTTTGCGCAAATCCCTCCTGTCGTTGTCAGAGGAAGCAGAGCAGAAATTGTATCTTCTAGTTGATCAAATCTTCATTAATAAGGCCGCAATTCACAGTTTTGGAATTAACTCAGAACATGACATTGAGTCAATTTGTTAATAATGACAAACGCTTTGCTGGATGGATTGGTAACCTGTCCTACAATTCATTCATGTATGGACCAGTTTTGTTACCACAGTACATAGATTCCACTCTAAAACTGACTTTATTGCAGACATCCATCCCGATGATGTTCGCAATCCAACAATAAATAGCAACTTCTTCAAGAATAAAGCTATTCTATGTGCAAGGAATAGCGAAGTCGAATCTATAAATGTTGAGATCATCAATAGTTTACGAGGTGATACTGTGATATTACTATCTGAGGACAAATGTAATATTCCTGAAAACGATCCAGTTACAAGTTTTCTCTCCCGAGTATCTTCATACTCAAAATGTTTCAGCATTGCCTCCTCATAAGTTAGTTCTTAAAGTAGGTATGCCTGTCATGGTCCTCAGAAACTTGAAGCCTGAAAAAGGGTTCTGTAATGGTACCCGTTTGAAAATAAACAGAATCGGGTAGTACGCTCTGCTGGTTAGCATTCTTGGGTCAGTGGATGAAAGCTGTTTGGAGCTGATTCCACATATATCAATATCAACCCTAGAAGGACAACTGCCATTCATTCTTACTAGAAAGTAGTTCTTGTCAAACCATGTTTTGCCATGACAGTCAATAAGTTGCAGGGTCAATCATTGAATGTCATAGGAGTTGATCTACATACACTGATGTTCACCCATGGACACCTGTACATAGCTCTCTCACGATCTACTTCTGCTAATGGACTCTCCGTCTTATTACCTGATAACATTCAGTCCACAAACAATGTTGTATATCCCAAACTTCTACTTTGCAATAATCGTTAATATGGTACGTATATAGCTGTTCATTCTCATATTATTCCACAATAGCTGTACTTAATGCTAAAAAATCATTTTTATTGATAGCCCATTCCGTTCTTTTTCATCTGTGCTCTCTATATGCTTCCTTTCATCCATCACAACCCACAATATCTTTCATCCACTTTCCTTAATTATAATATTCTACCATCCTTAGTACTCCTATGTTCAACATTTATTACAGATTATGTCTGCCGTATGTCCAGCTGTCACTATGTACCATATCAACTCTATACCAAATAATCACTATATTCTCTATTAAATCTATGCTCAAAAATCACTATGGACCATATCAACTCTATATCCAACAAATACTATCCACTATATCAACTCTATGTCCCTTGATCACTATGTACTGTATTTTCCATGTCCAACCATCATTCTCCACTATGTCAACTCTATGTCCAATAATTATTATGTACATATGTTCTATGCTCAATCATCACAATCACAGTAGATATGTTGACGATGTCCATCCCTTTTTTTATTATTCAGACAACAGGTAACAACTATCTTCTATATCCATATGCTCTATGTCTACTTTTCTATATGGTGTACATCCACTTTTACAGATATGTTGATCTCTGTATTGTATCCCCCCACTATAAACTAGCAGTATTTGGTTATATAATAGTGTCAATAGACATAACCATACCTATATACTGTAGATATTATATAATACACTGTCTACTCCACTTCACAGTCTACTTATTGCAGTTGCAATCCACATAAGATCTTCTTCATAATAGTGTTGACTGTTGTTGATAGTGAGCTGTTAAAGGGGATACTTATAGTATTTAGATATAAAGTCTATACAGTGTCTACACTTGGAGATGTGCCCTCATGAATAATATTCCATACATCACTGACATGACATGACTAAGCTCTATGCTTATTGAAACAATATAGAAGGGTGTTTTGGTTAATATTAATCATAAATATATAAAGTGGGTGATAAGAAGAGAAAGAAGGATCTGGAAAGAAAATTGGTATTTGTCTTTTTATATGGGAAAATATTTTACCACAGCTGTTCAACAACTGCTTATGTCTACACTTCAGAATAGCAATGTCTGCTTCTAATCTCATTCAAAAGTTCCACTCTGATAGTAGTTATTCATATATTATAGATGGGTATACTGGGATATACACTGCATCCTCAATAAACACTTTACCTATTCATCTCATATTATTTGTGTGACTCCCCCTTATATACAGTGAAGATCATAAACATTCATAACACACTCCAGTTTAACAATGGCCATTACTCTTCTGCATCCATAGTTTAACATCGATGGTATCTACTCATGGATCAAGGGTTGAAAGTACTGGGATGTATACTGCACTCACAATAAACACTTCATCCATTCATCATATATCATCTCTGTGTGACTCTCCCGTATATACAGTGAAGATCATTTACATCCATAACACTCTCCAGTTCAACATTGTTTACTATTTATCAACTTCTATTAACTCCTTTTAATAATAATAATAGTGTTGTTTTATTATTCATTCACTTCTGTAAGCATGGGTATTATCTACATATAAGTGTCTACTTCCAGATGAGTGCAGATGAGCTACATTCCTTACTTCATTCACTTCTGATGACTACTCCATGTACTGATCTCAGCTTTGTTGATAAGTGTGTGTTGTTGTGTTTATAACTGTTGTTGGTAACTGAAGTGCATAGAAGAGAAAAGAAAATAAAAGGAAGGAAAAAAAAGTGGTACAAATCTATTAAAAAATGTTTTTCATGGGCTTAAAATTCGCAAAGGTTTCTTTTTTATCCATAGTTCAGTGACTGGATTTGATTGTAATCGTACAGTCAAACCTATGGAAATTGACGTTCTCACAAAAATGATTGGCCGAAAAACAAAAATAATCGGCGAAAAATGAAAAGTAAATGTCACAACCACTTTCAAGCTGATCATTCATGTTTGTCGTTGTAAATAAAATCCTTTATTTAAGATATGTAAATATGTTCTTTTATAACATTTAATGGTCTGACGCTTTGCGTGATTACAGAAACCATAGAGGTCGCTGCTGAGCACATCATTGCAATTCTAGCAGATAAATTTCTTCTACCAATAATCGATCACGCTTCATTTTGCCCCAAAACTGTTCGATTGCATTTCATCACCTTATAGCCTCTGCGTTCAATTTCTCTTATCATTGGCTGGGATTTATGGATCGAGGGCGTTGTCTGTTACAATATAATTTCCCTTTAAATTTTCATCCAGATCCATTATATCAAGAAGCGCATTCATATATTTAACGAAATGCCCAATCGTTATGCCTTTTTTTGCTGGTTTATTATCATTCAATCCTCTTCATCAACCTCAGCCTCCCTTTTCTTTGCACCATTCTTAACCTTTCTCTTTTTACTTGGTGATTTCTCTTCTTTTCTAGGAGGAGGTTTTTTTATCACAACATGAACAACACCAGATGAATGAATAGCACCGATAATAGTATGTGTTATCGCTCTAGTTGGTCGTTTTACAATAGCTGGGCTGCCTTTCTTTAATCTTGTCCAATTATTCCTCATCGAGCCTCATCAATGAAAACACAATTCTTTGTAAAAGTCAAGGTTAGAGTCCTTCCAATTCATAAACCATCCATGCCCTGTATTACACAAACTGAGTCATCAAGTTACGGGTTATTATTTTAAACCATTCCCAGGGAAAGCGCAAAAGATACCTTTTAGTTTTGTTTCGCAATTCATAGGACATCTTATTTATTTCAAAGCCCTTGATCAATATGAATAAATGGTTAGATAGGACACGGATTTATGATGATAGTTTATAACATTTGCTATAGTAAGATGCATGGGTTACCTTTACTGTGTACTACTTTCTCTTTATCCTCGTTATCGCTTTACTAGTTATAATGAAAGGTGTCTTGCAAGGTAACTGACTGAGACGTAAGCACTTGTATTATTGAGACCTTGTATAGAAAAATAGTATATATTAGTATCACTTTCATTAAAAACTAATAGTGTGGAGGAGAACCCAAGTCCAAGAGTCATTTATGAACTATAAAAGGTGATAAAGACCCAGGGGTTGGTGTCAAGAGAGGTTCTTCCATTTAAATAATGGACTACTGACTCAAGCATCTCCTCATGCAAAGAGAACCCAAGTCCAAGAGTCATTTATGAACTATAAAAGGTGATAAAGACCCAGGGGTTGGTGTCAAGAGAGGTTCTTCCATTTAAATAATGGACTACTGACTCAAGCATCTCCTCATGCAAAGAGAACCCAAGTCCAAGAGTCATTTATGAACTATAAAAGGTGATAAAGACCCAGGGGTTGGTGTCAAGAGAGGTTCTTTCATTTAAATAATGGACTACTGACTCAAGCATCTCCTCATGCAAAGAGAACCCAAGTCCAAGAGTCATTTATGAACTATAAAAGGTGATAAAGACCCAGGGGTTGGTGTCAAGAGAGGTTCTTCCATTTAAATGAACTACTGACTCAAGCATCTCTTGCAAGTTTTTTTGTATAATAATAATGTAAAGTGCAAAATACTTTCCTGTTTATGTCCCCTGCTATCTCCCGTTTTCTGTTGGGAATACCGCTGCGCCTATCATTTGAGCACAATTACCGTATAATTAACACTGTCGTTCTTTATTCTCTTTTCTTCAAGCTTCTTCGATCTCTTTGAGGATTCTATTGCACCTGTAATTTATATTCTTTTTGGTTTTTAATTCAATATCATATCCTTTATTATAAGGCTTTATACCTAAACTCTTCAAAACGGTGTTTCCTTTAACAAGGGGAACGCATCGCTTAGTGTTCTGTCTGATATATTTACATCTAATATCGATGTATCAAAATGAGTGCAAGACCGGTTTTGTATTATTTGTAGTATCAGTTCGCGTTCATAAAAATCTTGAAAGTGAGGTACATGAATAAAAGATCCTGATTTCAAAGGAAATTCTTCCAACTGATTGGAAGTAAGTGTATCCAAGTCATTCAAAAAAAGGGGGGAATACTTGGTATACGCCCTGTTTAAACCAGCGCTATTTGTTAGTTTAGTAAGTAAATCGGTTAAAAAATGCAACGTCATACCCTTTGACCTGTGGCTGCTAAAGAGTATCTGTACCAAGAATTATCCAATTATTATTATAGGGAGAATGGATCTTGAACATACATGAGTGTGGGATTTGGCATGATCCAGTTACAGATGTCAATAGAGAGGAACAACCTATCAAGTGTCAATCAGGAAGAATGTGGGATGATCTGATCTGAGAGGAATACATATAAGTCTTCTAATGAATCGAAGCCCATCTATTGGATACTTTTGTTACTCGGCATGGCTTGTTTAAAGAGGTATGAATTGGGAAGATGTATTAGAGAATAAGGTATTGGTGTAATAACCGGGGCAAGAGAAAGAAGGTATTAGGTGCTTTCAACAAGCCTAGGAATGTGTTTGAGGTATAGACTTTATTGAACAGAATGACTTATGATAATAAACTGAGGTGTATGGAATCAAAGAATGGAAGTATTGATAAGAAATGAAGAGTTTGGATGTCTATTACTAATGATAAGGGGCTGCATTAAGTAGGGAAGAAATAAGATATGATTAATGGAATATATGACTAGTAAGGGATCCTGGAGTATGTTAGGTCATGACAATGGGTCTCCATGCTTATATTGGGCAGATCAATATACTCATTACATTGATATCCCTATGAGTTCAGTACTCATGTTATGAATATGAGATTGTCGATTTAGGTAATACAATTAAGAACATTGTATGACAGTTGAGATAGGAAGCAGAGTGTATTTTGTTTCATAAAATATATCATTATTTTGACCTTTGAAGGCAGTGTTTTCGTGAGTCGAATGCTTTTAGTTTCTCAGGGTTGTTTAACAACTCTTCAGATGTATACATCTTTACAGTATTGGTATATGGGATGAGGTCAACAAAGATTCTTTTGTTGTTCTTATGATCTCTATGCTTACATTCATTAGCTACAGTTCTCTAAGTCTAATTTCTTTTTATATTTACTCTAAGAAAACCTGAAGATCCTCGCAGTTTATTGCCAATCCAGCATAATCAATTGTGACAATGACTATCTTCTCTTCATTTGAGATGTATTTCAGCAATACTAATCAATAATCTAACATTTAGTTATACTGCATACCAATAAGTCTCTACGTTTGCCTTGGGTATCCCCATGTGCTTTTAGTTGAGACATCATTTCATTATCTTTGCTGATATCTCTACTTGAAATAGGTTCATTAGAGTTAGTAGTTGGACTCATAAAAACCATATCAACTAATGATCTTTCTTCCAGCTTTTGTGCCATTTGATTTAATAATCGGATACGACTATCATCGTCTTTTTTATTCTTGGACTTTCTTGCATATCCAATTATTCTGTGATTTTCATCTTTTAGTTCTTTGAGCAATAATTGATATTTCTCAATACTGCTAATAATACTCTCTACTGTTTTATCTGAAAATCATGTCAGTATAGCTCAAGAATATACAAAATAAAGCCTTACCAATGAATTCTTCTTTTAGAACATACAAGCCTCGTGTTGCAGTTTTATTGCCATCTTCATCCATCTTCATCCATCTTTCTTTTTGGCCCAACTTGCATTAGTTTGATCTTTTTGGATGAACACCACTTTGTAAATCCGAGAACACTTTTATCATCAAAAAGATGGGTGATCTTCATTACTTGGCAGAAGATCTCCCTCATTGACACATTTTTACTTTCATACATTTCATTATTTCCAGTGTTTGAGGGCAGATATACTTCATTTAGGAATTCTATCAGGTGAACTACTTGCTCTAAAACAATAAGTTAGAAGACCGAGATCAAAGCAACTATATTTTCTATCACTTACTTAATCTTGGATATTCTTTGTCTTCAATAGTTTTGATATTGGCAACTGTGTTTTTTCCTTGATATCTTTTGTTTTTAAAAGGGTTTTGATCAATTGATCGTGCTGAAAGAATGATAGGACTTGTTGGATCATCCTGATAGCAAATATCCAGGTTGATTTCTACAATGCCTTTAAGTAACTTCGCAGCAGTTTCATCACAATAGGGCTCGCAGTAGAGCATACATATAGCCTGTTCTCGTGTTATATTAAGCATAGTGACAGATAATAATGATTACAGGATGAAAAGGATAGACTGAAAAAGTGAGGACAGGATACACTGTAGAAATGAGGACAGGATAGACTGAGATTAGAAATAAAAGGACAGGATGGACAGGATACACTGTAGAAATGAGGACAGGATAGACTGAGATTAAAAATAAAAGGACAGGATGGTGATTCTGTTAACATTGTCATTCACGACAGAAAGTCGCTACAAGTTGTATCAAAAATCCATTTCAGAAAAGACCAGCGAGAAACCTGATCAGAATATGGCAGATTAGCTGGAGAAATAGAAGTCGAAAAGAAAACAAAGTCTGAGCATAATTTCTATTCAGATTAACAACAACTTATCCAGATATCAATTGTCTATCGTTTCTATGACAATCCTTGTTGATTCCACTCCGACTTCCAATGTGGTACATGCTCTCTGAGCCGCGCTTATTATCATATATAAAATTAAATAAAAGTATTCCCTTGATCCCTTATATCTTTCTAAGCCGCGCACCATGGAATAACTATGAGTGATAACACAAACCTTAATTCTGAGAATATTCAAAATGAACAATTACTTACAAGAGCAGAAGCATTTAAACTCTTCCAAGACTGGCAGCAGGAGTCCACACAACCAGAGGGAGAAGACAAAGCAGAAACCTTATAACGGGTTGAGATCGAAGAATTACTTGAGTCTTCCAAACATCAGCAGTTTAAGGATTTCAGAAGATACAAGAGAAACGTACACAAATACTACCACGAGCAGTGGACAGTTCTTGAAACCACCAATCACACATTTATTTCGAAGCTCAAAAGCTACAATGTAAACACCTTGCAGTTGGTTAACACCATCTACAAGTGCTCAGAAAACGTTAGAACCTCAGCAAGAGCAGCAACGGAACTCTATGAAAAACATCTTTACTTCCAATCCAACATAAAGAAGATGTCTGAAACCTCTTTGCGTTCAGCAATCCAGGATCTCGTTGAATGTTCAAAGTCGTTCTCAGTATTTGACTGGGGGACAGCAAGACAACAGGATGATGAAGCAAGAGACTATGCAGCCAAGGCACTCAGGCTTCCCCAAAGCATTCAACATTTGGCGACAAAGGAGGAGCACAGCGGGAAGAGAGAAGCTTTCGACAGTGAATTTTTCCAGTCATACAATGAGGCAAGATATCAGCAGCAGGTTGTCAGAGCTGCAACAACTCCCTTCACCTCCAACTACAACAACCGAGGTAGAGGAAGCTTTAACAATTTTAGAGGATCATTCCAGCAAGGAAGAGGTTTCAGTAATGGAAGAAACCCTTTTCAGTACGGGGGTCGTGGCAGAGGCCCCAACAAGAACTACAGCAACAACTACAATTATCTCAACTACAATTATCTCAACAACCATCAACGTCCCAGCACATCAGACGACAAGCAGTAATTCAACAAACTCAATATTTATCACCGGTGATGAATATATGAGTATATTCAACTTCAAAAAATAAAAGAAAAAAGTGTAAAAGGAACAGATAAGTTAATCGGACCGAAAGAAAGATTCTATGCTTTATTATTACAAAATGGATGAGAGAGTATTTATATTAAAAAGTTATACGGAGAATGGATTTTGAACATACATGAGTGTGTGAATTGACATGATCCAATGACGGGTGTCAATACAGGGGAACAACCTATCAAGTGTCAATCAGGAAGAATGTGGGATGATCTGATCTGAGATGAATACATAGAAGTCTTCTAATGAATCGTAGCCCATCTATTGGATACTCTTGTTACTCGGCATGGCGTGTTTAAAGAAGTATTCATTGGGAAGATGTATTAGAGGATTTAAGGTATTGATCATTACTGAATCGGTATGAAAGTAGCTTATATTGAGCGGATCAATATACTAATTGCATTGACTTCCAAATATTTCCTTATGAGTTTATGTACTCAGATTTTGACACTAGTATGAATATGAGATTGTCGATTTTAGTAATACAATTAAGGTACCATTGTATGACAGTTGAGATAGAACTACAGATGAGGATCTGGATAGATTCTGATACAACACAAACGCTAATTCATTATACTATAAATACAGGGTCTATTTTCTTTATTATGAGCTCCTCTCTCACTTGCAAGTTAATAAAAGAGTATAACAAGAGTCTCGTTAAATTTCGGTCTTATCTTTGCATTTATTGCAAATATCACCCTCAATAACTCAAAGGTACATCCTTTTCGCACAGAGATTAGAATCACCACTTTCTCTTTCAAGATTCGTGCGAATGAATAAGAAACTCATTGTCCAAGAATTAGCAACCAAAGATCTGGGCCTTGAGCAGCTTTAATCAACCTGGGGAGGCCGATTTGGAAAAATTGCTAAACAGTCGTTGAAAGAAGAAGAGTTTATGCTCGATGTTGATCAAATCGATTGGAAAGATCTAATTGACGAAGGAATTCAGGCCATCGGCCCAATTGCGGAACAAAAAATCAGACAAAAAAGAAGTAAAGCGAGGAATGAAGCTTTTGGCACTGAGACGGATTTCGTTGCTTCTCAAATACGCAAGAGGCAGCTAGAAACAAGTCAATCAGAACAAAAGGCTGAAAGAAAGGTAATAAAAGATTAAGAATTCAGGGTAAAACACTCATATCTTTTCTTAGATTTGGTATGACAATGAGGAGAAAACCACAAGCCCCGCCAGCAGTCATTACTTCACAGATAAGAGAACGGACGACAGTGATCTTGTGGAGGAATTGCCTAAAAACACCAGCGTTAGGGCTTAAATACGGAGGATAACGAAGCTGTTGAAGTTATCTACGATGAATCAAGTTTATGGCTATCAGGTGGCAGTAGCTCTATGCCGGAAATCAGCACAGAACCTTCATTGCCCAGTATGAAGTATACCAAAAAGTTCTTTTGGTCTTTGTCATTATGTGAAATGGGTATCATCTTCACTGATAAGGTGGAAATGAATACAACCATTTATACCATCAAAACCATTTTGTTAAAGCCTGCAGTGAGATAAAAACGGGCAATATCAAAAACACAAACTTGAATCTAAGGTTAAGATTATCATGTTTATTCAGCAGTGTTGGTTACAAACCACAGCCTATATCGGTTGGATATGTAGCTGAACAAGCCATCTTTTCTCCCTTCACAACGCAGAATATAAATACACCTGCAGAGTAACGAATTGCTGCGATCTGATCACAACTATACAACAATGGAAGAACTAGCTTTCAACCATATTCTAACTGATTGTATATTTAAAACATCTAACATCTAATTTCAGAGAAGATAGTGAACTATCACTGCTCATTGACTCCATTAGTTGTCTATTTTCATCATTAGGGTCGTCGCATTGTACCGTTTGCTTGACATGGTGAGTTTATGTGCAGCGCAACTTTATTCCTTACTAATAAAATCTTTGGAGATACTTAAAGAGATATTTGAACAGAAGCAGAAGAAAGAACAGAAGGAGATAGAAAAGAAACAGAAGGAAGTAGAGGTAATAGAGCCTTGGACCTCCTGAGTTGCAAAAGTTGCAAGAACAACTTCATCCAAAAAGACAAAGGTTACACTGCTTCTTCGAGGTGATGATGGTATTTCGTACCATCGTGAAAGCGGTACAACTGGGTTCTCAACATTTGAAAGGTATCTATATTTTAGGTATAATCATATAGTTATTAAATATTAATAATAGTTGCTCTAATCTCCACCTTCAAAGCCTTCAAACCTTCAACAATCATAAAAAGACAGCATATTCAAGAAACTGGTTATTGATCGTTTAGATGCTGTCAAGACAATCCACAGTGTGGTGCTGATAATAATTGCAGTTTTCGCGCTGCAGTATTTGGTGTCTTCCGAGACAAGAGTTGTTAGTATACAATAAAAGTTAAAATGCTTGAGCAGTACATGATGTATAAGGATACCCTCTATATGGCTGTTGAAGTAGATGAATTTGCTAAGAAACAAGAAGAGGCAATGATAAAAAGGTTGGAATCAGATAAATTACCCTGTCTTGATGATACTTCGTTGTGGTTTCTTATATTTATTTGCCCTCAAATCCTGGCCGACATATATAAGAAACCAGTGATTCTGCATATTTATACTGAAAATACAATCAGAATTACAGGTGGGGTCCGAGAAATGAAAGAAGTTGAAGCATACTGGCCTTTAATACATATGGAACTGGATCAATCTGACCACCCAATTGCTCTTTTATTTATCAGTAACCACTTCTATCTCATTGAGTATAAACGTACTCCTAAAAGACGTATGAAGAAGTTCCAGAAGCCTCCAGTACACATTGATCACACAATTATTAGAAGAAAATATCCTCTGATTTGTACAACAGATTATTATTTATTGTACACTCAATAAATGATACTTATTCACACTCTAGCATAAATCATAAAAGAAATCTACATCACACTTTTTGCATTTCAAGTTCAAAGGGCGTGTCAATAGGGCGTGCACCTATTCTTTATCATAACAATATGGCTCTTCTATTTTAAACAGCCCAATAAGTTGAGAGAGAGAGAGAGAGGAAATACCATGCATAAGGATACTATTGGCCCTTCAAAAGAAAAAATAGCTCGTGATAGATGAGTGATTGTATTTATATTTCTTTTTATAACTATGCACTGCCCTAAACATTTGAAGAATAAGAAGATTGAAATAACAGCACCGGTTAAGAACAGGGACTTCTTCAAAAACTACTGTGTCAATGAATGGACATTTGAGAATTTCATTCATTGGCATTCCAGCAGAAGCCAGATCAAGATCTTGTTGCAGGAGAACAAATACAGCTTGAACTCTTTACTAAGTAAGCAGAAGGAAGATAAAGATTTGATAAGTTATGTAGCATCTCTCCTCAAGCAAAAGTATTCAGACAAAGAGTTGGAAGGGGTAAAGAGTCCAGAAATACCAATTGTCGCGCTTGGATCGAACATAAATATATCCGCAAACAACTCAAACGTCTCGTTTGGCAATATTATTTGCGACAGACAAGATAAAAGAAAGCACGAGAAACTCTCAGAAGAAATGATACCCACTACGAAGCAGTCATTCAATCCAGCTTAAATATTGGATACTGAGTTTAATTCAGTATACAATATTGGCAGTGTTGATGTTACAGCTAAATGGAACCAATACAAATTATATGCACATTCTGTCATAAATAGAGATTCAGTAACAGTTGAGAATGATACACAGAAGATATTATCACAGGCACATATTCTTCTATCAAAAGATGGGCAAATATCACCTGATTTACTCCAGTTCATTAGTAATGACACTTTGGATGGTATAAAGCAAGACATAATGAAGAAGTTCAGTATTCTACCTGAAAATATGCCAGAGGATGTTGAGGTGCATTTGAAGGGGATTATCAGACAAGCTATCAGTAAGACAATCAGTCCACGAATAGCCGGCTTTCAAATGATGTCTTGCTGTACTGAAAAGATGGATACAAGGGTGGATGATATCATCGTCATCTTAAGGAACTTGGTGGAAAGACTACCATATAAGAGAACTAACGAGCAAACAAAAGAAAGCCAGCTATCTTCAACCTATGTGGATGCCATCATTCGTCCTTTGTTAGATGATCCTACAAACGATAATTTCTTGATATGGTCAAATAATATCGTTAGTGCAGGACAACTAGAAAGACCAGATTTTGTACGGATGGAGTTGGCAAACACCAGGTTCTATGGTCCTTCATGTGTGGGAGAAATAAAAGGAGAGGATAAGACCAACGACCAGTATCTTCCAATAGTAGATCTGATGAGAATAGCGTTGATGGGCAAAGAATCTATTGACCGTAATTACTACTCTGGCATTCTGGGCATTCATGTGGTTGGTAAGATATAGTCATGATTATAAAGAATACTTCAAATTAACACTTCTATAAATAAGACTTCCAGGTCACATTTTATCTCAATACACTCTTTGCTGAAGGCTTATATATTTTATACGAGATTTGTTCTGTGACTATGCCAAGGACAATTCAGGAATTGAGACCTTTTCTTTCAGTAGAAGACATGCTTCCAATCAAGGGGATTCTGAATCAATGTAAAGTGATTGATGATTCAATTGTTGATCGAAAGAAAGAAGGTATCAGCATGAATCAGATAATTAAGCTACATACCACTGGCCCATTCACATTTAATAAATAACCATATATTACAGACAGACTACTTATTTATGCATGTCTGAATGTTTAATGATGAGAAAGACCATAGACATAATATCCTGTGATTGGCTTATTCTGATGATCAATGGCTCTGTGTTAACTATTAGTCTTCTTCTTTGTTTCAATCGGTCACCTTCTTCATACTTATATTCAAGAAGTGACGTATCAAGCCTCATATTCAGTCCAGCGTATAGTAAAGTGGTTGGATCAATAGATAGTGGATAGCATCTGCAGACAAGTAAATCATTAGTCTAAACATCATAAATTGATTCTTTTGTTCACTTATCTTGATAGTAATATCTCAGTGATATTTGGTTGATCAGAGCTACTCATAACTGTTTGCTACCACGTATGAAGCAACAAGACTACTCAGAGGAAGTCCCACCACAATCATATTGGATTTTGTCGAAGCAAAGGCTAGCTTCCAAGCTCCCAGCATAAGTAAGAGGCAGCTATGAACATACAATTTAACAAAGTACCTTCAGTATAGTTCATGCCTTTTCATCTTTTTACCGTACATAGCCTCTTAACAATCAGAAATGTTTATAATCATTGTTATGATAAAGAATGGGGAATATTTAGTACACACTCTATTTACACGCCCTTTAAACTCAGAAGGCAAACTGTGTGACGTAGACTTTCATATACATATCTGTTCCTGAGAGGCTTCTGCACTTTCTTTTCCTTATTTAAATGTTATCACTTGACTAAATGTACTCTTGGCAATAGTCAACACTCGCTTTGCTGTTGACACTCGTTTTGAAACAGTTGAGGAAGTAAAGAATTCAGTTCTTACTTTTGGAAAGAAGTTCAATGTTGTATTCTCTATCATTCATTCACACCCTGACAGAGGACGCTATCACTTTGGATGTAAACATTCTGGTTGGAAGTGTGAGAAGAAGTGACCGAGGATTTGGGTGTAGAAAGTAGCTCACCCACCCAAGAAGAGTGTGATGATATTGCAAAGAGGCTGTATGAGAAGAGTACCAGAAAGTTCAATTGTCCAGCTTTCATCAAGTTCTTTGATCTGTCAATCACTCAGAAACCATATGGAACACAACCATATTTTGAGTACTGATACTGCATGTTATTCCATTCACAGAAAACAGTCTGCAGACATCACAGATAGAATCTATTCTTTTCTATCCAGTGGACATAAAGATCCTGTTGGTGCAGTGATGAGAGTAAGTAAATAAGAAGTCTAAAATGACAATAACCAACATTGTATTTACATTAGACCATGGAAGCATTGGGTGTGAATAACATCACTAAGAAAGATGTTCAGAACATTCAAACTCTTTTCTTGAGAAGTGATACTGGATAAGAAATGTTGGCATTGATCAAGTGGCTGGAGGATCTAAGATACACTGTTGATATATAAGTAAGAAACAACTATGAAGTCAAAGGGTTGTTTTATATCAACAATAAGTCTGTTGTTGATGCTAGAAACTGGCCAGAGGCTATAATCATAGATGCAACATATAAGACAAATGTTCACAAACTGTCTCTTGTGAACATAGTAGGAACCAGTAGTGTCACATCACTCAAAGGGACAAAAGTATTGCAGACATTTGCTATTGCATCAGCATATGTCAACTCGGAAACGGAGGATACTTACACTTCGATTTTGCAGGAGATGAGAGATGCCATTCATCAGGAGTCATCTTACAGATTGCCTTCTGTCATGGTTACTGATAACGAACAAGCATTGAGAAATGCTATTCAGACTGTTTTCCCTGAGACCAACCATCTTCTCTGCACTTGGTATCTGTGGAATACCATGGCTACCAAATTGCCAATCGGAACTGTTGGATCGGAAGAGTACAACTATCGACATTCAGAGGCTGAAGCTAAGTTTGCTTCGATGATGAACTGTAGGGATGAAGAAGCATTCAACAATGCATTGGCATCATTTAAAACGATTGTGAAGACACCCGATTGGTTCCGTGGGAATGGAAGTATAGCGATCAAATACCTGGACAATATGTAACTATTCTATATTTCATATAGCAGTAATGATTCACTTATACTTCTTATAGGCTGCTGCAGGAAGGAGACTAGAGGTAGAGAGATGGGCCGGTATTCATGCCAACAAACATGGTCATATGGGTAATAGGACCTCAGGAAGGGCAGAGAGTTTCCACAGTGCAATGAAAAAGGCGATTGGTAGTCAATCTACTTCAAGATTGACATTAATTTCTCACCGTGTGCATGTTTACAACTAAGAGAAGGTAAATTGAAACATTAAATATTGCTTATATTGGTAAAGATAGCATGAATCGAGACATGGAAGAGAAAGACGACTCGAATTCGAATCTACCAGTATCAGCTCTCACTTGTTTAAGCAGGACAGAGAATATAGATTTGCCGAGTTGAGATTTAAGGTTGTACGATTTGCCATGGACAAAATCATGGTCAACACAATAGCCTCTTCAAGAAAATTTCCTGTCTAAAAGAGGACAATTGTCATTGTGTTGATCGAATCAACTACCTGCTCCCCTGCCCTTGTATTATAAGCAAGCATCCTGGTATCCTTTCTTTGAACATTGTTCATACCAGATGGATGATAAATCGTCGAGGTAATATCTATTTTATCTCATCATCTGTACTCATGCAACTCATTCTACAGGACTGAATGATCAAGTAGCCCAGAGAGTCAGTTCGGTTGAAAGAATGGGAAGTACCAATGGTAAGTGGAATAATAACTAATATAAATGTTACTTGGAATATACAATAAAATGATACAATGTTGATCAATGTTAAATGAGTTTAATATCAGTTACTTGATGTGCATTGTTACATGATGCTTGATGTTATTCTTACAATATTAAGATAACTGTATGGGCTATTTTATATGCGTACATATTTCTATGCTGCTATTTACTTTACATTATTGGACATGATCATTTAAATATTTGTTCAGTTGTAGAGAGTATTGAAGAGGACAAGCTTGCTTTCCGTGCTGATGATATTGAAGCACACGATTTAATGAATGAAATCTGCGAAGAAGGTATACAACTAGGATTTAACATAGATGCCATTCATTTTTTATCATAATCGTTATATGTAGCAGAAAATGAAGACAGCATTGTGATTGCAGAAATTGAAGATGAACCAGTTGAATCAGAAAGTATATTCCACTAAAATATAACGTATATGCACAGGTCAATTTATTATTGAAATAACATAGTCGAGTAGATGTCTGTTCTGAAAGAAAGAAGTTACTTCTTTGTGTTGAGGATCTTCTTGCTAGTGTATTTTCATCAATTGAATCATCCCTTTAATCCTCCAGATATCATCAGCCATATTCAGGATTGAAGAAATGAAGGTGTCCTTGGATGATCCAGAGATAACGATAGGTGAACTGAATGCAACCACCACGAACAACAATAGGAAGAGAAGAAAGACTAAAAGGGGTCTGACAAGTAGTACGGAGAGAAGAAAAACATTTAGAGAGAAGCAGAAGAAAGAACAGAAGAAGATGGAAAAGAAACAAAAGGAGATAGAGGCAATAGAGTCGTTGAAGAGATCTCGTGAGTTGGAGGAATTGAAAGAACAACTTCAACCAAAGAAGATACATGTTACACTACTTGTTCGAGGTGGTGATGTTATTTCATCCATCTGTAAAAAAAAAAGAAGCGAGTACAACTGCATATAATTATGCAGTCATTGGCTCTAATCTCAGCCTTCAAACTTTCAGCAATCCCAAAAAGGACGGCATATTCAGGAAACCGAATATTGATCGTAAGGATTTTGGCAAGGTAATCCACAGTATTCGTCCTCCTGATCTTGGGTACGTAATAAGAATCCATTCATTGACTCCACAACTTGATGATTTGTCTCTAACCTTCGGTTTTCATATACTTTTCAACATGTACCCTTTTGTAGAGGTTATTACATTACTTTAACATTAATCGCAATGTATGGCTGGTTCAATGCCAAGTTTTGAGACATTGTTCATCAAACATATAGCACCATACCATGCTTCAGATGGACCCCATTCTTTGATAGATCCAAGTACTCTGAGCATAAATCAGCTGTAAAGCTTGACATCCAAATATCTGCCCACTTCGTTCATTGTTTCCAGATGCAACCATTATTCCTTTTCCACAATATCCTATAATATTCTTCTTGTAGTTAGAAAGTATTGAGTTTCTGATGTAGTTATCTGCAGATTCGCGAGATCGTTGGGAAGGAGTAAAAAGAGGTTTTTGTATGTTTTTACTCAGTCAATGCCCATACTCTAGATTGACTGATTGGGTCCCATACAAAAGGTGTTCTTCTTTATAATTACTTACCAACCATACATGTCATATCATTGGCTGTTGTCCATTTCTGTTGATCCCTCATCGCATCAAATGTCTGTTGGAACTCCCTATTCATCACTTCGTTCCAAGTATTGGTTTGTCCATGATTAAATTATGCAATATCATTCAATAGTGGGATATATTCACCATTCAGATTTCCCTTCTGTCTTGAATTCTCCTTCCATTCGTCCATGTGCTCCGAATCTTCCTACTTAATATATTGCAGTTGGTCAAACATGCTTATCTGCAAAGATACAAAAAAAAATACTTATCCGCAATGCTTGAAGCTATGGAGGGTGATCCCTGATTCGATGTATATGGCAATTGTTGAAGAAATAGTCTATAAGATAACATTAGACTTAATGTGTGAGAGTATATATATATATATTTGCTTTGGTGTCACTGGTCTAATCTTAATGAAGGGGATGAGTTCCCTCACGAAGGATAGTCGGTTGGGAATAATGCATTAACTTCACATCAGCAGCTATACAGGTATCAAATATCTTGAAGACTGAGTATCAAGATAAGTCAGTGATATAGAATGTATATAAGCTAGCAAAATCATACCTTCCAATAAGAATGCTATTATCATCAGTTCCAATACGAGGAATATGTTCATAGCCAGTCTGAATAGGATTCACCAAACCATTCTTACCTAGATATTCTTGAATGTACCTTAATGCCAGATATCGTATTGTATAATCAGAAAAGCAAGAATATGAAGGCTTCACAAAAAAATGCTTTCATCATTAATACGCAGAAATTAGAGAGGGACAGCAAGTAAGCAAATGCCAGTAAAGCAATACACTTCCAAGGTATACATCTAACCCCACTTGGAATATCAACATGCTGTTACCCATGAAGATGCTTCCTAATACAATAGATAGAGAAAGAAAAAGTCGCAGAAATCAGAGAGGGACAGCAAGTAAGCAAATGCCAGTAAAGCAATACACTTCCAAGGTATACATCTAACCCCACTTGGAATATCAACATGCTGTTACCCATGAAGATGCTTCCTAATACAATAGATAGAGAAAGAAAAAGTCGCAGAAATCAGAGAGGGACAGCAAGTAAGCAAATGCCAGTAAAGCAATACACTTCCAAGGTATACATCTAACCCCACTTGGAATATCAACATGCTGTTACCCATGAAGATGCTTCCTAATACAATCGATAGAGAAGATTTATTTTCGTAATTTCATATTTTGGTTAAATTATAATCATAGTCTATATCACGTGGTATTGGGAGGATGGGAATATCAGATCAAGTTGGGTGGCAGTAAAATGGGATCAGAATAAGTGTCAGATAATGAGATCTTTGTTTCTCTTATACCACTCAAGCACTCTTCCATGATGGATCTTCCTATATAAGCTGCCTCCATCAAAGGACGAAGCCTATTTACGAAGTCATATTTATCTGATGGAAATTCCAGTTGATTCAATCTGCGAATCCTTGTAACATAGCCTTGAGGGCAATCCATATCCATTAGTTGAAATGTGCTTCCTGTATATTAATGCGTATTGGTTATATAAAGAAGATAATACTCCTCTATTGGCTTACCATTTATAATATACCCTACAACATGGGCCTTGTTTAGCATAGTAGGATTCTTTTGTACAATGGTAAGGAGCATATCCTTCATCACATGTGGAAGTTTGAAGCCTCCGTCTTTCATCTCCTTGGTCTGATTGTATTTATTTCCTATTTCTAGAGCACCGAATTCAAATATGCCATTTGAATAAACAGTATCGACCTTTCTTCCTATTCTTCTGTTAGGCATCTCTTCGACAGCAGATATCTTTCTTTTAGAATTCCTTGCCATGGAATTAGAGACACTGGACTTCTCTTTACTATTGAATCAATGAGTCATTAAGGAATTAGACCATACATGTGATATATTACCCGATTGCATTTATGGGTGAATTATCGAATATAGTATTCAGGAAGAACCACAACCGATACATTCTATCCGACTCCATATAATTATCGATGTTATTTACTTCATTAAAGAACAATGAAGATAGCGATGTAACGGAAGTAGATAGCCATCCAATAAGGGGCTCTTTCTCCAAGTCATGTTCTATAGCTCTGGAATGGTTATATATTTCCTTTAAACATATCTATTTATATTCATCAGCTATATAAACATGTATTCCTTATGCTATTTAAACCCTAATCATTACCTTACCCTCTAAACGATCAAGTTCTGCTTCCATTCTCCTGTCAATATGGCGAATGGTTGATGGGCCATCGCTATGAATTTCCTGTAATTCTTCTTTTGTAAATACTTCTCTCCAGTTTTCATCATTCAGATCAAGGATGAATGAGTGACAAGGACTATAATATATAAACAGTAAAAGCGTAAGAAATACGTTATAAAATTATCTCATAATTCTTATTACTGAATATAATTGCATTTCAATGCAAAGTTCAGGATCTTCTCTTCCACTGACAAAACTTCTGAATTGTCTGCCTGGGACAGTTGAATGGTAGCCTTCAAGTACCAAAGTTTACTTCTATCTAACTGATCAAACACTGCTTGTACTCGCCTTTTATCACTCAGATGCAAGGACAGTTTAGTGGCTGTGATTGATGAGGAAGTTGTACTCCCAGTTACAGGTGTTATATCATTTGCCATGTTTGTGGACAATTTGGCAGTAGGTGGATCATATTTTTCCAGAAGATCGTTCAACTGTAAAGGTTTTTGTTCCCTCTTCAAAATGCTCAAGGCAACCTGACCCCAATCTGGTTTAGATTTCACCTATAGTTATCTTTTAGAGAATATTTTCTAATAATATCATAAGTACCTACAACTTTCTTGTTCATATTCCTGCTGATAGAAATAACACGATGTGACCAAACACTACTTAAATCGTCTCCAACATTGGAATTATCAACAATAAAATCAAAGTTCTCTTCAATAAAAGCCTTCATCGACACACTATCTGTGCCCTGAATATATGTAGAGATATCTATTATTTACGGTTAATAAATAGGAATCAAATCAGTAAGCCCACTCACATTCCATCATAGAAATAACCATTTTGGTAGAAGAGGTAGGAGGAAGAGTTTCGTTTTACTCAGTTCTTTACACGGAGAATTTACTAAGGTAGTACTGATACAAACAAGATGGCCTCCTTATTTCTACTATTAGATAATTGATTACAGGATTGTTGATCCTTCAACTCTACCTATTCATTCCAATCACAATGATACAGTCAAAGACCCAGTAATCTCCGTACATTAATCAGAGATAATCATTATTCTTTTATTTAGCTATGTCTGTCAAACATATTACCCTCTATTTATGGTTACTTGACCAAGACACTGGCTTCACATGCGCAGTATACGGAATGCCTGCAGTTGTATTGATGCCGACAGCAGCTAATTACATTAGAATGATTTAAGTAGGATTTGGTTGGAATCTCTATTATAAGCATGTTTGAGACATTACCCTATTATATCAATATATCAGATGTGAAAATACAAGCCAGCAGCGCCTATTCATATCATCACACTTATAGAGATAGAAAAGGGGGAACGCAGGTCATACATATATCTAATAGAAAACAAGTAAGTAAAATGAGACAAATAAAGGATACTTCAAACATAACACTTATCTTCTTCGTCCCCTCTACAACTAGACAAGCGCATCAATTCGAGTGAACACGACCCATAATGTGGCAGCTCCCGGCTCACCGCACTTAGAATGTGATGCTATCATTCCACCTTACACAACTAATAGCCTGTGGCCCCCGTCTTTTATCCAAAAGATAAAGAGCCTCGTTCGAGAGGGCAGTCTATGTCGTTGCCTTAAGGATTTAATAGATGATTACGTTCAAGGGAGAAAATAATAATAATCAAAACAATAACAATTAAATTCCTCAGAGGACCAAGATACGTGGGACTGATCTTACTCCTTAATATAAAAGTAGTAAAGCTTATTATATAATACACCTCCTTTTGTTTACATCTTAACCAACACTATGAAGGGTATCTCTAACTTTGGGGTTGCTAAGACCTATTCTTTCAACAAAGAGGACTGCCATGAACATAATCTTCCTTTGATTTTTTGTACTCTCCAGGCCTCAGAGTGGCTGGATGAGGAGATAGTAGCAAAGAAGATGGTTAGTGTCAATGTTGGGACTGTGATAGATGCAAAAGTAGGGTTGAATACTTTTATTCAAGGATTACTGAAGATAAAAAACACTCAATCGATACCAGTCCCTGTCAAAGAATATGGAGAATATGCAGTCAAGTATTTCAAGAAACCAGCTACAAAAGCACGCTTCAAGTCTCACTTTATATCAGACTTAGATGTCTATTTACTGCAGAAATCCAAAGCAAATGCTGTACAAAAGATGTTACACGAAAACTACAGAATTCATACATCTCTAGGCACAAGTACTGCTGTCAGTATCATTGAAATCGCTACTTTGACTGAAGAAGAGGAGCTTGAATTATATTCGTCTAATACCAGCTGTGGATCGAAAAATTATCATTCAAGAAGAAAGGGAATTTATTCGGTCAGTGTTCTGTCAGATGATGAAATATCAGTAATATTGTTACTTTCTTGTACAGTGGATTGTACAAAACTGATCAGATCAATTATTTGTTACAGGAAGACGACACTTCGATAAGGAAACTAAAGGAATTCAGACGTCGCTCAATGGAACTCACACGGGATAATGTGAATCAGGTGTCTGATCTACGCCTCCTGTATATATATATGTAAATAGTAAATACAAAGAAAAAGAGGCTAATTTGTTTGATACGTACGTAGTTCCCTGGATCACATTTATCTTTTTTCTGATATTATTGTGGTATTTCACCTCATTCCATCGAATATAAATACCCTTTGAAGTGCCATTATGAGTTCTAATACACACAATGTATTAGAACTATCTATTCAGTGACAATCATACAACTGAGAGTTACTGCTAGAATTACCATATTAGGATATAAATCATAAATATCCATAGTTACTAATACGTACAATATTGTAACTATAACATTAAATTCATAAACAGTCACTATCCAGGCAGGAACCCAGAATGTTGTAATAAATAGAGTAGATATTTTGACCTGACTTCTTCCCATTCAATTTTGGATACAATAAAGGGTTTAAACAGAGAATCATTCTATATAAACTCGTCTATTTTCATTATCTACTCAAACACACACACACTCAATATCTCGTCAAAATATCTCATTATTCTTCAAAATGTTTAACAGCTTCAACAAATCCACCATTAACGGTGATATCTCTATTACTATAAATACAAAGAGAGAAAGAGGTAAGATCTAATCGAAGCTCATATCTGGGATCACAGTTTAATAGTTATCTTTCCAGCTGAAAGCACAGAAGCATCTGACTCATCTATATCTTCTGCTGAAGTAAAGCGATCAAGAAAAATTAGCTATTTTTTAGGTGGAGGACAGAAGGAGTGGATACCCAAAGAAGAGGTAAATGAATGCAAGGAGAAGGAATAACTGCCATCTAACCGATGATAGGTTTTTGTTGAGAATATCAATATCACACAAGCACTAAAGAGATTCAGAAAACAGTCGATCACAAAAGTTGATAATAACAATAACATAAACTGCTTGAGAATCCTGTAAGTATTTAGAGAGATATTTTCTATCTGTTCCTTCAGACACTCACTGCTTTTCGATTAAATCTTATCAATCTAGCTCTCTCTCTCACATTTTCCCCCTGAATGAGTTTGATCCAAGGAAGTGTATTACTAAATACTTCGACAAAAATACATTGAAAGCTATTAAATTATTATCTAGAAACAGAAAGCCAGTGATAGATCGGGCACCTTCTATGGCAGCTGTATACTGCAAAAATGAAAGCGATGTAAGTTGAACCATATGAAGTTAATCATTTTGTTAACAATATTAGCAATTAGAGGGGAGAAGACGAGTGTGATAGTGATGAAGGAGAAACCCAGTAAAAGGAAGAAGACAAAGACGGAATGATGAGAATGATTAGAGATCTCGTCAAAAGGCATAGGCAATACAATGCTTCTGCTGCTGTTACATCCGAGGGTGCATTCATCCAAAAGTATTTAATACCGGCCATTGAAAGAGTCTTGTTGAAAGGTTCAGACAACAATCTTCATTATGCCATGTGAGTGTTATAACTAATTATTCTAATTAACTGCTCTCAACTAAATGAACATATCTCCCATAAACAGGTCAGATAAGCCTGAGAATAACGGAAGAAAGCCAGACTTAATGATGGGCACAAAAGTGAAAGCCAAAGAAGTAAACTTCTTTTATGTTGAAGTAAAGAGGCCAGGAATCAGTAGCAGGTATCAGCCTGAAAGCGGTTACACCAAACTACTGAAGCAGATGAAAGTCTCAGTGGATGATCAACTGTGTTTCGGGATAAAGAATCCTGCATCTCTTGGTCTGTTGCTTGAAGGTATATTCTTGTCTAGGTGTTGAACACTGGAAAAGTACATTCTATTAAACAGATATATTTTAATAAGCTTCAAGGGCACTCTGTTCCAGATGAAGCTTCTTGCAGATGGAATTTACCTGCCTATCGCAGTCGAACGTTTCTCTCTGGTTGAAGAAAATCATGAACTTGTGCACTTGCCAAGAATTGTTGAGGCTCTTTATCATGTAAAGGTAATGATTGATACAAACTAATCTAAGCAGCATCAATAACCTGTTCTAACTATAGCTTGAGCTTAAGAAGTTTGTGGATGAAGCACACAAAAAAAGAACAAAAGAAGAAAGAAGAGTAGGGAAAGAGCGAGTATTTCCCTCTTTCATTACCAAGTTTGTTAGGAACAAATTAAGGTAGAGGTATTTGAAACTGTCAAAGCTAATAAATAATTCTGAGATCAACTTTGTCTCCAATGACATTTTTCGTGCTACTGATAGTGGTACCGAAGTCTTTCTTGATAGAAGTTGAGTATTCTCCAACACTGTCTCCCCTAAAACATTCACTAATTAAGTCGACCTTCTATTTGATAGTAGAGTGTTATACTTACCACTTCAATATGATATTTGGTACATCACGAAAGTATGATTCAAAAATAGGTGCCCAAAGCTTGTTCACAAAGTCACCTTCAGTCAACTGTTTTGTTCTATTATCACAAGACAGAAAAGAAGGGGAGTATTGAATGATCTTCAAGCTATTAAGATATTCATAATATGATATTAGTAAATTGTTCACATCATGGATCATTTCTGCACATTCACTAACATAAGAGCATAGCACTCAAAGCATCTTTCGTATGGCGAGAATGCATGATTCGCCTGTTTTTTTCAATTATATCATCTAAGCTTCCTTCAAATCTTCAACTGCCATCTAAGTTTAGTTTGTTAGTCAACCAAGATTAAACAAGGGCTATAAATTTTTATTAACCTTTTCAATCAATTTCAGATCCTTCTTGACATTACAGTCTAACTGTTTCCATAATTGAATTTTGGTGTTATATCTCTGCTGCAAACCAGTCCATTCTTTATTTGTGAAAAGCTTCATTTGACCATCTAAAGAAAAGTCACTCAAATCCAGAATTGAGTTGAGGCCATTGCTGATTAAGAAAGAGCAGCAAGGTGATATACTTTAGCATAATGCATTGAGTGCAGTTCAACATACCAACCTGATAATATTCTTCTCAGAATAGCTTAGGCTTCTGTAATGTTTGTTGTAGTATTTATCGATGGCAGCGTTTTTAATGGTTCTGCTAGTATTATTTGTTTCTGATATTTTCTAAGGAAAAGTTGATTAAATACAACGGCATTGCATCGTGTTATATCTTACTAATTTGGATTTTAATCTTTTTGAAGATCTATTTTGGTCCAGATTTTCTTCTGCCTTTGTTTTATTTATGTTCTCAATGATATGTTTTTGGGTCCAGAACTCAGCGTACGCCTTAGTTCTCAGTTCCTAAAGGTTATTATTAGCAAGAAGAAGCATAAAAAGAGACAGACTATAAAACATTGTTAATCAACCATAAAGTTCCCGTATTTGATTGCAATACAGATATCTCTTAAAGAGATGTTTGTGTTTTCGTCCTCTATTATAGAATTGACTGTATGCTTAATCATGGTTTGTACACGTTCTTTATCTCCAGGGGAGTAGTTTTTGATTTTCAAGTAATTCAAAATTGAGAAATCCTCCAGCTAATTGATTTTTATATATTCAGCTAATGTACTGATTTGACTGTTTGTTAACATGGCTTACAAAATGAATCTGATGTTAGAGTTTACCTCGTTTTATTCAATGTTATGATGATAAGTAGAACTAATGAAATCAGGTAAAATATATATCGATATTGATTTTTTCAGGTTTAGCTATTTCTGAACACTTTACAGTAATGAGAGCCATATATGAAACGATTACAACTTGTAGATCTGCACCTCCTTTAAGTACGATTAACAAATCCAGGAGTCTTGGCCGTATTTGAGGTTAGAATACCTTTTTTCCATTTTGTACGACAGAGCTTCCAAGTTACCCATATCACTTATTTAAGAAAAATAATACTCATAAAATCCTTACACAATGCCAGACAATCTACATATACTTATGAAAATCAACTCTATCATCCTTATTCATTTACTGTATTTGAAATATATACAGCTTAACATCCCTGCTACAGAGAATCTGAGCCTGTACCAGGGATCAATGTACTCTCTTATACACCGTCAGGGGCTTCCACACATATACATACCACATTATTTCTCATCTAAGCACATCCATATATCCATTTTATAAGCAATCATCAACCAAACATTCAATGAGTAAGAATATCATACATCAAGACACAGAACCGTAGAATTACCTCAATCACCCTAATAGATTCAACGAAACTCTTTTCCTCAGACACTTTGTGTACTCGAAAACCACTTTAAGCAATAAAAATATTTTTATCTTGCCTTTTTATTTCATTAATACAATCAATCTCGAAGAAAATCTGTTGACATGCAGTAATCGACCTCGTCTTCTCAACAGTGACTTTAACATGAGGCAAGGAAAGAAAAACTCTACTTCTGAACAAACGGTCATTCTTCCACGAGCCATAAAGAACAATGGCCAACATTTCATCATCCCTTCTGTCGCTTGGTTTCTGCCAACCCCATAAACTCGGGATATCACCTACACATCTTTCAATCTGATATGAGTCAGTATGCTGACACTTTCATCAAAAGTGGCCCACAAGTGTTCTGTATTGACTGTATATAGTTGTTCGATGAGAGCAAGTAATTATTATAACATCAATGCTGGAATAAGCTGGCAAAGCTCGGCTAAGGCAGACTTACTCCCTCTAACATATAGGAAAGGCTCGGCCAATGCTACATGGAAGAGTGCATTATAAGAGGAGGGAACCAAGGCTAATAAATTTGAGGATTACTTGGTACATGCCCTATTTACACGCCCTTTAAACTCAGAAGGCAAAATGTGTGATGTAGATTTTTTTAGGCATCCACCTATTATCCAACACATCAAAAATTTAGAAAAGCCACATAATATAGCCAATAAAAAGAGAGCTGATATATTTTTAAGGCCATTTTAGTCATTGAATTTAGATTCACCACCAGAATTAGAAGAATCAAATGTTTAATCAAGGCATATTTCAACTAGAATCAACTGAATCAATGTTTTAATCAAGGCATATTTCAACTAGAATCAACTGAATCAATTAATTCATTAAAGCTTATAAGACCTGAAGTTATATGAATAAGGATAAATCTTGATACAGAGTCTATTCACAGAGTCTACTCGAAAAAATTAAAAAAGTATGTCACACTTTTTGATATTTTCAATTTTGGGGGACCTCATTTTCTTCAATAAATTCAGGAACAAAAATGTTCTCCAATGTGTTATTATCCTATTTCAATCAATTATAAAAATGTTTTCTCAAACTAATACTCTGTCGACTGCAATGAATGATGACTTCCAAAGAACCTTTTCTATTGGAAGAGTGTTTGAATCAAGAGAAGTATTGACTGAAACTGTTGAGTCTTTCGGGAAAAGATACAATGTGGTATTCTCCACTGAATATTCAAAGCCTGCCAAAGGACAATTCAAGTTCATTTGCAAGCATGGGGGATTTAAACGCGAACATACTGATAGAGAAGATATCATTGATATCAATGGAACGCCCTATTCTGGTAGCACTGAAGAAAATGAGAGTGATAATGAAGTGGCTAAGCAGGTGTACAAGAAGAGTACTCAGAAACTTGGATGTCCTGCAAGCTTCCATTTATTCAATATGACTGTCACCAAGCATAGTATGAAGCACAATCATCCTATATCAAAGGATGTCAAAATCTATGCAATTCATAGAAAGCAACCACCCGTCATTATGGATAAGATTTTGACAATTTTGGCAAGTGGAAGCCGTGATCCTGTTACTAGTGTCATGGATGTGAGTATAAATTATTAATACTGCAATGAATGGGCTGTCAATTTAATCTCTTTGGTAATTATATTAGACCTTGAAAGCTTTGAATGTCAAGAATATCATCAAAAAAGATATTCAAAATATTCAAACGCTGTTTTTGAGAGATGGAAGGAGATGTACAGGCTGATCTCTTTCTTGGAAAATAATGACTATGTCGTACGAATTCAAGTAAAGGACAATCACGAGATAAAAGGTGTCTTTTTTATCCATTAAAATGCAATCGAAGAAGCTCGTAGCTGGCCAGAAGCCATTACTGTAGATGCAACCTACAAGACCAACGCCCATAAGCTATCACTGGTCAACATTGTGGGCACTAGCAATGTCAGCTCCAGCAAGAGTAACAGTCTGCAGACATTTGCTATTGCAGCTGCATTTGTTTCTTCTGAAACTGAAGAATCGTATACTTGGATTATTGAAGAACTGAGAAATGCAGTATGGTCCGAGGCAAATAATGCACTCCCTTCTGTATTTGTCACAGACAATGAACAGGCATTGCGAAACGCCATTAAATCCGTATTCCCTGAGTGCCAGCATCTCCTATGTTCGTATCATCTTTGGAATACAATGGAGACAAAAATGCCAATTGGAAGAGTATAACCTTCGTCGAGCAGAAGCAGAAACAGAATTCAAGGCAATCGTGTCAAGCCGTGATGAATCTGCTTAACAAGCTGCTCTTGATGGTTTTCAGGCTATAGCAACCAAGCCTGGGTTCTTTAAAGACAACGGAAAAACAGCAATGAGATATCTTTGTGATACGTAAGTGCTAATATGAAGTTTCAAGGCTTTCCGTGTTATATACTTACTTCTATAACTACTAGATTGCTGCAAGAGAGTGAGATGAAGAGACGGGTAGGTATGTATGCCAATAAACATACCCATATGGGAAATAGGACATCTGGGAGAGCCGAGAGCTTCCATTCTGGTTTGAAGAGGGCACTTGGCAGTCAATCTGCATCTAGACTCTTACTCGTGACACAGAGGATGCATGCCTATTACGAAAAAAAGGTAAGAAAAATTGGTAATATTAGCTGATAAGTAATTTGCTATTATCTTCATAGAGAGCCGATAGGTTTAGGAAGCTGGAAGTTGAAAGAATCTCTATAGATTCGTTATTGTTTGACAAAAAACAAGAATATAGATTCGATGAAATGAAGTTTAAGGTAGTGAAGTATGCAATGGATAGAATCAGATTCAATACAATCAAAACTCTCCAAGAAGATTTTGTTTATCATGGCAGTAATTGTTATTGCTATGATCGAGTTAACTACAAACTGCCTTGTCCATGTATCATTGCCATGAATCCAGGAGTATTACCTCTTGAAATTGTGGACAAAAGATGGAGATTCGATCCCAGTAACTGTATGTAAACTTTATGTAATACTTGTATCAGTGTTACAGCGCTAATTACATGAAATTATAGATGAAGATGTTGCAGATCCTACTGATCCAACAGAATATGATGGTGATGTAAATGAAAAAAGCATAGGTAAGTCAGAAGTATGTTAAATAGAAGGCAGGCTGTATTATGATCTATGAAGAGTTCAATGAGCAGTGTATTATATGTGTTTATTGGTCAATTATAGTATAAAACATGGAATCCTATTATATTGTGTTTTCTGAATACTAGTATAAATAAAGATTATGTTTTACTTGAGTAATTAACTGATGAACAAATGTCCATACTATACTTTATATTTGTTCCTTCTGATCATACGATAATACATCTATAGATCTGATTTATGTGCATGAGTTTTACAGTTAAAGATTATATAGAAATAATATACGCATATTATTGTATTAAACGCTGCTCTGTTCTGATTATTTATACACATATCTGTCATTTATGATTCACTGTTACTAATCTATATGTATATTTTGTCTCTACTCTGACTTTGATATAACACTTATTTTATTGGTGATGCCAAGATCAATTGATTACTGCCAATATACAATCAGATAATAATGCAGAAAGCCTAGGTAAGGGATTACTTCACCAATACTCCCCACAATACATAGAATGATGCTGATAAAAATTGAATTTGTAGTAGAACTAGAAGAATCTTCGGAGGAAGATGACCATCATGAAATACTTTTTTTAAGCACATCTACTACTGGTAAGAATCCTTTAAAGCAATCATATATACACGCAATGAATCCAAATCTTGAAAAAATAAATAGGTGTTACATCCACAGATTCTGTATCAGTTGATAGTCATTATCGTGAAACAACAAGAGAAAAAACAATGAATATTGTCAAGGATATACTTCAGACATTATACAAAAATATATCTATGTATAAGACTGAACAAGAAATTGCAAATGCAATCAAAGAGCTGCAGGATGTTAATAGCAGTATCAAGAATTCCATGGTCAATGTAGATATGTTACTGCCCTCTTCCACCAATACTAATAGAAAGGGAAGAAAGAGTAAGAAGGGTGTAAAGGAGAGTACAAAGAGATTGGAAATTCTGAGGGAGATTTTTGAGAAGAGACAAGCAGCTGATGTTAAGAAGAAAGAGAAAGATGAAAAGGTGAAGGTAGAAACAGAAAAGAAGAAGAGGTTCTTGGAGAACGAAGAAAGGCATGTGGCTCTTGAATTGAAGAAGAGAAAATTGACGTTGGTTGTTCAAGGCGCAGATGGTAAGTTAGTTGGAACTACAGCAAGCAAGCCATTGAAACCCGAGGTTAAACGTGAGAATAATCCAGCAGATTTTGACATGTGAGTATCGGTACCGTAGCATAATAAGCATAAACTACAACTGACTTCATCTGATACTTATATCCAATCTTAGACTTGATTCCTTCAGCAGCCAGAAAAAGGATAAAATTTTTGAATATGTAGAAAACAGAATCAGAAAGTTTATTTCGACAATTCATAGTGTTGGAGGTGACGGTAATTGTGGTTTCCGAGCAGTCAGTTTTGAAATCTACAAGGATCAAAGTCGATGGGAAAGAGTGAAGGATGACATGTTGAAAACATACATGCAATATAAAGATACACTGTACAAATCAACTTCTGAATCTGACTCCATTATACGGTTTAAAGAAGAAAAGATGATCAGGAGGCTACAGTCGAAAGTATCTCCTTGTCTCCATGACACTGACTTGTGGTTTTTCTCTTTTGTGTGCCCTCAGATTGTAGCAGACACTTACCAAAGACCGGTATATCTATACTGCTACACAGAACATTATGTCCATAAGACTGGGGCCACAAACAAGATCTATGAATCTCAAATATTTATGCCCTTGATTCATATGGATCTATCAAGCCTGCAGAATCCAATCCCACTCCTCCTAGCAAACAGCCATTTTTACTTCATTGAATTCTCTCGTACAAATACCGGCAGACTAAAGAAGCTTCCTAACATCCATGTCATTAACATGGATCACTCAAGATTGAGAAGCTCATATGGAAGTATCTGTAATTCAGTGGATTATTCAGAATTGATAAGTCATCTATGCATTAGAAAATAAGCTCCAGTTGCTCCCACCAATTATTAGAATAAATTCTATATATAGCAATATCAAAAAGTGTTTCAATTTTTTCGAGTAGACTCTGTAAATAGACTCTGTATCAAGATTTATCCAATTTTTTTTGTGTAAGGTATAATTTATTTATTATTATACAAAAAGAAGGCCACGTGTCAGAGAGGGATATGCCTTGAAGATGATCTAATGGATCTATTCTAGTCTGTGAAATACATGCGAAGTGATTAAATCAGTTCGACAGGGAACTTTTTCAATGAAGAAAAACTAGCGATGACACCAGGTGGCTTCTATATTTTGGAGACAAGGATGAGAAAAGTTGTGCATTATCCACATAATCCACCATTGTCAGGTTGAATACTATGAAGGATAAAGTATATAGTAAATTTGAATTGTTTATTCAAAAATCAAAATAATCAGCCACTATTGGTAACGAGCAACAACGATTATATAATATATAAAGCTTATATTCTAAGCTTACTGCTTTATATCATTAGGGCACTCAAAGATATGATGTGGTTTATTGTGAAAGTAAACTTTACTACAAAGTATCAAGAAGAATGGAGTCAGACAGTGTTTATAGTTTAAGAACGTGAGTTTGAGTGATAAAATGGATGTTGAGTGAATTCTGAAGTATTTCTGAAGTAACACGATTCCAACGATTACTGTATAGGTGCGATTGTACATTCGAACAAGACTGTTGGATTCTTCAGTATAAGATGGGGCTCAAGACTTTCTCTATAATTGCGATCCATCCGTGACCTCAGAATTTATACAGTCTTGACTGTATAATAGCTCAAGACTTACTCTGTAATTGCTATTATACAGGAATGAAGAGGGCTTTTGTTATAAGAGAGGCCTAGAGTGGTACATATGAGTGAAATGAAGCATACTGTTTCTATAAGAATAAAAGCATTTATGATACCTTTGTAGATGATTCCAATCACGCGTATACATTCAAACAAGACTGTTGGATTCTTCAGTATAAGATGGGGCTCAAGACTTTCTCTATAATTGCGATCCATCCGTGACCTCAGAATTTATACAGTCTTGACTGTATAATAGCTCAAGACTTACTCTGTAATTGCTATTATACAGGAATGAAGAGGGCTTTTGTTATAAGAGAGGCCTAGAGTGGTACATATGAGTGAAATGAAGCATACTGTTTCTATAAGAATAAAAGCATTTATGATACCTTTGTAGATGATTCCAATCACGCATATACATTCATACAAGACTGTTGGATTCTTCAGTATAAGATGGGGCTCAAGACTTTCTCTATAATTGCGATCCATCCGTGACCTCGGAATTTATACAGTCTTGACTGTATAATAGCTCAAGACTTACTCTGTAATTGCTATTATACAGGAATGAGGAGGGCTTTTGTTATAAGAGAGGCCTAGAGTGGTACATATGAGTGAAATGAAGCATACTGTTTCTATAAGAATAAAAGCATTTATGATACCTTTGTAGATGATTCCAATCACGCATATACATTCATACAAGACTGTTGGATTCTTCAGTATAAGATGGGGCTCAAGACTTTCTCTATAATTGCGATCCATCCGTGACCTCAGAATTTATACAGTCTTGACTGTATAATAGCTCAAGACTTACTCTGTAATTGCTATTATACAGGAATGAGGAAGTACCAGAAATATAAATATTGAGGGATTTTTTGTCATTGTTTACATGAGACTTGGAGTGTGTGATGTGAACTTCGCTCTTTTAAAATAAGTCCATTTTCATCACGTGTTACATAAGATTTAATACAGAGTCGTTTTCCTATTTCTCATTCAAACCCTAATAAAGGTCGATGTGACTAGTTCTTTAAGTATTTCTTATACATTGAAATGAGCAGACGGGAATGCTTCTGCAGGGATAGAAGATAGTTTTATTTCTCTAAAGAATGTCAGTCTAGCTGTGATATTTCACAGAAGAAGACATTAAAGAGAACAAGAAGGTTTGGCTTCAGGCTTTCGTCAATAAACAACTTGTCCATTTCTTAGAAACATATGGAACATAACCATTCTGTGAATACACTGTCTGCTATTCTGTCCGCATGAAATAAACCACCAAAATAATGTCAAATTTTATTATGCAGACATAAAGCAAAATAAATGTCTCGAAAGCATTGGACTTGAAACATATCCAAGATGTCAGAATCATCTAATATAGAATTAGGAGTGGAAAAAGAAAGAACTTACCGCATTCGATGGCTGGAGGAGCAGTTTGTAAGTATTCAAGGTAAAGGATAACTTAAGAAAGTCAAGTTTTATTTCAACAGTAAGGCCATTATCGAAATCAGGAACGAGTTGAAGTTATCATTATCAAAGATACAGATGCACATTTATCAACCCAGCCTGCCTTTGTCAGTTGGAACTGAGAGAAGTTGTCTGGCCAGCTATCTTATCCTTCATTAGTTACTAACAGTTGATTAGCATTGTGAAATGCTATGGAGATACTGTTCCCTGATAGCCTTCAAATCCTCTGCACTAGACTTCTGTAGAAAGCAATTGTCATCTGCGTGGAGAAAAACAATTACCATAATTCTGATGTTGAAGCAGATTTTGTGTAGGAGAGATAATGAAGAGAGCAATCAAACTTTAAGATATCGTGGAACTCTTTATTGGTTTTGCAAGAATAAAAGCATGCTAATCAGGTATCTGGGTAATGTATGACTTTAGCACATTATATCGATTTGAGTGAAGATGCCTTATCACTGTGAATAGCTAATTTCAGGATATTTAGAGAAATCGAGAGACGGAAAGGTGTCTATCCTAAATCTACTTATATATTGACAAGCGAGTATTAGGAAGGGTGGATAACTTCACCAGTACTATGGAAAGGAAGATTTGTAATCAATCGACTTCTATTTGAACATTGATTTCACACCATGTCCATGTACACGATATCAAGAAGTTATGTGATAAGAGCAAATGTTCAATAATATGGATAACTTTATTATTTGAAAATATCATCGTTCAATTTTGGGAATATTCTTGCCTTTCTGCTCAAATAGTATGTTTCTTTGGCAAATGACTGATCTTCAACAGCCAACGGTGATCCAAACGAAGAATTATCTTCAAGTAGTCGCCCTTTAAGATCCTGTGCTTGTTTTATAATTTCGTCCTACAGCTCAAATTCATCAGTTACAACCACATGTAAGATACGAATGACAAACCTACTTTGAAACCGATAAGTTGTTGAAGTTGGACAAGAAATGTATCAATCATTCCTTCATGGACTGGATACTTGATTGTCTTCCCCCACCTATCAACCATATATGCACTGGGTGCAGCAAATCGTATTTGCTTGAATACACCCTTTAATCCTAAAACATAACCTGTTAATATACAATCTTCACTCACATTGACAGCCGGATGATAGCCAATGTTTTTTCACTGCGCCTCTCCTTTAGACTTATAAAAAATGAAATTACCACAGAACTGCCCAACAATCACCTTCAATTCTTTGGCAGTGTCAATGTCCAAATTGTGGTATTTCGAAAGACTATTCAGAATAGTCTTCCCTTCAACCAGAACTTTCCCCTCATCTTCCTTCTGATTGCCACTGTTCTTTTTGAACTCAATGTTCGCCAAGTCATAGTACTTTGAGTTCATGATGAAGCACAGTCTAAGATCAACTTTGAATTTCTCATTCTTGGTATCACCCCTATATATGAACTGTTATTAAGAATAGTGTATACAAAATAACCTATTGAAATGAGTAAATATACCAGACAAGTCTGATATCACTCTCTTCTTCAAATAGAACTTCAAAGACATTGCTCCAAATTTTTATTATAACAGACAACTCGGACATTGTCTTCCAAGAATCGATGTTATTCTTCTTGAAAACGAAGTTTTTGTAGCTACCAAAAATAATGCTTAAGTGAAAGTAACAATGCATGTACGCCTAACACATATTTACACAGACGCAAGAACTTCAAGTTTCTTTCGCACATCACCGTCAAATACAAGAGAACTGGTGACGTATATATTATACTTTTCTCTCAGTGTCAATGCCTATATTTTGTTTAGTTAAGCTAGATAGTTATATATGGTGGAAGATTAGTTACCTTTGCGGCCTTATTCCTCACCCGATGTATTTCCCTGTCAATGCTTTGGAAGCTCGGTTCATTTATCATAAACCTCTTCTGTAGATCTTGAATGGCTTGCTTATCCAGTCCAACCGCCTTCATCAATAGGTTGTCATGGAGGTTTACTATTGAATTCAAGCATAATCTAAAAAGCTATGAGTTTTTATCCCTCAAGATGTACTTAATATCTCAATTTACTCTGCCAAGTATTTCTCTACAGAATTCAAGTTCCTCCACCCTTTTATGTACAGCTTCACGCCAAAGGAGCGCACCAAACACATTAGGCTTTTATTATGGCCTATCACACTGATATTATCATTGTCATCAACTTCATTTCCCTGCTATTATAGTAAACATTAGCCGAGTGAATTATGAATGTATCAGGAATATCATTACATTTACAATTGTCGGATCTTCTGTAGCTAAAAAAAGCACGAGAATTTAGATCAACTCTTTGTATCTATCTTTGGAACAAGTTACTTTCACTGGATCGCTGACGTTTTCTTGCTTTTTGGAGAATCTCAACTTGTTTTTCTGACTGGAAAATGACAGTTTCTGTGGCAACATTGTTTACAGCTTCAATAGCACGATTCATTAGAGATGACATGCTGATTAAGAAAAGAAAAGTAGTGATATCAATAACTCTGGATATTTCCCTGTAGATTGTAAACAGGGTTTGCTGAATTTTATTTTGTTTAGTAGAATCTACTTACGTGATAGAATTGGTAGTGTATACTTGGGTGAAAGAAGAGAGGTTGCATCTACCACCTCTCGAGTTATACACGTAAGTTTGTACCTCACCTATTCTTTTATTTGTGTGACTACACTAGCTTTTTGTTTGGTGGGGGACAGTCAGTGTTCTGTCTCAGTATAAATGCTTATAGATAATTATCCAGTTACAGAATGCTGGATTTTTCTGATGATAACATGTCATATTTTTTAATGCATGGTAAGAACTTTCCACCCTTTAGAATTTAATACATCCAAAATGTATGTACTCATGAAATATATGGGCAGCTCACTCTTTCACGGTAATTCACCCAGTTTTGCTCCATGTTAATCCATGCAACGGGAGAAGTTGAATCATTTACAAAGCTTTTGTCATGGGCAAGTCTCTTGTATTCATCGAGTTTCTTACTGAAGCTTTCCTCGGTAGAACAATGAAAAACCATACTGTCTAGCAGATTAATACATTTTTCTTTACTATTTTCGGTCAGGAAACACCAGAGAGCTCCTTACGAAAGTTCTGTAGTCTATGTCATCCATACAAAATTCTCTTACTTTCTGGAAAAGCTAGTTCTAGACCGTTCATCAATGCAGCCGATATATCAAGAGCAAATACAGGTGCATCAACTCTTTCCCTGTTTCCAAAAGATGTCATAGCCTTTTTTAAGGTTTGAAAGAACCAGGATAGGTTTCTGTTCTTTCATTAGAAATCAAAGCAAATGCTATAGGGAAGCTGCGAAGAGTTTTACCCCCAAGGTAAGAAATGTCTGGCACCTATAAGTGGTATCTTCAGATGATTGGTTTGTGTATTTTGCACCAAAAACATATACTTCTCCACGATCTTCAACTTCTTTCAATGCAAACTTTTGCATATAAAAGATGACCTTCAAGGAAGCATCAGAATCATAGTTACCCAAGTTTGATTTGTTCAAAATGACATTTTGGGTCAAGAAATCAACAAGCTCATTTACATCGGATTTCATTTTATACACACCATCAAGCTCTTTGCTCATTTCAACCTTCCAACTGCGAATATCATTGTAATTCATCAGATTTCTCCTACTTTCTGTCTCCAAAGTCTTTTCAATCATGAGAACACTCTGTCCAGCGTTAATCATTTTGCCGATGATATTAACATCGGAAGAAGATATGTCCTTCTTTCAGGGAGAGCCTTTCAAGGTATCAGGAATACATTCGTGATTGTGCACATGTTCTTTTTTCTCCTCATCTTGCTTCAAGAGTGACCAGAAACCGTTCTTTTTGAGAAAAGGAAATCTTGACCTCAAATAAACAGTTAATCATGAAACTTCCTCAGGATTTCTTTCTTTCTTCACTGCTAACAGTAATCCTGCACTCTTTTGCCATCTTGTATACAAGATATACTTGCTTGTTCTTTTCGCTTCTGTCAATAGCCAACACAAAATGGTTATCTGTAGCCCATTTTTTTAATAAAACCAGTAACTTATGTAGATATTCTAAAATTGGTATTGCTGGTGTTTTCGTTAAAAGAAGAAGTGTAGGTTTGGGAAAACATGTTTGTTATAAAACGATTTTAATGTGGTAGAGATTGGGTTTGATATGAAGGATACGAAATTAGGAACACCGGCAGTCTGGCAATATACAACCCACCAGATAAAATGCCTGTGTGGTCACACAAACAAGAAGACAGGTGTGGTGTGGTATTTCACCCTATTCCATCAAACATAATACCATTTGAGGTGCCATTATGAGTTCTAATACACACAATGTATTAGAACTATCTATTCAGTGACAATCATACAACTGAGAGTTACTGCTAGAATTACCATATTAGGATATAAATCATAAATATCCATAGTTACTAATACGTACAATATTGTAACTATGACATTAAATTCATAAACAGTCACTATCCAGGCAGGAACCCTGAATGTTGTAATAAATAGAGTAGATATTTTGACCTGACTTCTTCCCATTCAATTTTGGATACAATTAAGGCTTTAAACAGAGAATCATTCTATATAAACTCGTCTATTTTCATTATCTACTCAAACACACACACACTCAATATCTCGTCAAATTAACTCACCAATGTCTGCTTGGAATTGGGTGTATGAAAAGTTTCTGGAAAAGAGATTGGATCATTTCGAAGACTTCTCATATGAAGACTTTGCCAATATGTTCATAGAAATAGATAAGCCCATGGTGGATTTATACCATTGAAAATTGCTGGATAATCTAATAAGACACAAATATTATACTAGCATGTGCCAGAAATTGAAAATCGAGTTCAATGTAAGAACAGCTTGTTTTGTTTATGATTATCCTCAATATGTTTTAAGCTTAAACTGAATTTACCTTAGGAAAGAAATAATCCAAGGGCTAACTTTGGAATAGAATACATTCAGTATTGGGAAGGGAGAACACAGACAGAACATGAGTTGAAAATGAAGAAAAGAGCACGAGAGTTGGAAGATAATGTTCAGCAGCATGTCTTCAAACGTGTATTGGATTCATTTAATAACAGCAACGAAACATCTGGATCATCTGAAGTAAACAATGCCAAAGATCATGCTGTACAGGTTGATAGAGCCCATAGTATAAGTGAAGGTGAATTAAATGAATTTTGGATCTCGATAAAGGATATATTGAAAGACACAAAGGATGTCCCTTCATGCTTGTAAGTGTGCATATCAATCGAATACATGTATTATTCTGATGGATTGTCTACACAAAATGATAGCTTATCGACATTGAATATAGTGGACCTCACCAACAAACATATTGTGAAATTAATGAAATCACGATTAACAGTGGATGCATTCACTGTAATAATGAAGAGAACAGCTGTCAAGCAGTGGATTGCTGACGATGTTGAAGAGAAGGTACTTTCAGCAGTTAGTAGGTGTAAAAATTCCTATCGCTCTTTGAGAGCAAGTTTAAGATCATCCCCAATTTCACCTCATGCCTTTGATGCCTATGATCATCATAATATCTTAACAATTGAGGGCATCCTAACAAACTTGTAAGTTATTCTTTAACTGACCCAAGAGTCGTTCATTTACAGTTCGTCAATTTTAGCTTGGATATTCTCGAATTTAACAGCACCATCTTAAATGAATATTATGAACGTACCTGTGCTTCTGCTGTCGTTGTTCCTATTATAAAGCAGTTATTCAAAAGACACTCACTGTTCTCTACTAACTGGTTTGAAATACAATCCCAGTTCACGAATAGTCATCACTTTGATGGGATCATATTCTATAAAGAATTCTCTGTACCTGTAGCATTGGCCGAATTTGGTGGTGCTTTATGTAATGACCAAAAAGTGGAAGATGATACTATTAAAGTTCATAGAAATGCTCAAAGGGTGATGAATCAACTATCCATCAAAAGAACAGGTACCGACTGCATTTATTCTTCTATTTCACCAGGCAAAACTGAGGGTTGAAACATTAAGATTTAACGATAACTGCACATATATACGATCATGTTATCCAAAGGTGAAGGCATCGAACAATCCAGAAGACTTGAAAAGCATAGCTGCTGAAATGCTCAAGATATATACATGGCGAGGTGTCTTGATTGAAAATGTTGTGTAGCTATATGATAGGGATAATGAAAGCTCTTCACTGGATTGTGCCTATGATACATTATCAGTTTACAGCACACCATAAACCCCTTTCTACATTATTATATGTACACCCATGCTTTATACAAAACAAATACTCAATCCAGACTAATGATTTCCTTGATGGAGGTGAAGATATAAATAAACATAAACGAGTATATTACAATAGTGTTAGATAATGAGGGCCATGAAGTGGTGATGTGTTATCAAATATTCTAAAATGTAAAGGTCTCTCCTTCTAACACCATTATCTGTCGTTATAAGCTTTCTTTGTTTCTGATGCTAAGGGAGGTGTATTGAACAAATTGATTGCCTCCAAATCACCAATTGTAAGTTCCTCCCCTTCAAAAAGAGAGTAAGCAATACGAACAGATATACAATGCAAATGGTACGTACCTAAGTCTTAGAAAACATATGCCTTGCACTCCTTATGCTTTCTATTACGTCCACTGCGCCCAAAAGTGGTAGTTGAGTACCCTTTTGCTAGAATTTCCCCAATCGGGTAACCTTTCAAATGAAAAGCCCAATCCAAAAAGGTTATAAACAACCTAAGCAAGGGAAGCTGTTCATATTTGAGAGTTAAGCATAGGAAAAAAAGCTGTTGAACGTCGTTACTTTACGATTTTCTTTAGGACAGGGAATATTTACACAGAGTGTAGCGATCACAGGTCAAAAGTTGACTTCTTGAACGAATTATGGACTTTCAAACATTCACTTACTTCTTCCACATCCAATACATATAATAGCAGTTTATATGATGTGGGTGAACAGCAGTATTATCAGTTTACCTTATTACACATCTATACATTATAAAAGCAGCAGTTATTGATATTTGCACTCTTCTTTCAAACAGATGTGCAACTGAAAGAACACGCTTCTGGTGACATTACTTGACCAAGTCTTATGTTTATTCACTACAGCTGTTATTATATACTCTATTAACGGGAATACGTTGTTGGAACTTTAATTGATATGAACTTATTAGTTCATCTGTGCTGAACCGTGATGATTACTGAAGAGATGAAGTGAAGTACTTACTAATGTGATAAAGGGTGTTACTTACTTAGGAGTTGAGGAGTGTTATTTACTAAGGAGATGAGAAGTTGCTGAAGATTCGAGGTGGGGGTACTTACTGAAGAGTTGAAGTGGGATACTTACTGAATAAATGAAATGTGGTATTCACTAAACATACAAAGTGTGATATTCACTAAGCAGATAAAATGCGATACTTACTAAGAAATAAAGATTGATATTTACTGGATAGACCACGAAACGGGGAACACACTGAAATCCCAACTTCAAACCTCCAGGGCTAACGTACGCTAGTCGGATATAAGGGTATTTGATATACACTTTGTTTATAGGGGAGAGTCACACCAAGTACAATATGAGTATGAACACTTTTATTTTGAATACTATATCTATCCCAGTATTTTACCTTTTAAGGTATAAGTAGATATTGTGCGGGTGATTGGGTGTAAGTGAGGAGAAATGTCAACTGATATTCTGAGGTGTAGACATAAGCAGTAGTTCAACAGCTGGTGGTAAAATATTTTCCCGTATAAAAAGACAAATATTAATTTCTTCCAGATCCTTCTTTCTCCTTTAATCACCCAATTTATATATTTATGATTAACACAAACAACAATACCCTTCTATATTGTTTCAATAAGCATAGAGCTTAGCCATGTCATGTCAGTGATGTATGGAATATTATTCATGAGGGCACATCTCCAAGTGTATACACTGTATAGACTTTATATCTAAATACTATAAGTATCCCCTTTAACAGCCCACTATCAACAACAGTCAACACTATTATGAAAGAAGATCTTATGTGAATTTTAACTGCAATAAGTAGCCTGTGAAGTGGAGTAGACAGTGTATTATATAATATCTACAGTATATAGGTATGGTTATGTCTATTGACACTATTGTATAACCAAATACAGCTAATTTATAGTGGGGATACAATACAGAGATCAACATATCTGTAAAAGTGGATATACACCATATAGAAAAGTAGACATAGAGCATATGGATATAGAAGATAGTTGTTACCTGTTGTATGAATAATAAAAAAAGGGATGGACATCGTCAACATATCTACTGTGATTGTGATGGTTGAGCATAGAGTATATGTACATAATAATTATTGGACATAGAGTTGACATAGTGGAGAATGATGGTTGGATATAGAGTTGACATAAAACATAGTAGTCGTTGAGCATAGATAGATGTTAGACATAAGAATATAGATACATTGCATGATAATAGCTTCTTATGAGAGTTGATATAGTGCAGAGTGATTGTTGAACATACGGTAGACATAATGAGTAGTGAAGGTTTTGCAGAGATGTACTGAAGATGGAGTATAGATGAACATAATGACCAATATAACCAACATACCATATTAGTTATGAATAGTCGATAGAAGTGATCGTCAAATATAATGAATGGGTGGAAGCATGTAGAAAGCATACAGATAGTGAAGGAGAGAACAGACTATTGGCTGGTATATTCATAAAATGGTTATAGAAGAGTGTGGAATTAGTATAAGTTTAATCGAACTTACATATAATTGATAGCACATACCATATTAGCGATTGTTTCGAAGCAGAAGCTCAGGATAAACAACGTTTCCTGTTGATTGGATGTTTTCAAGTAAGAGTACAGTAAGGCCATTGGCTGAGGTTGATCTTTGAAAGAGCTTCATACAAATGCCCATGGGTAAAGACAGATGTATGCAAATCCACACCAACGACAGTCAACGATTGACCCTGCGGTTTATTGATGGCCATTGCAAAACATAGGGAATTGCTTTCGGGATAAGATAAATGGTAATTGGCTCTCTAGTGTTAATAGAGTGATTCTAGGAGTAATCTTTAATGATTTTCATCGGCTGCACCTAGAATACTCACCAATAGAAAATACTGTCCTACTCTATGCATCTTCAATCTTGTACCGTTACATAATTCTCTTTCAGGATTCAGGTTACGAAGAAGCATGGCAGGCATTCCAATTTTCATAATCAATCGGTGAGAGTGTAATTCTGATATATTCTGTGAATGTAGGTATGCAGGAGGAAAGCTACCGAGTGGATCATCTTCAGAAACATTACGCTTATCTTTGGACAATAATACAACATACTCGTTATCTGTTCATTTATCGATTTAACTTCACTATTTCGGGCACACACTATGGCTCTGTTCTTAAAGAAGATACCGTTCATTATTGGATTTTGAAGAACATCATCAGGATAGACACTGGTAATAAAATCAGCTTCAAAGTAAAATAGACTCTGGGAGGAATACTGGGCCATACAAATAAGAATTAGATGACATAAAACCAATCCAACAACTAGGACATATGTTATCATCATCAGATTGGCTCAATCACATATTTTGGGTAAGTTCCAGCACTCTGAGGTTTGGCCATATAAGAGACGATTTGATAAATTGCCTATAAATATGAACGTGTCTTTATTGTAAGTAATATGAATGCACTGTTATGTTCATCGATGTTATGTCTATTACTAAACTCTTTAAATGTAAATTAAGATGACTTCTCTGCTTAAATAGACTGCTTATATATTCACATAATCAGCCTAAATATGAGAAGGCACTGGGTGTGCACATACATGTATTCTATATATTAAAGGTTGTTTTTTTGATTGATCCCAGGACGCTGTGCTTTGAAGCAACCCATCTTGGCATTCAATGTTTCATCATTATTATTCAACTTCCGGTTATTTATCTTTGTTATTTCTTCTCCTTTTTATTCTACTTTACAGCTTGAATAAATACTAGTACATAGACACTTGATATCTGCTTCTTTATGCTGAATAATAACGATTATTGTTATTTCTAATCGAACATAGCCATGCCAATTCAACAAAGCCAATTCAACAAACAGACGAGAGAAATAGACACAAATAATAAGAGTAATGGACTATATATTAGCAAGTCTCCCAGTTGCAGCCTTTATATTATCTCTGAATATATAGTATGGAGCTACTATACTATGCTCCAAAGAGTCTATGGATGTCTGGACAAGGCCATTGACTGCTTCTCTTTCTCCTGCCCTCTGTTCCCAGCCGGTGAGGCTTACTGTGTTGTCTTCTGGTGTTGTGCGCGCCAAGTTGGTTGTCACAGACGACGGCCACAAGTACCATCTGGTCTCCTGCCACTCTGGTGTCATTTGGCACTTTTTGCAGTCCTGCCCCGTTTCCTCCATCTCCCAGGTGTCTGGTATGAATTTTTTATCATTGATTATATCTTTCATTGCTTACAACAGTGTGATTTAACTATTTTTAATATTAGGGTCCATGAAAGTCCGTCCGTACGTGGATACGTGCGACAATGCCTATTCTTATCAGGAGTTTTTGGTTGACACCATCACCACCACCACCGATAGTATTTCTGTTTCTGTTTCTGCCTCTGCCTCTGCCCCCAAGGCTATTCATTTGTTGATATATAAATATATATATTCAAAACAGAATCACCCCCATCTCGTCTCCATGAAGTTGGAGCTATCCAAATTCGAAGAACGATTTTCCAACCTGTGGAGGAAGATTAGTAAATATATCATTAGATATTGTATTATAAATATAGGTCATAGCATACTAACCATATTCTTTCTTTTTCTTTCTTTATGATTTTATTCTTTATGCAAGTTCCTGACACTGACCCCATTTCCCCGGTATTGAACCTGCTGTAGAAGAAGAAACTGGTGCCATTAATGAAGCTTTGAGGAATGCTCTGTTAGGTGGGGGATGTTGACCATACTTTTTTGGAGCTTGTGTCCACCTCTACTTCCACTACTCCTGGTGTTCCTGCCCCCATTCGTGAAGACATGAATGATTGGTAAAATCTAACTTCTACATATTAGTGATAACCTCACTAACATATTGTTTATTATCTATTTCTATGGTTTATACATTGCTTCTGGGTTCCTACTGTGTTCTTTTATATGTTGGTCTTCTCTACTGTTACTGGGGCTTCTCTTTATCTACTCTTCTATTACTATTGACTTATTGGTTTTTGACTATTCTACTATGATATTCTTTGCCTGGGATGTATGGCTCTGTTCTCTTCTCTTGTTCCTAATGTTTATATTTCTTCTGTATTTTTCTTTTCACCAGAGATTCTTTGTCACCTTGGTACACACATACCATCAACTCTTAATATTATTAAATCATTGTATTGCGCAACTCCTCCATACTCTATCTCTGACTAGAGTTCATAGTATTCTAAAAAACATTCAAAGACTATAGATGCGATAGTTATGTACAGTCTTTAATGAGGGCCTTTTACACATTATGGTGGAGGATTTATGTATCATTGTGAAGACTTCATGTATCAACGAGAAAACTTCATGCATATATCATTCCATTCTTTTATTGGAGGGATTGCATCAAAGGGTAGAGTTCAAGTTGTTTGGTAGTATAAGTTAGAAAGGGTAGAGAGTCAAAGTATGGAGACGTGCAGGTGGCAAGTGTGTCGTGTATTACTTAACTTCAAAGTGATTATGGGGCTAGTATTCATTTCATGTTAAACTAGTTTGAGTGATATATTATATGCAGTTCTGGTTATGACCTAGTTGTGTGCAATGCTGAATAGTTGGGATTAGCTTGAGCAGGGTGTAGTGTGGAGATAGATACGATATGAGTGATTTTGATATACTGCGATATGAGATGAATGATATATATACAAGGAAAGACTCTAGGCGCTATTATTATTATTGAACATAGCTGAAAATGTATTTGCATATGATAAAGAGTGAATGGATTATTGGTGTACGATTATGAATGAGTTCTTGGCTTTTGTGAGAGATAAGATGTGCTTGTATAACTAAATAATCTTCAAGGTGAGTGATTAACCTATTTCTTTCGTTTATTCCATACTTTTTTGTTTAAATATATTATAATGCAAGAAGTTCTTTTTATTGAAGGTAGCCGTAGTGGAGAGAAAGTTTATTTTCATCCAAGTAAAGACAGCTTTTGGGAATATATGGCTAATTGTGGTAAATGCTTAAGACAGCGGTCAATCTATAGAGTAAAACAAGCTTGTGTTTAATACGTTATAATGGTACGTGTATAGGATTGATTACCAACGAGGAGATGGAGAACAGTAAAGAGCTATCGAAGAATAAAGACAGATGGTATTTTACTGTTTTGGTAGAAGAAGAAGAGGGTGTTTTACTGCTTTGGTAGAAAAGAAGAGGGTATTTTATTAAGATACTTGGCAGGGATGATATAGTGTTCAGTAATCGTACTTTAGAACAGATAGTATCTAAACTGTTGCCTGATTGTGTGGTCCTGGTGGGTTTAACTGTAGCAAGGAAGGTGTTTAGAGTGCGGAAGATTGAGTATGGAAGGGAGTGATGATAATAGGTAGTGATTATCAATTAAGTTTCTATTGCACACCATCTATCAGGAAATTGAATAGAAGGATCAGAACAGAAGTGATTGAAAGGTATAGTTGTATATGCAGTTCTGGTTGATCAATGTGAAGTACTTCAAGATGTTCAATTGATACTGCCATCTTGAACCAAGATTTGTCCATTATTTTAAACAAGTCGATAAATAACCCCTCTATAGAGTGATGGTGATATGAATTAAAAATACACACCCAATGAGATTAGTCAAATTCAGAGACTGATCTGACCTCTACTCAAGTGCAGGACTATATATTAGGTATGTCCATTCCCAAGATGGTTCATAAACTGACTTATTGAACATGATGGTATAGAAGTATAGGCGATCTTATGGGATGAGATGATTGATTCATAGAAGAGTATAGAGCTTTCTATTGGCTATCTGTTTAAACACTATGAAGTATGAGCCAATAATCCTTGATGTAATTTGTTTTTGAGTATGTTGGGCATGCCTTATAGGGATTTCATCAGTGCTGATAGTATTTTTGGCATCTGATTCTGTTGGCTTCAGATAATTTGATATTGCCATAGCTAGAGTTGGGTCAAACTTTGCAGGCTAAATATGATTGATGTAAATAAAAGCAATTAATCAGACTGGAGAAAGGATCACTCTTTATTATTCGAACGAGTTGACTTCTATTGATATGAAAAGTGCTCTTTACCTGATTTCATTAATGGTTACACCGATTCATTATCTGTCAAGATGAATGAGTATGAGATCAATAAATGAGCCTTTAGATTGGATAATTGTTGCTATGCTGTGTAATGATCTATTGGTATTTACAGTAACATTGGTGTCATAACAAACAATGATTCTATGGTGTCGACGATTGATAGATGATACAGATGTTGAATCAGTATAATCCATATGTATATTCAAAGTGGCCCTAACACATTGCTTAATTGGATTCTTTTAGTTTGTATATCTTATACATACAATACCTGTACAGTTGAATATAGACTTTTTGGAGTATAAATACAGGGTTTTTGTTTGTAAATCCAGTGATCTTTGAAATATTTGACCATCAAAAGGGTAGTGCTGGTGTGGATGTAGGTGTGGATGTTGGTGTCACCACAGGAGAATATGTCTTTAAAATATATGAATCCACAGCTTGATATCTCTTACAATGGAAAATAGGCTGTCTGTCAAAAAACCTGATTTCCTATCGGAAGATACAAGGATTATAAGAGAATGGTAAGCACTGATACATGTATGATATTGCTCATGGAGGTAAATATCCTGTTGTGATCCTGACTTGCTGGAAATGAAAACAGTAAGATGTGTTCATGTGATATATACATAATTACCATTTCTAGCCTACTCCTGGTTATTAAAATGACCCATAACTTGGCATATAGTCTCAACATAAAATATAATCAAGAGAAATATACAACTGATGAGCTGCATAAACGAGCTTGAGCATATTCGGGTAAATGATGGCGGGTATCGGGGGACTTTGACACTGGGAGCAACAGTGTGTAATGACTGATCCTCTTGCATCGCCGCGATGAGCTGTTTGTTGGGGGTTGATCTCTAACGCCTGAGCTTGATATTTGGATATGTTCTCGTTAGTTTATCGGTGTGTTCTTCCCTTGGGAGGAACATTACCTTATTTTTTTATTAATACATAATGAAAATGAAAACAAACCAATTATACCTTCAAATGGCTCTTTATGAACAGAAAACATAAACCCTGGGAAGACATAAGACGCGTTCTTTATTTACTCTCAGTTCAAGTAACAACTAGAGTCTATAGTTTAGTGTTTAAAGTGGTGATCATGCTGATCTACATTGGCATCTCCATCTTACTTTATTTTTGTTACTCTGTGATTATGACATAGCATGCTCCATACAAAGTAAAATGGATAATACCATATTTTTTTGAAGCAGTCAAAGTCCACAGCATGTGAATAGATGGGTGATATCAGTCCAGCTCATGTGTTTATATATCTATATAAACACAGGGAGTTTCCTCCAGCCAAGAAATTTGTTTTTTTTACACCTCATATCCTTCCCCCCTTCAGCAAGATATAATGAATAGAGTTCAACCAATACAAATGATTGAATATGGCGTGCTTCTTTTCTTTGACTGTGAGAATCAGAGTGTAGTCTGTATTTGTATAAACTACTAGATACTCTCCAAGTACATAACTGATTGAATGATTTCGTTGTCTGAGAGATGGTGGCATGATGGAAGATTGCTCAAATATTTAGTATTCAACAAGCAAATACGACTGTTGAGTATTTAGAAGTAACTGTGTGATGTGAGATCTTCATTCGATGGACGCCGTTACATTTCGATTGTTTACCTATGCTATGTAAATACTCACTGAAACATTATAACATATCCCAAACAGCCTGTTACTTTCCATATAACCCAATAACCTTCCACCCACACAGTTTATCATTTTCTCTACAAGCATCAGGATTTAGATATGATTATATTCTTCCACACACAAAATCCATTAAATAATGACTGGTTGAAGGTACTCTTTTTATTGATAATAGGTTCCATACTCTATCCCCTTCTAATATCACTGTATTGATAGCCGTACCTGTTACTCTTCTAGAATAGCCGAACAACATTCCAAGTAATGACTGGTTCCTTTTCTGTATAAGCTGCACAGATTGGCAATAACGACTATTAGTATATTTATCTGCTAATACTGTTCCTGCTTGTTCTTTAAATAAAGATACTCTTGATGACAGGTCGTGTTGTGTTCATGTTGGGAATCCAGTTGTTGCACTAGGGAGGAAAGAATACAATGAGTGTGACAGAATATATTTATTTATTTTAATTGATTCCGGAACTTCAAACCCTTGGATTGGGTCCTTTCCGTGTACATGATCAGGCTACAATCAATCCACCCACTGAGGTAGATCTCACGTTAAGATGACTTTACAGATCTCACTCAATAAGCAGTCAAAAGGCCACAAGGTATAATGTACATGGAAAGATAATCCTGTCCATGAATATATTGATATGTGTGTAACTGTCTGTCTTACTTTCTGTTGAAACAGGGATCCAGAACTATGGAATCATTTAGTGTATATTAGCCTAAATCCAGTCAAGTAATGAGCAAACTAAAAATACTTATTCCAAATCTATTGTGTGTAATATGGGGGTGTAATATACATGTGAGTGATACTATAAACTGGGAGAATAATTGGGTAATCCCTTGAACCCAATGGGATGAGTTATAAGGAATAGAAGGTTTAGGTTATCATACAAGTAAATGTACCTGATGGGGGTTCATATCCCCAACTCTTATCCAGCCATTAAGCCAATACTTAAACAAAAAAAAACTATTATTTTATTTTAAAGAAGTCATCAGGAATAAGTGGCCATTTTAAAGCCTTATCTGCTATATTGTAGCATTTCTTGATGAAGTCTTGGTCCTCATGAGTTGACTGTGACCCGAAGTTTGAGTCGTCCTTCTGCAAATTATCTTTTAATTGCGCAGCCACAGTTAAGACATAATTCTAATATAAAGCTGTCAATAATTGGGTTGATAAAACGATAAGCTAAGCATACCTTAAAACAGAAGAGCTGCTCCAGGCTAGATTCTCCAAACAATCTTAAGCTCCTTTTATCATGTGGATACTTGATTGTTCTTCCAAATTTACTAGGAATATAGCAGCCTGGTGCTATAAGCTTTATCTCTGAAAAAACAACCTTCAGACCTAAAGAATATTTATTTTAGTACAGTCGTTCCAACGCCAAAGGGCGGCTATTTGAAAAAAAGGGCGGCCAATAAAAAAAATCAAAGGGCGGGGTTTTAAAAATCAAAAGGCGGTTTTTATTTTGTCAAAAGGCGGTTAATATTTTCTAAGGGCGGTTCTTATTTTCCCAAAGGGCGGTTCTTATTTTCTCAAAGGGCGGTTTTTATTCTCTCAAAGGACAGGTTTCTTTTCCCTGAAGTTCGATATCTTTAACAATCTTTATTTACTGAGTGTTGATTTAAATATGCTCCTCATTTAAACACTTTTCAAAAACGCTCACAGAATGCTGTACAAACGCATGGAGGCGATTGGGAAATAGCTAGAGGTCCTCCTTGTCCTCAAACTTACTACGCTTGACTTTGTTCTTAACTATTGCCCAAAACTGCTCGATTGGTTTGAGCTCTGGAGAATAGGGTGTAAGATAAATAGGCTTATAGCCTCTCCTAGTTATAAGCTCATCTATTTCTTTAGCAGTGTGAATAGACGCATTATCCACAACTATGTAATGGCTCTTCATCTCAGGGAGACAGTCTATCTCATCCATAGTTTTCTCAAGAAATACAAGGTAATGGCCAGTAACAGTACCTCTAAGCACAGACTTTTTATTACTAGATGGCGTTTTTCTTTTGCGATTATAAAAACGATCTTGATGCGCTTGGACCATTCCTCTTGGGGGTTTTCGAAGCTCCATGGATAAAACAAATTTAGAAGAAATGGCGCCTAAAATCCTATGAGATACTGCTCTCGTAGAGGGAGTGGTTACAATAGCTGGTTTTCCTTTTTCAGCCCAATCACCTGAGGGTCGCATATTGATATTGAAAGCAGATTCATCTACAAAAACGCAGTTTTCAAGATAACTCACTGCGTGTTATCTTATCCCAGTTGAAAGTTAAAGGCGAATTTTTAAAAAAATAAAACGTAACACGGTATGATGCAAATCTTTTTGAGTTAAGCATTTAAATTGTTTTTGTTTTTGCCATCACGGTTTAACTTGCAATTAAACAATAGCCAAAAGATTTATTTCCAAATTTGTATAGGTGTTGATTGAAAAAGTAATGATTTGGGTCATAAGCGAGGAACGTGTTGATTTTAGTGCTCTTTTCTTAAAGCTTTTTTTAAATGTCTACGTGCCCTCTTCAGTTGTTTTATTTCTTTGCTAATTTCATTTATCGCACGTTTGGTATTGAGCCTCCATTCACTGCTAGGGGTGGTAACAGCATTGGCTTGTGATGAAGGTATAGGCGTGGTAGCAGCATTGGTGATATCAGCATTGGCTTGTGATAAAGGTATAGGCGTGGTAGCAGCATTGGTGATATCAGCACTGGCTTGTGATAAAGGTATAGGCGTGGTAGCAGCATTGGTGATATCAGCATTGGCTTGTGATAAAGGTATAGGCGTGGTAGCAGCATTGGTGATATCAGCATTGGCTTGTGATGAAGATATAGGCATGGTGGTATTGTTAGCAGTTTGAGCATTAATACTTGAAGAAGTAGATTGGTTGTTGAAGTTTATTTTTTGGAAAGAGTAAATCACTAAAGTGCCATCACGTAGTTGCGTTGGATGAATTGTAAAATGTATATTGTTGACGGTAAGGCCCTTTTTGAAATAAGTATAGTAAAATACAGACGCGCCTTCAATGGTTGAGAAATGAAGATATGAAGCACTAAGAAGAAAAGAAAAGCAAAGTTAGTAATCAAGTAAGAATTTGGTCAGGAAACATACTCAGACTTTAGGTCTTTCTGAACCTCGTTCAACAATTTAAGATTTAAACAACTTAGAATCTCTTTCATCTGGCCGTTCGTCATATTTTTTGCTGAAATGCTTTTTATGCACACTTGTTTGTTGGGTTTATTACATGCATTGCATACCATTATGTTTACTACGACAACCCTGCAAAATACAGTGAAATAAAAAAAACGTCCAACGCTGTTTTTTAAGGCTTGTAATATTTAGAGGCTTATATTTGGAACTATTTATTCAAAACCCAGTAACCAATAATTGGAAACTAAAACTGTGACGATTTCCGGACATTGAAATGATAAGAAATTATCGCGTCACAAACATGCTGTCACAAAATTTTTTTTTAAAAAAAAGTATAAAAACCCACTTTTTTTCTCCCTCATTTACTTTATTTTTTTTCCTGCCTTTGGGTATTTTTGCCTTTGGGTATTTCTGCCTTTGGGTATTTCTGCCTTTGGGTATTTCTGCCTTTGGGTATTTCTGCCTTTGGGTATTTCTGCCTTTGGGTATTTCTGCCTTTGGGTATTTCTGCCTTTGGGTATTTCTGCCTTTGGGTATTTCTGCCTTTGGGTATTTCTGCCTTCGGGTATTTCTGCCTTTTGGCGCCTTTTCAAAAAATGAAAATGAAATAAAAATTCCCTTTTTCACATCACTCCCACTGAGATTTTTGCTCTTTTAGGCAAGAGACTTATTTTTTTCATAACTGATGTATCCATACAGCATAGTGATAGCAGATACAAGCCACACATCATTTACAACCCAGAATCCGGTTCTCTGGTAATAGCCCGAGTTCCAATAACAGATGATAAGGACAATCTAAATCAGATAACACTCTAATCGTAACTGATTGTACTAACAGCGTGAGAGATCCTTTTACATAACCATGTAATAAAGGCTCACACGATAAGGTACTGCTTATGAGCAATCACTGATAATAGATTACCATCCTAATAACCTTATTGGCTGTAACCACTTGTTCACACACTGATTGTATGTAATCACCTTATCCAAGGTTTGCTTACATACACTTATCCCCAATCCAATTAACTATATAAGAGTACCCGTATATTGTAATTGTAATAAATAATCTTTTTCTCCTTTGTTGAGTTCTATCGTACTTCACGTATCTTCACCTTTAATTTATATAGCCGTTTTATCTTTGGATAAATCAATAACACTGATGGCAAGTTGCTCTGGAATAAACTTGTATTTGTATTTGATTGTATTTTTACGTCTATATAATTTTGATTTAACATTTTTTACAATCTCTTTAAAATCAAAACGCTTTATTATTTTAACAATATGTCTGCTCAAAAGAGCTCCAGAATTAACAACCGAGAACGTGGTTTCCAGGTTAAGAACAAGAATGCTGATGTCGAAACTTAAGTAGACAAAGATCTTGAAAGGCTTGACAAGTACGAGGAACTGGTCAACTTTATGGTGATGAAGACATTATCATGTTTGAAGCTGACGAAAGCCGTGGGAGCGAAAGCTCTTCATCCTCTGAAAAGAATGATGATGACAGTGAAAGCAATGCTTCATCTGAAGTAATCTTTACTGACAATGAACTCAAAGATTCGAAAGCTCAGCTCGTTAATGAAGCTATTAAATTAGCTAGAGCAGTTGCAAAGGGAAAACCTGATGAGTTAATGAAGCTCCAACAGGAAAACAAGTTGAAGAAGGAAGTTTTGGCTCAATTGACCGAAACTTACGAACAACCTGTGAAATCTACTGAGGTAGTTGAAAAAAGATCAGGAAGGTCTAATAAGAATCACGAAAGTGAGAAAGTTATGGCTAATAAGTTTGTACGTATACCTAAGGGGTTACCTCTGTTTTCCAGCCACTATAAAAGATTTGGACGCCAAATAACATCCAGGCTGACTGGTTCAGTCGTCTTAGGGCTTTTTAAAGGTAGCCAGCCAATTGAATTGTATTGTTTTCCAGCAGTTGAAATGACAAAGTTAATGTCAATAAACAAAGTTTTGATTCGAATGCTGAAAATGAGATATGTTGTTCATGAGGTTCTTTTATACGTTATAGTACTGTTTAAAGTATAAAAAATGGATGTATAATGTATTTTATAGCTCTTTTACAATTTGTATTTCAATTTCGAAATAGAAAATGCCAAATTATGAGCTTTTCAAATGCTCCATCAATTGATTATGTCCATTTATATCATTAACTTGCCCGGAAAGATTTTTTATTTTTTATTTATATCTTTATTTTTTCATTTTCCGAATATCCCCTTTTTTTCACTTTCACTTCAGTAGGGACCATGTAAACATCAATAAGAATCTAAGGACAATAACATATACTAGTAACGAATAGGCCTAGTGTCTGTGATGGGGATCTATACCTGGAATGCACAGTCATCAGATATACTGTACTTCGACGTAGGGTATATCACACACAGAATATGACAACAATATGAGAATATAAACAAAAAGTAAGAACTGTACACAATAACAAGAATATTCAAATAAACTGATAATATTCATAGTGATGTAGTGTCTGATGGTGTTGAATGAGTATGGAGAGCAGTTGTTCATTAGACTGATAATATACAGTTGAAATGGATATATGTAATAACTCAAGGTAAACAAATAAATAAAAGATGAGGATAAGACAATAAATAAACAAACTCACACATATGTAATTCTAGTGTGCCAGTGTTGGGAATGTCGAACATCACAGTTCACCCATCAGGAGGGCTGAACATAGACAACGATAGAGTACGTCGATATAATAAGTCAGAGTGTGAATGCAGTGAATGTAGGAACAACTAAATACAAGTGCACCCTGTAAAGATCAAAAAGTACACAGTGATGCAGGATGGAATCAGGTGGAATGAGGACAATATGTTGTTTATATGAGGTATATTAAAATAACAACAGAATATCTAATACGATTAATTGCTGACACATATGTTGACATAGTATATCGAAGGTTAGGATATAGAGCATTATCAGACACTTGTTGATAAACAGTATAAACAGCTATGGAATAACAGTACATAATATGGTGCGATTAAACTTTACTTGTAAGTAATGGCTATTAAGGCAGATAAGTGATAGTACTGATGTAAATAAGATCAATGTGCATAGAATGTGGATGAAGACTGGTTATGTATAGAGGTATAGATGCCAAGGGAATTACTGTTGCCTTACAATATTTGAGCCAGTGTTATATATAGACTCTTCGTATACACATACAAAATAGCCTGTTATTCATCTATCTCTCTTGAGTATTGCCTGAGGATCATGGAAAGATATATAATGTAATTTGGCATACTCTAATTAATCTGGATTCACACCCTGTAACAGCAAAACGTAGACTGGGCATGCAATATCTCACTCTTGAACAGCAGTACAACTTAATGGTATGGATGATGGAAACCAGTCTATGCCCGTCTATCTTTTAAATACTGATTGATGATAATAGATCTAATATTGACTTCACACTCTGGTACACGATGATTGAAATGAATCATCACTGAGCATCACCAATATTTGACCTGAACATACAATATCATAATGGGCACTCGCGGTTCCCCTTATCAGTATACATGCTGTTACTTGTCGACTTGATAGCTATCTTTTAAATCTTGGTTGAGCATACTAGAGTTTGTATTGGATAGACACTTTGGTTGTGGACTATGTACACCATTCATCTGAGACAGAAAGGGTTGTTCTTTTAGAGCTGATCATATATATAACTGATTGGGATTGATAGAATCCAAGTGATGGTATTCAACAATCTGTGGGATTCCAATAAGTTACTGAGGTGCTTTATTCTAGATTTTTATCTGTATATAACCTGGATAGGCATGTTTAGTGAGATTGTTGTATCACTGGATGTATTTCTAAAGCGAGGAAGCTGTTGAAGGCTGACTAAATATATAAGCATAGTGCTTGGTAATACTACTTTAGCACCGTTATATGCCATCTTCATCTTGCTTGATTCCCTTCAAGTGAGAAATACCTTGAAATCACCACACATGATACTATTCAATATACAAATAGATGCTTTTGGGACCGAGTATAATAATACTACCATTGTTAAGTTCTTTTTTATTCTTTTCTTTCCATCTTCTCTTTCTTTTGTTTATCTATTAATAACTATTCTTGAATATAATAAAGACTGTAATTAAGGCACATGTAAAGTAGATGGAAAGAAGGTAATGACCTTCATCTTCGACATAACAGAAGTATAGGTAACAAATACTCTGAATCAGTACCATGATAAAATGTACTCATAAATAGTATAGATAGAGACCCTTCTATGTAGTCAAAGAAGGTGCACTACTTCTATCTACCAAGATCAGTATATACTCTTTCTGACTGTTACTCTAATTCACTCTGGTGGCTCTCTAAATATTTATAGTTTGGTTTCCCTTATCTCATTTTGTGATGTATCCTTTATTCTTCTGCTAGCGTATTCTATTTATTTGCCATCTATCTGGAGTCCTCTTTTTGACTATTTACGATTCTTATATTCTGGTATATCTATTACTCAGTTCTAGTCTAAGGGTTGCCTGTATTCTGCTATCTATGTTGTTTGTTTTATGCTGTATTCGGTCAAAGTGTATACGTAATATACCCAAGAGTAATCCTTTATTATCATACTCATACTTCTATTATCTATCAGTGATACTCTCTACGATAAAGTAATCTTGTGTGGTCTGCTACGATGTCAGGCTGGGTGCTCCTATATAATCAGTCTGGTACTTATGATTGTATAATACCCATGTTGTGTAGTAGACTGACTTTCTCTTATTAGATATATTACTTGTTATCAAGAAGTTGTAAGTAACTGATACAACATATAACTAACTTAGTACTTACACTCTTATTTATTGGTAGTGCTTCCATTAACAGCCCAGCAAAAATGCCTCTACCTTGATCATCAACTGGATATCTCATGTATGGTATGAACTTTACTCCATGTCATAACAATACATGACATTAACTTCCCTTTGCTGATAGGTGTTCTATCTTCTGTTATGAGATACATATGTAAGTACTTGAAATAACATACAGATAATACAATTAGTCATACTATTTCTGTATTTAGTTCTATGCTATCTAACCCAAGTAACTATTGTATGTGATGCTTTCCAGTTTGCAGTATATATCCTATATGTTGTCTGGTATACAACATACTAACTGGGTTCTGTCCATTAGATGGATAACTATAGCTAAAAAAGAGTAGATGTCAGTAGTTGCCGTGTTGTCTATATATGCTGTTTACTAATACAACTTCTTTATCATATAGTATAATCAATAGAGCTTAATGAATACCTTTATTTCTCTTTGTCACAATGTACACTGCTTACCATTACTATCCGATTCAACATACAATGCTCACTCTCTCGATCTATTTCAACGTTCAATGTTTACAATGCTTCTTATACTTTAAGGTATTTCAATAAATGGAATAACCAGCCCTCTCGATCAATGCTCATATCTTATTTTCATACAATTCTTTATTCTATTCATAATAAAATACTTTTGATATGCATTGCATTCAATTATAACCATAATAATATTGTCTATCCTATAATGTATCTAATGAATCCATCCAATAGTAACTGTATCTATGAGATGTATGTATCCAATGATAAAGCAATACATGAATCTTCTGTCCGGTCAAAAGTCACGGGATCCCACCAATAGAAAGACTTATCTCTCACCGAAGAAAGAAGGATGAGATCTGCCTGGCAGATAAATTACATACGTTGTTTGTCGTCCAAATGACCGGACTTTTACCTACCAACCGTCTGGTCTGGCCGATTTCCGTCCGTCCAAAACTTTCATAGTGATATACGGGGGCACCACATTGACGGATATCGGAAATTGAATTACACCGGACAATGAGCTGCCATTAGATTAACCACCAAAATGTGGTGCCCCCGTAAATGAATCTTCAAACAACTCATCAGTGTTATAATGTTTAATAAAAAGGTGAAAGTAGTTAAAGTTTTATTTAGTGTCTTAATTTAAAGTTTTATTTAGTGTCTTAATTTAAAGTTTTGTCTCCATTTATTCCAGTAACTATAGTTTTTTTGTTGTTCTTTTAAATTTATATATGGTCAATACACTGGGGGCAAGCCAGTCTGTGAATGAGATAGTTTGACAGCACCCCAGTGAACTTGACCCAGATTCTGAAAATGAATAAGTCTTGGCTTGTTCGAAAGTTTATCTGGAAGTTCTATTGGTAAATATGTGACAGAGAAACTGTCTTCCTCAGCTACATCGGGATATACGCAAACGGGTACACCAAAAGCGTCAGCAAGGATATGAGAGCAATCCGGCATGTTGAACCAGTGACCAATACCAGCTCTCATAGAAACAAGAATTGTACTAGTTGTTGTTTATCGTAAGAAATCTCATGTAAGTACTTATTTATAGTAGAAATTGAAATACATGTATATTTTAGCTGAAGAAGAAGCCTCACAATTTACATTATGTTGAATATATTGTGTCTATTTTCATTATAATTAAAACCATTTAAGCCACATACTTTAATACGTCTTTTGATGTTAATTGATGTTAATTTGATGTTAATTTGATGTTAATCACTATAAGAGTCAATGATAGGTTAATATGAGCCTATTGACACTCACCATAATCCTTAACAGTAATCGTGTCACTAAGAAATTGTATGGTTTTCATACAACGATTATCGATTGATGTTAATATCTGCACTCAATAGTTACTGTAATATCGTCAACAGTTATCAGGAAAATGTTAATTCTGTAGCAGTAGAATTACCCAAGGACGGTCAATGGTTAATGTAATTGAGGGTAACTCAATGATAAAATTATCGTTATAACAGTAACACTTGAGTTAAGTACAGCGGAATTATGTTAATTTTTACTAGGAAAAATTAACTTTATTTCGTTAACCATTGTTCGCAATACAGTAATTATTATAGTATAGTGTATCATTACCAAGATAATATTCCCACAAGCTATTAGCTTATCACAGACTGACATATTTTCCATGACTAACTGATCTGTATTCCCACAGATCAAATTTATTTAATATAAATACCCATCAAGTTTACATACAATGGAACGATATATCTCACCCTTTATTATACGTATACGTAACCACACCTCTTTTAACATTTCACAATAAAGGTTAATCTAATCGAACCTCTTGTTGTTTTCTACTGTTGATTTTTTACACTTTTTTTTTTGTATTTGCTCACTCCTTGACCAAATACTTCATAAACAAATAATGAGTTTCTTGGGCGTGGTGAACTTCTTTCGTGATCATATTCCAAATGCTGCCCTATTAATGGGACCGTTAGACAATAGAAAACATGATGATCTTAAAATTGGACCATTTGTTTGAACTGATGTACATCAAGTGCACTTTGACTCTATTAAGAAAGTCTTAGCATAGGATTTCAGCATAGCTACTGATGCATCTGATTATAGCATAGGCTGTTGTTTATATCAAGAGTTTTTTGTTACAGACAAAATCAGTGGTGAAACCTCTAAGGTTATTAAATACATTGGTTTTATGGCTAGGGCTTTATCTAAGTCTGAAAAGCTATATAGTGTAACTATGAGAGAACTCTTAGGAGTTGTATATGCTCTCAAACAATTCCACAAATTTGTATGGGGTACCCAGTTCACACTTTATACGGATCACAAAGCACTATGTTATATCCATAGTCAAAAGAATGCAAATACTATGCTCATTAAATGGCTTGATACACTCCTTGATTACAATTTTACGGTTATTCACATTAAAGGATTAGATAATGTTATCAGTGATCGTTTGTCCAGGTGTTTTCCTCCTCGAAATATTGAAGAAGAGGAAATCAAAACGAAAAAGAAACTGAGAAATATCTCATTATCTATCGCTGGTGATAATAGGGCACATTCTGATGATATTAACCTCATCAAGAAAACTAAATCTACTCCTATTACACAAAACAGTGTTATTCATGAAAGTTTTCATGATACCACTTACAACAATGCCAAGTTATTTTATGTACAAAGTGCTCAAACACTTCATAATGACTATGTTATTCCTCCAGAGAGTGAGCGAAAGGCATTGTTAGATGATGCACATCATCAAATAGGTCACTATGGCGCAGAACAGATAGTGAAAAGACTTCATCAAGAAGGAATTCACTGGCCCAATCTAATTAACTCTGCTGTCGACCATGTTAAAAAATGTCCTCCATGTCAAAGACATAATATTACTAAAAGAGGATACCATGCATCTCGACCTATCTATAGCTACTATGTAGGAGATCATTATGCAATTGATCTTGGTGGTCCTATTACCCCAGAACCTACTGCTAAAGGTAATAAATACTTCATGGTTGTAGTTGATGTATGTACTAGGTTTACTCTACTTAGAGCACTACCTAATAAAGAAGCAGTAACCATTAGAGATGCTTTAATTGAATTATTCAGTATTGTTGGCTACCCCGCACGTTTACAGTCTGACAATGGTACTGAATTCAAGAATACTTTGATGACAGAACTTGCCGATGCTATGGGTATTGATCATAGATTTATAACTCCCTTGCATGCATCAGCTAATGGACTCAGTGAACGAAAAGTGCAAAAAGTAAAAAAACTTCTTTCCAAAGCCACTAATGGCACTGCACATGAATGGGATGCTTGCTTACCTAATGTACAGTTAGCAATGAATAACAGAATATCTAAAAGGTTGAATACTACACCTTTCTCTTTGATGTTTGCTAGAAAAATGAACGATGTTCATGGCTTCAAATCCGATAAAGATAGATTTGAAGGCACTAGTAATAAAGGATCTCCAAGAATATCACATGAGGAACTCATGAAATGCATTGACTACATGCATGACATTGTATTTCCTGCCATCAATGATAGAACCGATGAACAAATAGAACTTGAAAAAGCAAGGTTTAATAGTAGACATAAAATTGCCGAGTATACTCCAGGTACCCACGTCATGATCCGTATTCCTAATAAGGAAGGTAATTAAATGATGTGTTTGAAGGTCCTTATACTGTTATCCGTAAGAATCAAGGTAACGCCTATGTTCTTCGTGACCAAACCGGTGAACTAATGCCACGTAATTACACATCAGTGGAACTCAAATATGTACTAGCAGATGATATTATTGAGTTAGATGATGAAGACAATGAAATAGCTAACTTTGAAATTGAAGCTATTATCAATCATCGAGGATCCCTAATGAAACGTGAATATCTAATTCGATGGAAACATTACAGTAGTGAATGGGATTTATGGGTTCCTGCTAATAGAATCAATGCTACTAAGTTATTGAGATCCTATTGCAAGAATGTTGGTATTGAATACAAACCTAAAAAGAATTCTATAATTACCAATTCTCCCACTTCATCCAAATCATTGAAAGCAAATGTGCCTGAAACCATTAGTAACTTCATAGCAGCCTTAACCAATGATCCCATCGATGATACAGTCAATAACATAAAGCCTAAATCGATAACTAAATCTGATAACAGGGTTACCACAAGAAGTAAGAAGACAGCTTTAAATTCTCAAAATGAGGCTTATCGCTTTTCTAAAATCAACCCCAATAATCGGGTCAAAATGAATTCAGATACCTCTTCTAAAGTAGTAACAAAGAAAGCAAAATCAGTCAATCTGAAACGCAAATCTTCTGTTTCAGACATGCAACCTACACGTCGTAGTAAAAGTCTCAACAAATTGGAATAGAATGTCATTAGAACATTCTGATTAAATACCAAATTTCTTCCTTTTTGTGAGTGTGTATTATCTTTCTTCTCTTTGTTATTACTAAATGGACAAGACTTTCGAAACGTAATCACATTCTGGTAGGGGGCAATGTCGTATTTACTCTTATAAATGATCGTATGTGATAAACGTACTTTGGATCAGTATATGATATATTAGCAATGTCGCACATAAGATTACTTTGACAAGCGCTAATTCATTATACTATAAATACAGGGTCTACTTTCTTTACTATGAGCTCCTCTCTCACTTGCAAGTTAATAAAAGAGTATAGCAAGAGTCTCATTAACTTTCAGTTTCATCATTACATTTATTTCAATATTACCCTTAATATCTCAAGAGATATTCGTGTATCAATCCAAAGACAATTAAACAGTCATGTTCTTAATAATTTCAATATTGTAGTTGGCAATAACAGCAGCACTTCCAATTCGGTTATTCACAGAGATCAAATGATTGATCCTAGTGAAGTATATAACCAATATAAAAAAATACAAGAAATATGGATCAACATGAATCCATTAGACTATGGTTGAAAGAACTTTCAGAAGAAAAAGGCTATGACACTTATATGAGTTATGAATTCAGTGCCAACTACACTTTCGCTTTTTTGTCAACCTGACAAAAAAATATCTTATTGCAGAGTCCTTACTGGTGCTTAGATGCTACACACAAAACAACCAATATCAATAACTGTTTGTTATATACTGTGGTTGTTCGTCATCCTGCTACTGGTACAGGATGTCCTGTAGCTTATTGCTACACCACAAGTCATGCAGTTGGTCCTATTACAGAGTTTCTAACTTTTTTGAAGAACAGAGGTTGTACTAACGATGTAAAAATTACAATCGATGTTTCTCATGTGGAACTCAATGCTATCAGGGCAGTATTTCCAGAAGCTCAAGTACAATGGTGTCTGTTTCACATTGCTCGTGCATGGTCATCCAAAGTACGTGAACTCAGTAGAGCAGGCAGTTCTGCAACCAACAGTGTTGTGCATAGAGCCGTCATTTCTGCTTTGAAAGGAATCATGTGGGAAAGGAATACAACAGAATTCAATAGAAGACTTGTTGAATTTCTAGCTAGCTTTGGTGAACATATTGAATTGATCAGTTATCTTAGAACAAACAATTTTATCAGCGATTCTTTTATGCGATGGGTATGCTGTTATCAACCAGATGTCTATACAAACATGGAAACTAATAATTATGTTGAAAGTTGGCACAACCAGCTTAAAACAACTTATTTAAAAAGAAGACCAAACAGAAGAGTGGATAGATTGATTTACGTTTTGGTGAAGGATGTTGAGGAAGATTACCAGCAGAACGTATGCCGTTTGATGTTGAATGTAGGTCGGATGGGCCCAGAAGAAAGGAGAATAAGAAGAAGACAGATAGAAGCAGAGCAATTCGCTACTGATGTTCTTCCAGATATGATCAGTGAAAGTAACACTTCTGATATTTTTGCCGTCCAATCTTTCACTGATCAATCCATCTAATTATGAAGTTGAGGTGAGCGAAGATGAGATGATTAGATGCAAGTGCAAAGATTTCACTTATAACAAAAGGGCTTGTAAACATATGTACCTTCTTAATCGATTACATATAAATATCTCTCCTTACAAAGGTATATTAATGACGCTTGCTATTATTTCAAAAGTTCCAATCGAGAATTAATATCATCTATTTTATACAGTTAACTTTCAAGAGGTTTCCTATGACATTGTACAGGTTGAAGAAGAAAACACTGAAGTAGTTGAAGGAGTAGATGAAGAAGTAGAAGACAATAATATAGCCGGGAGAATCCAAAACTTGAAGGCTGTATTTCGCTCATATGAAGAGCGTCTTAGCTTGGTCAATGATGAGAAGCTGTCTTTACTTGATGAACATCTTTCAGCAATAAAAAGCATTATAGAAAGCTGTACAAAAGATGAAAATGCACCTAATAGAAGATTCGGTCGCCAACGACGATAAACAAATAAGAATATGTGACTTCTAATCATTTTATATATTCCAAATCCCTTCTTAAAAGGCGAGGGTATAAGTAAATCGGTGATATGGGGGGTACTGTCGAGTGCAATTAGGCAAAAACCCTCTCTATTACAGAGTATCTCTATTAACAGAATTTAACCCAGGACATACTGCAATAGATGTATATTCTATGCTTACTCATTTTCGATCATTTCATTAGAAGAATCATGGTTATCTCTCATGTCTGAATGTAAGTTTTTATTATACTAAGAGAAAAACAGTGATCGAATCTCACTGGATGTTAGTTTGGTATTCTTCACCATGCCATCTCCCAAGGCACCCTTAGTCAATAAGGCCTATGGACAGTATTAGACAAATAGAAAGCATAGAATAATATCATGAGTATTACCTTTTTATCCTGTAATGCCACAATATTCTGTTCCACTGTTTGATCAATCATCAGTCGTGTGACATAAACAGGCAATTTCTGCCCTATTCTATGCACTCTATCAATTGCTTGTTCTAATATTTACATGAGTCATCATATTATATACACATATACAAACATATATATAAGATTACCTTCCAATGCAGGATTCCACCAGATATCCATTAATACCACACGATTGGCTGCAGTTAAATTGAGTCTAATATTGACAGTTAGGAAGGAGTATATAAGAAGTACTCTCCAATATATAAATATTACCCTAATGATCCACATTTTAGTGAGATCAGCATAACAGTACATTTGGGATCATATCTTAGCGAAGTCAAACTCCTCTCCCGTAATTGAGGTGACATGGATCCATCATCTATTTGACAATTGAATGAATAAACTGATATGACTTTCAGGCAAGTAACTTACATCTACAGAACCTGAACTTATTTTCACGCAATGGTCCCTCTAAGAGATCCAACATACTTGTGAACTGGGAGAACACTATTGTCTTCTCGCCTGGTTTTGACCTTCTTGTATTCTCTAATATTTCCATAAGCTTATTTACTTTGGTACTACTGTTTCCATTAGGGTTATCAGTGACTGATTGATCCACCTTTGATAAGCATTCATCACATAGGGCTTGGAGATTCTCTTGGTCTCCAGGGGCCATCAGACTTGTTCTATTTGACACTATTAGTGTTATTCCTTATTCTCATGTATTCTTCGTTACTACTTACTTCCTACACACTCTACAGATAGACATTCCTTGGCTGTCTTCCTCCCATACAACATCCTTGGAATCCTCTAATAAATCTAAAGCATCCTTATCTTCGCCTATATGATTCAACACAAGCTGTGGGTGATCACATGCTAAAAAACAAAGAATGAATACACTCACTTTAATAGGAACAATAACAATAAATGCTTACCTTGTCTTAATCGTAGTAGGTGACATAGCATGTTCAAGTAAGCATTTTGTTTCTTATCAGACTCCATCATCACATCCACACTATCCTTTGCTTTCTTTTTCAGAAGATCATACAAACTTCGTTCATAATAACTGAAGGTCAGATAGATATCCTCCTTCTCACGTGTTGGCAGTTTAATAGATAGCTTCTTTGTAGTCTTATTTGACTCTTTATCTTGACTGGGTTCAGAATGGGTGGAAGACCCATCATCATTGTTGACATTCAATTCATTGGACTGTGCTGCATTCAGTATTGCTTTTGTTCTTCTCAACATGATTGCCATAAACACAGCCTTCAATCTACCCATAGCCAATTTGGGATTACCCTGTTGAATAGGAACAGAAATTGTCTTCTTAAAGGAGGAGTAATTACATAAGGGTACAATTTGCAGGAATCTCAATAAACTATAGAGTTCATCTACATTGTTCTGAATAGGTGTGCCTGTTAAACACCATCGTTTGACAGCAGAAAGTCCAGAACAAGAGAGGGAAGACTGTGTGTCTTTGTTCTTTATTTGTTGTGCTTCATCTATAAGAATGAGATTCGCTTTAGTCTTTTCTATATACTCAGATAAGAATTCGACCAGTACTCTACCTAATACAATTCTATACCATTTTACCTTGAACAATGGCCCATGATCTTTGTTGGGCGGTTTATTCTTTACTTCCTTGTCATCTAATAATATGGGGGAATCGGATGTACCAACAGTACTGTCTTCCTCTATCGCATCATTGTTCGACTTTCCTTTATTCTTTCCTGTTCGACAAGGCATATCAGATGCCACTACTTGATAAGTGGTGATTACAACATCATATCTCCTGAATACAGATGCATTCTTTGTTCTATTGGGTCCATGATGGATCAATACCCTCAGCCTACCCTTCTCAGTTTTCGTTCTAATTTCGTCAGCCCATTGGTGAATCAACGCCAGCGGGGTAACTATCAGGGTTATCCTGTGATCATCACTTGACCTGGATGTATCCTCATTTTCATCCTCTGAGTTCGTAGCTGACATAGTGGACACCATCAACCCTATTGTCTGTATAGTTTTACCTAATCCCATCTACAGAGGTTATTTAGATGATGGCGCTCTGTATGATATACGATTCTATGTGTACTTACATCCTATAAAAGGATAATCGAGTATGAGTAAAGATAAATCGTTGTTACATAATAGGCACTTACATCGGCCAATATTCCACCTGAACTACTTTCATTGTTCTCGCGGTCAATCATCCAATTCACACCCTGTACTTGGTGTGGCATCAATGATATAGTCAATCCATCGATGAATCCATCCTCTTCCTCTTCTTCACTGTCACTGGGTATTATAACCACTCCATCCTGATCTTCTCCTACTGGTACATCTGACATATCTCCCTGTGTTTCTTCATCTGACTCTATCAATTGGCGTCTTTTCTTATTCTTTATCTCATTTTTCGGCTTCTTCCTGTTCTTCTTTCTCTTTATTTTGGGTATATCATTTGGGATACTTTCTAATAGTTGCTCAATATCGAATTTGGCTTGTCTACTCATATCCATTGAAGATGAATGATAGCCTCTGGGTGTATATTCTCCTAGATGACCATATCGATCAATATGATGTTGATGAGGATTACTATAACTACAGTGTGGATTGTGGAAAGGTGGCTCTTTCAGATACAGTCGATAGTGGGTGAAATGGTTGCTTACAACGGGATAATAATCTGATCGGCAGTAGAGAATGATGTATATAGGGGTACGTGTGACATTTGTCTTTCCTCTAGGAATGACTGCATCCCACCATATTAAATAGTCATCTATCAATGGGCCCAAGACCCTTGTGATATCAAATGGGACCCATCCATACTACAGACAGCCGTTAATCATCCCATACAGTGACTATACTTAACCACTTACAAATTTACTAGGAACACCTCTTGATGATACGGTAAATGCTATCAAGAACAACTATCAATAATGGCTCTCATTTCACAGTGAATACCTACAGTAATTGTCTGTGTTGCGCCTTCCCTCTGATTCCAGTCTGACTATCTCATATTTATCTTCCTTCACAATATCGAGAGCATGAACAGTCACTATATCGGTTGTTACCATTCCTATACAAAGATGGGTCTTCTTCATTTCTTCTCCTGCTACATTCTCCACCCCCCTCGATTCTGGTGTATGACTGTGTGCAGGGTGAGCATGGGTGGTAGAAAGAGGTTGAGAATGTGTATTAGAATGTATAGGTTGAGTGCTAGATTGTGTTGGCTGAGTGTTAAAATTTGTAGGTTGAGTATGAGTATTAGATTGTGTAGGCTGAGGATGTGTGTTAGAATGAATGTTCTGGTCATTTGACAGGTGGGGAGGTCTTTGTTCTTGTTCCTGAGATTGTGACTGTCTCTGATGAATCTGGTGCTGTATCTGATTGACCTGTTTCTGTTGTAAAGGAGGCTGTTGTCTCTGATTTAATAATGCCTGATGTAGAAGCATCTTTTCTTTCTGATGAAATAATATATTTTGTTGCTGTTGATGGAGTGAATCCTGCTCTTTCTGCTGTCGTAGAAGTTCCTGCAGTCTCTGTTGCTGCAAAACCTGTTGCTGGAAACGTGTTTGTGCAAGGGCCAAATATTGTTGCCTCTCTAATTGCTGTTGTTCTTGCTGTCGTTTATATTTGTCATGGAGACCATACTTCTCTATCATAATAGCCTCACTAAAAGAGGGACTATCCGACTGTACTGAACTACTGCTGTCATTTCCAATATCAAGCGCAGTCATTGATTGTATTGCTATTATACCCTCGTCTTCTGTTGATATATCAGGAATGGTCTGAGTATAATGAAGAGAGCTGCTTACATTAGCTTGATTGAGCATGCCAAGTAGGTGGATATTATATTGTTGTCAAATATAAAGTGTTCTCTATGAAGACATGAAGTTAGTATAATGATGAAACTTAACCAAGAGTAGATCATCAAAGTGATGAAGACCTTTAAGACAACCAATTGATAAAGGTTTATCTCCCTTGTGCTTATATGCTCATTTTAGGCATTACATTGGTATATTTACCTAGTTTATATTCTATATCAGAGTGCTAACTGGAACACGGAAGTCAGAAAAAGGGGCAATCCTATTAATGAAAAGGAGAGATGAAGTATTTAGCTTATTAAAAATATTTTCAGTGCTGTAGATCACATGATATTACGATACACCAGTCACATGAAGAGTATCCATCACTTGATTGCTTCAATTTCAACTTACTCAATTCGCCACTTTAATTTAAAATTGAATTATTCCCAAATAGGATATAACCATGGTAACATCCATGCATATACTACTGTATCCATGGTGGTTACTAAGCAATATGAAATGCATAACAACAGCTAAGAGAGAAGGGTGAAGTAGGTAAGAAATCCCAATACTCCAAGTACTGTAAGTAGAATACGATACAAAATAAAGTTAGTGAGGAAGGTAATACAGTATTTGACTTAGTATCAAAATAGAAGGAAGCACTTATTCTAACAAAAAATAGGCATGCGAGGACATTGACGAATAAGGAAATGTCATAACTATGCTATTCACTGTTAACATGTAAGTGTAGAGGGGCTGATGACACTTTAACTTATCTATTTACATGTTATAACCAGACAAATAGAATAAAAGAATATCAGACAACGGCAATAAGGGACTTCTCGAAATACTCTTCCTTTTTCACTTATCAACTACAGCAAGATCATCCGTGTAATCGGATGGTGGTTTATAGAGATTATCTTTATCTGTTGTTATATGACTCAAGATATAGTATGGATTGATAGTTCCACAGTTATCTATGGTAACTCTTCATTGATGGTATCATCAGAAATGATAGTAACAGTATATCTATCTTTCTCGTTCTATCTAATTAGAGCATATTATTCTTCATTATTGCCTGGTTTGTTTATAGAATATATCGAATGTGCCCTCATTCTCCTCGTGTTAGCTGTAAATAGCACCGATATGCTCCAAGTGTAACATCAGTGCTGGAGGATAATTCAATTCAGTCATATTGGTCAGCATTTACTCCTATCTGCTATTTATGATTACCATGACAATGGTAGTGAATAGTATCTATCTATAGAGTCTCCTTTGATCGCCCTTAACTTAAATCGCATCCCTTTTGAATGTAAAATAATAAATGCTGCTGACATGGCAATAGAGAACTGTCATGGCAATAGAGAACTGTCATGGCAATAGAGAACTGTCATGGCAATAAAGAATTGTCATGGCAATAGAGAAATATCATGGAAATAGAGAAATATCATGGCATTATAACATTGCTATAGAAAATCTATTGAGGAAAATGAGGTGTGTATTCCTTTATGATCTAAGAGTGAGTATATATGTGATGGAATGATTGACCCATCATCTTCATAGGAAATAACTGATGTAGTTATGAGCAGAGTATATAGTTTTGAGTATAGATAGACACTGCTCTCCTCAAGCATACATTTTACACCCATGCACTACTATGATGGCTATTGAAGACAGTATGAACTATGAGATAATCAGATGTCAAGTGGTTAAACAATGAGAATGAATTTCCCCCAATCACCATTGCCCTCGATGTTAAAGAATGGGAAGTATAGAACTTAAAGATAATGAAACCATCATGTCTTCTAGATGATTCATGATATAAATGAATGTGATCGACAGCTGTAATTTAGAAATAGCAGAGAGAATACATGAGTATTCCATCAATTCATACACAAAGAAAATAAGAGTATAATGACTCTATCAATAATGATGATAAGGACATTGGAAGTAGTTTATAGGTCACAGAAGAGGAGAATTCAGAGATTATCAAGAAGCCGATTACATGACATTGCATTATGTGTGTAACATATCTGCCAATAAAGAGAGAGGCAAAGTGTTTGAGAAATGACAAGTCTATTCAATCGAGATATTCACTCTTAACACCATACACTCAAGTAGATTATTCATTATTCCCCAGTTATCCACTCAATAAGAATACTTCAGTGAATTTCATTGGATTGAATCGCCGCATAAAAGGGTTATTGGGGGTGGAAAAGAGAAAGAGAAGAAAAAAAAAAAGTTTTTTTTATGGATGACATAAGGGGTATTCTATTTATTTACATTTCCCTTCCTCTTTCCACTCAATCCATAAATTGACCTGCAAACTATGGATCATTTTGAGGATAATTCACAAGATGATTTTACTTTTTTAGAGTATTCTGCCAACACTCAGTCTTCACAGTATGAATACAGTGACTTCACACAAACAGCCAGGAGTGACCAGGAAATTGACTCCGAGTTATCATTGCAGTCACTCTCTCTGACTAATAAACAGAGTGATGAGGACGAGAATGCACAGGCCAATGGAACAACCTCCTTTGTTAATGAATTCCAGTTCGAGGATACTGATGACTTCAACGAATTAGGAAACCAATTAGAAGAGAAAGACTTGCCTGCTCATGCGTGCAAATATTGTGGTATTCACTCACCCGCGTCAGTAGTCAAATGTGTCACTTGTGATAGGTGGTTCTGTAATTCTAGAGGAAATACCTCAGGCTCACATATTATCAATCACTTGGTAAAGGCAAAGCATAAGGAAGTATGTCTTCACCCTGAATCACCTTTGGGTGATACTGTATTGGAGTGTTATAACTGTGGATGTCGCAACGTCTTTCTGCTGGGATTCATTCCAGCCAAGAGTGATACAGTAGTAGTGTTGTTGTGCAGGTAATTAAGAGAGAAAGCGAGAGAAAGCAATAAGGGCATGGGAATAACACTTCTTCTATTAGACAACCATGTGCTGCAGTTCCTTCTTCCAAGGACATGAATTGGGATACAACACAGTGGATGCCATTGATTGATGATAGATGTTTCTTGACTTGGTTAGTAAAGATTCCCTCTGACCAGGAACAGCTACGTGCTCGCCAAATCACTTCTCAACAAATCAATAAATTAGAAGAATTATGGAAGGACAATGAGAGTGCAACTTTGGAGGATCTGGAGAAACCAGGTGTGGACGATGAACCTCACCCAGTGCTTTTAAGGTATGTCAATCTGGCAGTTCATATCAGTGATTTATTCACCTATTTATATTAGATATGAGGATGCATACCAATATCAGAATATATTCGGACCATTAGTGATGATGGAAGCTGACTATGATAAGAAACTGAAGGAATCACAGGTAATGATAATGGCTGACATAGGGATGGTATGGTATTTATCTGTTTTTATGATAGACTTGTGATGATATAGTTGTGAGATGGGATGTTGGTCTCAATCAGAAGAATATTGCTTGGTTCTACTTTCCTAAGCTCGAGTTGGGTGAAATTAAGCTGGCCGTGGGTGATGAGCTCAGGCTGAGATATCGCGGTGAACTACATGAGCCCTGGGAAGGAACAGGCCATGTTATCAAAATACCCAACAACGTCAGTGATGAAGTTGCTCTTGAATTATCAAAGTTAGGAAAGACACCTGTTGAATGCACCCATAATTTCTCAGTTGACTTTGTCTGGAAATCAACCAGTTTCGATCGTATGCAATCAGCCATGAAAACATTTGCTGTGGATGAGACAAGCGTGAGTGGTTATATCTATCATCGTTTATTGGGACATGATGTAGAACCACAAGTATTGAAGACTCACATGCCAAAACGGTAAGCATCTTTAATCTTTATATATATATATATATATGCATATATATGTGTGTGTGTGTGCGTTAGTTATTTATCACCCTATCAATCAGATTCTCTGCGCCTTTTCTCCCTGAATTGAATCACTCCCAAGTCTATGCTGTTAAGTCAGTATTACAGAAACCTCTCAGTCTGATTCAGGGTCCTCCCGGTACTGGTAAAACAGTGACCTCTGCGTCCATTGTTTATCATTTGGCCAAGATGAATCCCGGTCAAGTCCTTGTGTGTGCTCCCTCTAATGTAGCTGTGGACCAACTGGCTGAGAAGATTCACCAGACAGGACTCAAGGTGGTTCGTATCACCGCCAAATCAAGAGAAGAATTGGATTCACCTGTCTCATTCCTGACACTCCATGAACAAGTACAGAATAATGACACCAATGTGGAACTCCAGAAGTTGATTTACCTGAAACGTGATCAGGGTGAATTAAGTGCTCATGACGAAAAGAAGTACAAGTCATTAAAGAGAGCATGTGAAAAGGAGATATTACAGGTAAGAAGTAAAAGGGGTTGAATGAAGATGAATGACTGAGTATTTTTTTTATTTTATAGAATGCAGATGTTATTTGCTGTACCAGTGTAGGTGCTGGTGATCCTCGAGTAGCCAAATTGAGGTTCCGTACTGTTCTGATTGATGAGGCCACGCAGGCGTCTGAACCAGAATGTATGATTCCATTGGTTCTAGGATGTAAACAGGCAGTGTTGGTGGGAGATCATCAACAATTGGGCCCAGTCATCATGAACAAGAAGGCAGCCAGAGCCGGTTTATGCCAGTCACTCTTTGAACGTTTGGTTATTCTTGGTATTCGACCTATTCGTCTCCAAGTTCAATATCGTATGCATCCTTGTCTATCCGAATTTCCCAGTAATATGTTTTATGAAGGTACTCTTCAGAATGGTATTACAACACAAGAGCGTATCAGGAAGAATGTTGATTTTCCCTGGCCCGTTCCCGAGACACCCATGATGTTCTATGTTAACTTGGGAAATGAAGAGATTTCTACATCTGGTACCTCCTATCTAAACAGAACAGAAGCTTCCAACTGTGAGAAAGTGGTGACACGTTTCATGAAATCTGGCATCTTGCCCTCCCAAATTGGCATCGTGACTCCTTATGAAGGACAGAGATCTTATATTGTCCAATACATGCAATTCAATGGTTCATTGAGAAAAGATCTCTACAAGGAAATAGAAGTTGCTAGTGTGGATGCCTTCCAGGGCCGTGAGAAGGACTATATCATTCTTAGTTGTGTAAGATCCAATGAACATCAAGGTATTGGTTTCCTTAGTGACCCCAGGCGTCTCAATGTTGCACTCACCAGAGCCAAGTACGGTGTGGTTATTCTGGGTAATCCCAAGATATTGAGTAGAGTAAGTATCCCATTCGATCAATGGCCAAAAGAATGTTAAAGTTCAATGTAGGAATGGGTGGTTTAATTAACGTCCCTTTGTTGATGATAGCATCCTCTATGGCATCACTTGCTTGTTCATTATAAAGAAAAAGGCTGCCTGGTGGATGGAGTACTGAATAATCTGCGAGTATCCATGATTCAATTCAATCGGCCCCGAAAGACCTATAGAAAGGATGATAAGTTCCGGCAAGGACTTGCTCATCAAGTAGATGCTAGAGAAGCCTTTGCAAAAGCACCTTTAAGTTCTGAAAGTAAGTATAGATATATGGAATCATAGGCTGATATTGACTGTATGGCCATTAGATCGACGTGGAATGAAAGGGTATGGTCAAGACTTTATTCAAACCCATGACCCCATTGGCTATATTCCCTCTGAAATGGGATCATTGCCCAACTCTCAGTTCAGTATTCCCTTTATACCTTCTGCAAGTGGACCATTCACGCAAGACTTATCCCAGTCCAGCGTTTTCAATCGTAAGAACATGAAACAGGCAGGGGAAGGCATCAATGAGAATTCGCAGAGATATGTACCTGGATCTTCCACATTTGCTAATCATGCTATGAACTGGCAGCAGATGGGAGCATCCCAGAATATCTATAGTAGTCAAGCATCCATTGGGTTGGCCCTTTCTCAAAGTGACCGCCTTCGTATGATGAGTGAACTTGCTAGTCAGAATGGCAGTCCTAGTACTATGACACAGGAAAGTGCAGCTTATCCTTATGAAGATTATAAGTCGCAAGATGTATCGGCCATGATGACCCAAGACTTTGATATCCGCAGTCAGGCCAGTCAGTCCTTCACTCAATATTAAACCTTTTTCACGATCGATAATGATTTTCCGTGCTTGCTCTTCACTCGCCTTCCACTTTTTTAGACTCATTTCCTCCTTTTCCCCGTTGACCATTATTGTTTTCATTCTCTTGTAAGAGAGAACATTGGACGACTATTGTCAGAAGAGAAAAGCTTCAAGAGAAAGAAGAGGAAGGAAGCTGATGAAGAAAGCAGGCATCTAAACTTCTTTCTTTTTTTTTGTCTCAGCGTATGAAGTATCCACCATGTTGAACTCCTTAACTTACACAATAGAAAATAAATAAAGATAAAGAAACAAAGTAATAATACTAAATCAAAGTGCATTTACAGTGGTATATCACGTCGTTTTATTCATCTGATGTGAAGTGATCAATAATGTCCTTGAGTATTCTCTCTTTCTTGGCTGCACATAACTTGTCTAGTTGTTCATAATGGGGGTTGGAATACCGTGGTTCGATCTGTCTGCCTTTACTGCTCACTGTAATGATATCACCTGTTATGTACAGATATATATATGTTGGTTCCAAACACTTAATATAGAAGATTGCAGTTACCATTTAATGATTCATCTTCTATTGCATATAAATAAGCATCCACACAATCTTTCATAGAGACCATACCAAATGGTGATAATAAGTCCAAGGATTCTTTCCTTATGAGAGGGGTTTCTGATACATACATAGATGAATACAGCAACAAGTAGATGTCAATACATGATATTTACCTACGAAATCAGGTGCCACGGCATTAATGCGGATATTGGTTGATCGAAATAGGTTACCATAGCTTTTAGTGAGGCCGATGATCTGCATGAAACAAATAAATGACTGTAGATGAGTGTATCAATTATGATATTACCGCATGTTTTGATGCTGAATAAAGAGGACCAAGAGGAGCATTTGTTAATCCATAGATAGATGAGGTATTGATGATACATCCAGGACGCTTATTCTTCAAATAGTACTGTATCGCCAATCGATTAGCCTTTACTGCTGCAGTGAGATTTATGTCAAAGGTGAGAAATGAGCCTAAGTAAAAAAGACAGAGTAAATCAGATAGTTCTATTCACTGTATTCTGATTCACTCTATTCACCTTGTTCATGATCATCCAGCAGACTAGATGAATCAAGTATACCTGCCACTATAATCACAATATCTACCTTCAATTGAAACTTTTTCTCTGTAAACTTGTAGATCTCCTTTTGTGCAGCCCAGTCTGTGACATTGGCACAATAAAAGAATGCCTGTAGAGGCCTAGATAAGAGAGTGAATACATATGACGAGTGATACCAACCTCTATCGAATTACCTTTCATTAAATGTTGAATTCAGCTGTTTCATTGTGCTATCCCCTTTCTCTTTTTTAGTCCCACTGAACACGACATAGGCTCTTCAAAGGGAATATGAAGTAAGCCATCTACATAATGAGTAGTTTGATATGAATTTTACCCCTTAGAAATCAGCGTGAATACAATCTCCTTCCCAATGCCTAAATTGAATGGGATTCATGTCAATACAAGAGCGCAGTCAACCCAACCACTGTTTACCAGATGTGCCTCCTAACACAATAGCCACCTTATTCTTCACCAACATCTGTATAATTGTCTAACCACACAACAAGTAATAGAAGAAATAGGAAAAGAAAACGAATAGAATCTGAATGTGATATATACACTTAGTTTTCGGATATTAGCCATTTTAGGTGTATGCCCTTGAACTCAAACTGTGTTCGTGTCATTGGTGGTGTTATTCAGATCAACTTTATTCGCCCAAATGATGAATACTGAGAATATCTCAGTCTGGTGATAGGTTACTTTAAGAGTTAGTCCTTCTTCTGGGACAGGTACAACAGATAAAAGAGAATAAATTATGCATACTTATCATTATTTAGTGCAGATTGGATAATATTGTTATTACAATAATAAAATAGGTGCCATCTATCTATTGTGATACTGAGTATTTGCATTCTTGATACGGCTGGATAGGTCACTGAACATGCGGATACCATTTCCCATGACTTCCTCACTGAAATTACGCACATTCTTACTCATAGCCACTACCTTGCTCAGATCAAATATATCATCATCATCATTTTCTTCATCATTTTCATCGTCTGATACCTCCCTTGAAGAAGAGAACATGGAAGAGTCTCGTGCTGAATACCTGCTACCTTTTATCTGCGCTTCATCTGTCTTCTTACTCATCTTATTGATGAGTTCAGCATCTCGTATAACAGTGTCATTGTAGTTGAGTGGTTGTATGCCTACTGGAGTCTCATAGGGGCTGTTATTAGCAGGGTAAACATCCAATGCTTTGTCCTCATCTCGAAAATGCTTTGATCTTATTTCTGTAAATGGATCCCAAGATGGTTTGCTAGATTACACAGCATATTAATATACTATCCCTGTTGTCTAATAATAGTAGTGATACATTTACCTGATATCACGTTGTCTTTTGCTGCTGTGATTTGTATCTGATGCTCTATACTCATCATCTGTGTCTTCCCCATCACTGTCCATGCTCATCAATATATTCTTCTTGATGAAGGCTAGTTTCTCACTGAAGTTTTCAAATTTATCTCCCAATAAATCCACCACGGAAGGTCGGCGATGAGGAACACTGGATGAATACTTGTGTGATGTGTTATCACTCAGCTGAAAACTGGGCTCAGCATGTGGATGTGAGTGAGGATGGGTCGAATGCTGGTCGGGTGATGTTGTATGTGCATCTATTGTGCTTTGTAATGTCTTCATATCTCCATGATTGGTATTAGTGTCCATACTAGATGGTATTTGGTATGATTCTGTTGGTATAATAGCAGGGTGATTATCTTGTCTTTGTTGATTATTATCTATAGCTGGTATAGGATGATCTGTGTCATTCAGTTCAATGGGGGATAAACTATCGGAATCACTCTCGGTGACTTCAGACTCTGAAGAGACTGAGGAATTGGTAAATGAAAATATATCTGGTATAGGCTGTTCGGGTGTATCTGCTTCAGTGTTATATTTCTGATGCATGAAATCATCCTCTTTGGCTTCCTTCTCTTCCTGCTTCAAGGCAAACACTCTATGGCTCACCTTTATCTCAGTTGGTGCATTCTGACTTCCCATACTTTCGGCCACCGCCTCGGTGTTAGTATTCAGGATATGTGCATCACTTAACTAACCCAAATTATCGTATCATAATTAGATATCATACCATTTATGTATATGTATATATATATACATATATATTTACCCTGGGTCCATCTACCATGATAGCAGATATTCTATGATTTGACACTTCTTCAGCATCTTCTTCTTCTGGTAAGAGTGGTATATTGCCTAGTTGAACATCTAATATTGAGCTATTATGATTAGGTATGCTGTCTGTGTAGAAATGTCTCGGATTTGCCTTGAAATTGGCCTGATCTTCTGTGTAGTGTGTATAGTCCCCTAGTATCTCTGATTGTCTAGCTAATGAGAGTGGGATAGTGGGATTGGATCCATGGTTTATATAGTCAATATCTCTATCATCTGTTAAATGAATGCGGCCCGGTCTAAAATTGATTAATGTGTTGGGTAGACAGCATGTTATACCAAAATAAGCTGCAGTCTCTTCATCCTCACTGTCAGATATCTGTATTTCCTGGGTATTATGTCTAGGAATGCACAACTGAAAAGGGTTCATGTTGAAGATGAAGGGAAGAAGCTCTATATGAGTAATCGTATATGGGATAATAATGGCGGGGGGAAGATGAAATTCAAACCCAGGGCTGGTTGGCCATGAACTTATACTCGATGGCTGACTTTCTGTTACCGCCCCTCTTCTTCTTTACTTCTTCGATAACTGGAGGGCGTTACTAGGTGCCATATAAGAAAAGAATGAGCAATACAACACAGAATAGATCGTTTATTTGTTATATATTTCTATTATTTAATATATCCTGTAAATAAGCAGGTACATCTTGGAGGTCATTGTATTGCTGGGAGTTATTGCTGGATGTAGCCTTAATACCTAGTTCATCACTGACAGATTCATCATATGCATGTCTCACCAGCTTATCATATAAACCAGGTGGGATTCTTTTACAAATGGATTTGGTGGTTATGATGATCTTTTTAGCATTCAATGGAGGAAATACCCTGAGTATTTTGATGGGACTGGGACTATGGATAAGTTCATGCCTAATCAATGATAACTGTGCTATAATGAATATGATATTCAGATGAAGTCCATAGGCAAACATGTAATCCCATAACTGTAATAGTTCAGACAGAGGAGGAGTACATGCTGAGAAGGTCATTATGGCTGTAAATAGGATGGTCAATATCTATGTGTATATTACAATAATGAGTAATTTACGTGCAAATGCATATGTGCTTGTAGACAGATTCTTTCCCCTCAAATATCCATAGAGAGAAGGATCAACTGCCAATAAGCATGACTCCAATAACTAGTAAGAATTGAACAAAGAATCAATAACATTGCTCCCTTGTGTCGATAATCATCCATACCCGTACACCACAATGAACCCCTTTCATTGTTGGTTGAACATAGAGAGGACACCACTTCCAGATAAACGTGGAGAAGCAGAAAAAGGCATCCATCTCAGGCATAGTCATTAGGAAGGGTGCAGCAAGTACATTCATGCCCTGAACATAGGTTAAATCAGATGGACTGTCTTCAGTCACAAAATGCTCTACAATTGATTGAATATGCTCTGATTCTAAGAACTAATGTCAGTCCTCACTCTGTCTCTTTATATACCCCCATTTTACCTCCAGTGGTTGTCCATACAAATGCATTCAATAGTCTAATCAACATATCCTCAGATACCTGTTCTAGGAATGTGGTATCTGTAGTCATTGTTCTGAATGAGTCGTTTCTGATCTTCTCATCAAGTGAACTAGACTTCAACTCCACCAGATGAATATAATCACCAGCAGACACATGCGTTGTACGGAGAAATAACTTCCATAATTTACCCCTAAGCTATCAATAGAAGCAGTAATTGATGAGAGTGAAAATCATAGATCGCATGTATATCTACCTCATGAGGACAATCCTCGGTTAATAGTTTAACACGCAGATCATTCAAACTATTCTCAGCCTCATAAGAATGAGTGTGTCTACGGCATAGAATAGACTGGATTGTGGTATTCACTTGCTCATTTAACCATCTAGACTGTATATCTGATTTAAGATGATTCATATTTTAATGATTGTATAAATAGAGAAGAAGGATAAAGATATTCTCATTCTAAATATAATAAGGAGGGAGGAGGGGATTCTTTGTATATATAAATATATACAGATGTATATATCATATACCATATATGGTAATGAATAACTATATACTCATTAATGCAAACTATGTACAGATTATCATAAAAGAGCTCTTTTTATACAAGATTATCATGCCTTGCTTTTTTAGTATTATTAAAAGAATTATCATTCTGCTGTGGTCGAATTCTCTTATTCAAGTTATTATATCCTCCTCTCCTCATAGTATTCACATTATTATTATTGATGCTATTATTAGTATTGTTATTGCTGTTGTTACTGTTATTACTGTTATGTGTGGTATTATTGTTATTATTGTAATTGTTATCTGATCGGGGTGGCCGTGTATTTCTGTTGTTATTCTGCATATTTGTATTGAACTGTACTTCCGACATATTGGGTTGGTCTACAAATGGGAACGTATCTTGTCCTAATCGTTTAATTTTACATGATTTTAATGCTGATAATACTAATTCACCTTTCCTATATGTGCAATTCCTAATGAATAATATCAGTATTATGCAGTAACAGCCATAACTACAATCAATAACATACGCTCCTGCTACTCTCAGTATATCTCCACTCTTAATCAGTTGGCCTCTGTTGCCCCACACAGTGAGTATAATAGAGGCTGAACGATCTGCTACCATAAATCTATAAATCATATCACCATCTCGAGTAGTCACAGGCTCACCATCTGGCAAAAAATTCATTCCTATGAGACACATGACTATTGTATTTATTCCTTCCCCTTATTTTTACCTTTCTGTAGCACAATGACCTCACTTATAAGTTGTTTACTCATTGGATGCATATCCTTGACTGGGGTAACATTGGATCGATGAATCTGATTGGTTGTTCTGTCTATGGTTGTCATTTCAATTGCTTAATATGGGAATAGTGGGTCTTATTTTCATTGATTGGAAATAGTTTGAATGGAAAAATTAACAAAAGGATGGGATAGGGGAAAAAATTTGGTATGAATTTATAAGTGTTCGGGGTATGAATTGAAATAAGAGTCACAGTATGAAGATGAATTGAAACTCCCGGATGGATGGATGGGCAAAAGGGTTTCTGGGGTTACTTTGGGTGGGGACCTCTTTGGTATGCCCATTATCTGTTTATGGGCTCTTTTCTCTTTAGAAGATGGATCATTGACATCCACCTCGATCTCATTGGCTTATTCACAAGCTGTTACTACTGAAAAAAAGAATCACTTAAACTGTTTATTATGTATGTTCATCAAGGAATTTCCTGTCTTTTATCTCTTCTGGCATATATGTTTGTTCCACAGGCTCATCATAGTCAGGATTGTATTGATACCCTTTAGAGTAACCAAGATTCTATAGACACACATTGAGTACACTGAAATAAACACTGCTTACTCCTTACCTTCATCAAAGTAGTGGGTGCATTGCGAATATGGAGTGGGACTGGATAAGCTGGTTCATCCCTTATGAGAGCCTTTACTCGTTTGTATGCTTTGTAACTTCTGACACTCTTCTTAGTTTCTGCCAAATAGACTACTAGTTCAGCAAGAATAGTGTCACATTCTGGCATTCCTATCCTCTCACATGCATGATATGTGGACATAGCCTATTTGTATGCATTAATAAAGTATACTACAGTATTCACTTCTCTACTCACAAGTGTCAGTGCATTAATATCCGCTAATCCTATATCCTCACTTGCACATCGAACAAGGCGTCTGGCAATATACAATGGATCTTCTCCTGCTTCCAACATCCTCCCAAGCCAGTACAAAGAGGCATTAGGATCACTATGTATGTTCATAGACTATGTTGAGTACAGGAAAGTGATGGGGTTGGGGTTTCATCAGTTACCTTCCTCGAATACTCTTATGTAAGGCACTTATAATATCATAATGTTGATCGCCATTTCTATCATAGAGAAGATGTGATTTCTGAAATGCACCTAACAGATAATTGAGAATAAAAGAAACCATCAGATATGCTCCCGAATACCTTTGATTGTCTCTAGCTGGAGTGGAGCATCTTTTGAGGGTAACAAGTTGAGTGCTATCTCCAGTGTATTCAGGGCACTTCTTGCTACAACAGTAGAATGTCAGGATTGACTCATGTAAATGATGCTGAGAAACATACCATCCCCATCGCTGTAGACTGATAACTGGTGTACTGCTTCCTTTTCATCTTTACTCGATCCAATATCAACTCCTCTCCACTCATGGATAGCCCTGGTCAGTATGGTTTCTATATGTTCCTCGTTTAATCTATTCAATACAAACACTCGACATCGGGATAACAGTGCTGAATTCACCTTGAAACTTGTTCAGTGTATAGGTATGTGCATCTTCCTTTTTATTTTATTTTTATATTTTACCTTGGATTCTCTGTAGTGGCACCTATTAAATGAATGGTGCCTTGTTCTACATAAGGTAAAAAGAGGTCCTGCTGTGGCTTAGTGAATCTATGGATCTCATCTATGAATACAATTGTCTTCTGCCCTGTCAGTGATAAATGGCCTCTTGCTTCGTCAAATGCCTTTTTCACATCCGATGTCCCATGACTAGTAGCACTTAATTCCACAAACCTGGATTTGGTCATTTTCGAGATAATACGAGCTATTGTTGTTTTTCCACAACCAGGAGGACCCCATAATACCATAGAAGGTATTCTGTCATTGGCAATTAACGACTTCAGGATGCCTTTGTCTCCTAACAAGTCTTCCTGTCCTACAAAGTCCTTTAGAGAGACAGGACGAACTTCAGACAATGTTAATGGTTGGTGCATAGAAAGAGTGTTAGAGAATGGTACCTTTTGCTGCCAATGGCATAGATTCAGATACAGAATCCATCTTCTTCTTCTTCGTATTTGTTTCGGCAGGACCCTCTATTGCACGTTTAGAGGTCTGTGGCTCTCTGTTTATGACCGAAGTAACTTCTGGTCTACGGGGAGAGGTGTGTGGTGACTTCTTTACAGAAAACAATGGAGCTAAGCGAGTATTTTGGGGCTGTTTGCTTTTATTGTTATTCATCGATAGTATCTTGTTGGGTGATTCAGCCTTAGATCTTGTATTGGATACACAGTTATTGTCCAAATGAGTATTGATGTCTTTATCTTCTACTATCTGTTGGCATATTGGGCATTTGACTGTTCACATAATACTGTTTAAACTTTGTGTCTTAAGTCATCAGCTAAATTACCTTCTTGAGTTGACATGTTGGTATTTTGAATAGTCGTCTCTTCCTGAAGTTCCCCAGTTATTTTATATTGTGAAGGAATGATGCTATTATTTCATTGGATAATGGGTTTCCAATCATAACAAAGCCATATTTGAGAATGCAAACAATTGAAGTACAGAAAGATCATTGAACATAAGATCAAGATGACATTGCCTTTGGATGCTTCATGATAGATAATAGATAACAAGTTGGTTATTCTATATGGGAATACATGTGCTGAATACACATGATTACCCACTAGAATCAATACACCATCTGCCAATGTTTCATCATTGTGTCTATGAATGTCTATATATATGTAGGGAGTCATTCGAACTATTTCCCAATGCTCGATCTCTAGAGTCGGAATCGAGTGAATGAAGATGTGGCAGTCATCGTGCAGAGTATATCACTCCTTAGACACTGTGATATATGATGAAGATGTATGTTTATTTATATATGCGTATATAAGCATATTATATGTGATGTTGATATAGATAATAAAAGAGTATTTTTGATTAAGGGTATAATGTTATAATAGTATTAGATTGATCAGTTGTTATGATCGTATTTCTCCTTCCATATCCATGAATTGCCTACTAGTCCCTGCCCCTTATTGTCTGCCATTCGATAATACTTGGCTGCCTTATGTATGTCCTTTTTAACACCATGACCATGTGTATAGCAGAAAGCGAGATCATTCATAGCATCAGGATCCCCTAGATTGGCAGCCAATTCGAAATAATAAGCTGCGGTTGTTAAATTCTTTGGTACCTAATATACAGAGTGGATCAGATTTCAATTCCCAAGTCTCCCTTTCTCCCTATTATTCCCTCAAACCCATTTACCCCCCATCCATGCCGAAAACAGACACCCAGTTCATAGATTGCCAATACTAATTCTGATTTAGTTACTGTCACTGATTGGGACAGGCCTTCTTGTAAATCAAATACCGCACACTCAGCTGCTTTTTGAAGATGTCTTACTGCAATGGCTGGATTCTTCCTACATCCCTATTTCATTTATTTATTTATTTTGTTGAGTAACGATTTTCCTTTCTTTTTTATTATATTTACCCAGCCATGTCTCAAGGCCAATCCATAGAGAAATAAGCCAAGAGGAGAGTCATTTTCAGCCGATAATTTCCAATAATAAGTCGCTTTCTCCAACTCCCCCTTTTCATGATACTGCATGCCCAGTTGAAGATACTGATCTTTTGTTGCTGATGAGTGACTTAATGTGTTCCCCTCACAATAATAACTATCAGTCGAAGATACAGCTGCTGTGTGGAATACACTGTCATAGTGACTAATAGAAAGTGTTATGGGTGAACTAGACGACAGATTAGAAGAAGAGATTACATTATGTTTATCTGTGTCAGTAGAGTATAATTGACCGAACATAGATCTACTTCTGTTCATGGAAGACTCAGTACTCTTTGTTTTCTTCAAGTGGAGAAATGAGGTTGATTTTGATAGTTGAGTGGACTGGATATCAGTGGGTGAAGAGGGCTTCGATAGCAGAGAAAACCTCTTCTTCTTCTTTTCTTTATTGTCTAGGACTACAGTGGTCATGCCCTTGCAACTGTCCTGTTTATTGCTGTTATTGCTGTTATTGTGTATTAGTAACTGCCTAAACTTCAACATGCTATTATTTATTTATTTATTTTTGAAAAATGATAATCTGATAATGAAACCCCAAGTAAAAAATATTTATATATAAAATATTTATATATAAAATATTTATATATAGTTTACTGACACTGCAAAGAGTTCATCCTTACATACACCTCACATGCTATATAAACTAGAGAGAGGGGGTGTCATCTTCTGTCCTGTATTCTTGTGACCAGGTATTAGAGATATAAGGAGTTGTTTCTGGTGGTATAAATAGACACATGTACACAATACACTTAATGATACACTGATTGACATACACATGCACACTGAGTCATAAAGATATCGAGTTGAATCAGATCTATTCGGCATGTCTATTCTTGTTTATTCAGCTATTGTTGGTGACTTGATCTCTGGAACAGAGTATAGATTCAACACCAGGATGGTAGATGGACACATAGTGTGTATGTGTGCATTTACATCGAGCTATAGAGTGATGCGAACTGTCAAGTTGCTTGATCATAAACTTTAATTTAGAGTTAGTCTATTGGACAGAATGGTGCACAGTACTTTGACGAGGGCCAGATTCCCATATTCAGTGACAGAATGCCAAGTTCTTTTCATCCCAATGTATGTACCATCTAAGTAGATTAATAGACATACAGCTATATCCATTGATTACAAGAATACATTTAGATACTATGGAGGGAATACCCATGTTACATCTACCGAAAGGGGAGAATCAAATTACTTATTACGCAGGTCATTATGAAAAAAAAAAAGAGAGGGAATGACTCCAGTTATGGTTAATTACACAGTGGGCATCCAAAAATAAAATACTATTCTTGAGTACATCTTATTCCGCACTTCTTTTCATTCAATCAACATATAAATGAGACATTTATTCAGAGTAATGTGTCTAATGGCTCTGTTACTCACTGCTTTCACTGCTTTTTCACTGCTCTTTCTGTCATCTCTATACAGAACTACACCCATCTATGTTCCATACATCTCTAAACTACCTATCTATCATAACCAATGGCAATATACACCCCCTGACACATTAAAACAGCCTAATTCAGGGCAATTGACAGCAGCCTATGTCACATTTAGCAAGGGAGATACACAGTCATTGAATGATTTGAGGATGACAGTGAGGAGTATGGAGGATACATTCAACAGCCAACACAATTATCCTTATATTATCTTCACCATGGATGACCTATCGACTGAATATATGGAATTAGTCAGTTCACTTACAAAGAGCGATGTGCTATTTGAGAAGGTGTCTAAAGAGGAATATGAATCCAATGCGATGATCTCATCGTGGGATGCATTCATGAAAAAGATGCCTGAAGATGATATGATGCACAGTCTACAGGGATCAAGATTCATGGCTGGTCCTGTCTTCAGGTGAATGATGAATACAATACAAATACATGAGCATCTTAATGACTTGAGATAATAGATCAGAGCACATTAAGAACCTTGATTATATATGGGCATTGGATATTGGAGGGGAGTTCACATGTCCCATTGACTATGATCCATTTGTCTACATGAAGGAACACAACAAGGCCATCTCATTGTCTCCAGCTGTGTATGAGGAAACTCAGCCAAGTACTGGCCTATTTCAGGCTGTGGTTGAGTTTAGACTGAATCAGACACAATGGAACTCATCCACAAGGAACAGTCTGTTGACATCCATGTTATCTGATAATCAGAATGGATGTACCATATGGAGTAAATTACAGGTACAATTGGGAGTCCATCATACTATATTTGGATACTGATCCTGCCATTGTTAGATCTACAAGACAAGTGTATTCACTGATGCTAGATATCAGGCCTTTTTTGATATGATTGACAATGGTAATGGAATCATCAATAGCAAATGGACAGATACTATGATACAGTCAGTGGGTGCAAGTCTATTATTGAATAAGGATGAAGTACATATGTGGGACATGGGATACATCTACAGATACAGGTTCAGACACTGCCCTAGTGACAGCCACAGATGGGCTAAATGTTATTGCAGACCGAATATAGATGATAACAAACACCTTCAGAATGCGTGTATTAGAGATGTATGATAATCTTATCTATCTTGATACCGTATATACTTAGACTATTAAATAAAAATTGCATTCAGTACAACGGCTATAAAGATATCCGGCAGAAGATACCACTGGTCACACAAAATTAGCTTCATCTATCACTTCTTTCGGGCGGGGAAGTAGTGATAAGCAGAGGAAGAGATAAGGAACCAACAGATGAGGTCTATTCAGTCTAATGATGAGTATAGAGCAAGTGGAATAGATGACGATGGAGAGAGTGTATTAGGGAGTATATAGAGAGTGTAGTAGGGGGTGTAAGGAGAGTGCAATAATGTGTATATTGAGAAGATAGTGGTAGTCATGGAACCCATTGAAGATCATCTACAGTTGAAAGATAATCAAATAGGATCAGGATGGCACGTGATATAGTGTGGCCTATATCTATTTCATTCTGTTATCTCCATCTCTACCCTCTTTTTTCCTCCCTTCTAACTGTTTCAAGAGATGGTTGAAACTAAAGAATTGTTCTGTGGTTATGCTGGCCTGCAACCCCTGGTATTGAATAACAAAGAGACATACTTGAAGCCAATGGAGTTTGAGCCCAGATTACTGGAAGATGATGAGGTTGAAGTGGAAGTACATACATGTGGAATGTAACTATGGAAACTGTTTCTATTTACTTCTAATATCTGATTTAAATTTATTGATTCTATAGCTGTGGAACTGATGTTCATCAACTGACTAATGTAATATATCACTATCAACTAAAATATATGGTTATTAATGCTTCTTTATAGGGCTGGAAAAGAGCCACATTTCCTCTTATTCCCGGTCATGAATTCATAGGCACAATTACCAAACTAGGTAAGGATGTTAAACACTTGACACTTGGTCAAAGAGTAGGTGTATGCCCTGTCTGCAGAAGTTGTGGAAGCTGTGATCACTGTAATAGCTCTCATGGACAGTTATGCTTCAATAAGGTCACTACTTATAATGGTCAATATAAGGGACATACTACATATGGTGTAAGTGAGGATAGCTGCATATTTATATATACAATTGCAATATGTATATAGACATATAGACATATATAAACTAATCTAAACTGATTCAATCAGGGTTATGCCAATAAAGTTAGACTCCAAGCTGCATGGGCTATTCCTATCCCAGATAACATTGAGGATGAATCTGCCCCTTTGTAAGTGGCTGGAATCAGAGTATAATGGATACTAATACTTTGTTTTTTTTTCAATTTAGGCTCTGTGCTGGTATAACCACGTAGGATTACTTCCTTCGTCAATCTATAGTTTGTTATACTTACCCTTTGTTCTGTTTAGATACTTGCCCTTCAAGCATCAAAACATCAATGAATCGACCTCAGTGGGAGTTGTAGGCATTGGAGGACTTGGTCATTTAGCAGTAAGAACTGTATGATTCAATCAATATATCTATGGCTAAATACATCCTATTCTAGCTACAATGGGCAAGGGCCAAGAAATGTAAGCGTGTCATTGCCTTCTCTACCTCTCTGAAGAAGAAAGAAGAAGCCAAACAACTGGGAGCAACTGATTTTGCTGTGTTGAGTGATGATATGGCATCCTTTATCCAGAGTGTTGATGTTTTATTGGTATGTGGGTCAGGCAAATCCACTGACTGGGGTCAACTACTGAGTGTGATCAAATTAAGAGGGAAACTAGTATTGCTTGATATTCCTGAAGAGAATATCTCTATTCCTTCTGCTTCTTTTATCTACAAACATATCCAAATTGTAGGTAGCTTCATAGGCAGCAATGATGATGTGAAGGAGATGCTGCAATTTGCCAGTGAGACAGGTGTCAGGCCATGGGTGCAGACAGTAGGAAACTCTTTAGAAGAAGTCAATAAAGGTGTTGAGTTGCTCATGAATGGAAAGGCACATTATAGAATTGTCATTACTGGAAAGGGAAGATATAAAGATTGATAAACAAAAAATAAAAAAAAGAGTTTATTTTCATTATGAGTTATGCTATAGCGAACCGGAGAAATGCTTACAAGCCTTCAGCAGGCCACATCCAACCAAAAGTATCTTTGAGATCACCTGTTTGAATACCACGGTATTCTTTGTACAACTGATTGAAACCTTCTCCAATTTGGGTTTGTTTACCACCACCAATCAAGATAACTTTGTCTCCACGTACAATCTTCTTAACTGGAGTAATGATGGCGGCAGTACCACATGCAGCTACTTCTTCAAATTTACCTTCTTCTACTTCCTTGAAGGAAACAGCTCTCTCCTCTACCTTCCAGCCGAGTTTAAGGGCGATATCCTCGAGAGATAGACGAGTGACGGATCTGAGGATGGACTCAGAATCGGGGGTAACAAGGGTACGCACTCCATTAGCATCTATTTGGGTGGGTAATATATTCAGCCTCAATTATCATTAGGGACAAATGATCGAGTCACTTACCAAGAGGGGTCAAGCCAATGAAATTAGAAGTGGAAAATTCGTCAATGAGGGTATGAGTTTTAGCATCCAAATGAAGAGTGAGGTCGAAGCCAGCCTTCTTTGCCTTCAACATGGGGCCAAAAGTGTGTGCATAATTACCACCCATTTTGGTGGAACCAGTGCCCTTAGGAGCACCTAACAGAGAATTGAGTAAAATGAAATGCACGCATATCTTATCTACTTACTTCTATCGAAATCTTCAACTACCAATGCATCAACTGGTTTGACACCATTCTTGTAGAATGAGCCTACTGGCATAACAAACACAACAAATGTGAATTCATTGGGTGCACCCATGCCAATAAAAGGTCCACTTGCAAATAAGAGTGGACGAATATAGAGGGAACCATCACTATCTCTTGGTGGAACATATTCGAGGTTAGCCTCAACTGCTCGACGAACACCGTCGAGGAATAAATCAACAGGAACATGAGGCATAAAACCCTTTTCAGCACTACGAATCATTCTCTCGGCATTGACTTGGGGACGGAATATACGCACACGTCCTTCACTGTCTCGGAATGCTTTCAATCCTTCAAAGCACTGTCATACTAATGAGTCATTATCCATCATACGAGTCAATATGAACTTACTTGTTGCCCATAATTAAGGCCAGTTGCGCACATATGCACTTTTAAATAAGGGTCAGTCTCATAGGTTCCTTTGTCCCAACCCTTCTCTGCAGTCCATATATACTTCATGTATCCATTAAGGTCTCTGTATTGGAATCCTATATTCTGCCAATCAAAGTCAGGCTTAGGAGGTGTGACGGGCTTAGGATGTGATACGGGCTTAGACATGGTGATATTTATACTCAATAAGTGAAGTGGAGTGAAGTAAAGTAAAGAAGAAGAAGAGAGCCAAGGGAGGAGTGCGTATATTTATACCTTTATTAATACACAAAATAATAATTATTCACATAAAATAAAAAGGAAAAATGCATATAATAAAGTCATCTATTAAATGGCCAATCAATGACAGGATGACTCTTATTAGCTCATAGCTAGAAGTTTTCTATTTTCTGGAATGGGTTTCTATGTTATCTTCACTGCTCAGGCATGGGCTCTGGTATCACTCGTTGATATATATCACCAATAATGCTTAATGCCTTGATACGATTGGCTATCTCTGCCTTATCACAGTCCACATCAGTCAATACTTCATCACATACAGAACGTAGCACACTCTCAATCTCCAGTTTAGATCCTCTCCAGATGGCCTCCAATCCCTGCAAATATGTATAAAGATATTAGTTAGAGATGGATCATATGAACGAGAATAATCCCTTTTACTTTTAAAGCGGCAGCCTCCTCCAGTTTATTGATTTCTTCTGGAGACAGGCCCTTCTCTTCTGCCTTCTGAATCTCACTAAATGTAGACTGTAAATCATAAGCAGTTCTTAGTGTGCCTACTGTTTGAGATATGATATAACTCTTCTCCTTTATACTGTGATACATTCCACCCAGTCCAAAGGCATAGTTCTTACTGCTGTACTGAGTTGCCTTTGTTGAATAAACTAATCCGATAGTGTGTAGTAATTCAGCACCATGACTCTCTAGCTTCAGATCCTCGGCCTCTTTACTGATCATCTCAGTGTATTTTTCGGTGGTCGATGTCTTCAAATGATTGAGCTTCACAATCAACTTCTCTTTCAGTGTCTGTATTCTCTTCTCTCTGGCTTCATTCTTCTCCTTCTCCAGTTCATTTCTCTGAATCTCCCTCTGTTCCATCTGTTCAGCTGTCAGCTCATTCTCATCTTCCTCAGCTGTCTCTAATGCATCCCTCATGTCTTTGCCTATTGATATCTCTCCTATTATATCTACAAATCTGTCGCCACCAAATGATTGTTTGAAGAAGTCCTCGGGGTCCACTATCCATAAAATGAGTACAAAGCCCCTTTATATGATGTTTCAATACATACCAAATCCTCCATCAGGCTTCACTCCATTTTCTTCTCCCATCTCATTATATCTCTTTCTTAACTTGGGATCAGACAGTATCTGATATGCCTCTGATAGTCTCTTGAACTAATCAGTTGTGTTAATATGACAAGAAGTGTATATGCTTGTATCTATTTACCTTCTCTTCTGCAGTTGGATCATGTTGGTTCTTATCAGGGTGGTATTTGATGGCCATTTTACGATATCCCTTCTTGATATCTTCTTCAGTAGCATTAGGCTGTATTCCCAGTAGATCATAGTACTCAGTCGACACTGGTTTCTCGTCTAACAGGAGAATGAGTTAACTAGAACAATATAGACAGTGCTCTATATACCTGTTCCCTTTCTCTTTGTCTTATACTTGTTGGTTGTGGTCTTTGGCTTCTGATCTGTTACTTCATAAGTGTCTATTCTGTCACATGCCCAACAACGAACAGACACATTCTGTCCTGGTGTATGTCCTTCAGGTAAGAATTCAATAGGTGTAATACACTTTTTACAGTTAGTCTTAATATAGGGCTCGGGTTTACGAGAATTGATGATATGAGTCATTGATAAGAAGGTGAGACCCTTTTCAGTGTGTATTCTCCCTGGTAAAGCACGACTATCTGTTTTCAATCATTTTTAAGCGGTTATCAAATATTTTGCCCCGGACTCCAGGTTCGGCTGAATGGGGGGGGGAGATCAAGTCACAAACTATAGAATAGGATAGAATCAACAGTACTTGTCATTCTCTTATTGCCCCCATATCAGGAACGGATGGCTTCAGCTGATGATGTTGAGACTAGTAATCTATCTCTGAGAAGAATGAGTGATTCTGCTGTTCTTTTTATCCGAAAGATGCATAGAGTTATACCCAGTTGCATCATTACCAGTTGTATTCCTCTTACTGAAGATAGCTCTATACTTAATCTTGCAAAAGAAGCATAGAAGAGGGAACCAACTTTTGCTTGGGGAAAATGATGGTACCTGGGATGATCTAAGGAGAAGAGATATTTTCTTCCTTCGATCTCAACAAAACACACTTCCTTACAGTTCTCATCCGACCAGTATAGAAGTCTATATTCTAGCATCTCATTTCTTTATGCATATCTTATGGGTCAAGAGCATTAAACACACAATGGTAAAAAGGCTCTTAGTCCTTCAGGTATAGTTGCCGATATCTGTTCCTTCCCTTTCCCCCATCCACACCTCTTCTTTCCTTAAGCCCCTTCATTACTCTTTGTTTCTCACCACCCTTTATTTGTGTGGTTTTTTATTACTATTATAACTACTCGGTCATCCAGATTCAGTTTGATTCCTTAGAGTAATAGATAATTACAGTAGTGCTAGTCATCAAGTAATAAGCTAACTTTTTAATATAGAAGATGTAGAAACACACATTAATAACTAGTTACACTAGTTTAATTTTTCATTTTCTTTTGATTATCGTATAAAAATAAACAAAAAGCCAAGTAAATCAATACTCAAGCATTTGTTTAAGGGTGACAAAAAATTGTGGTTAACTTCTTTTGATATCTCATAAACACGGAAATCTTTAGTAAAAGGCGAAAGATTTATCCGAGAATGCTCATAAGACAGAAGTACAAAGAGTGTTGAAATGACAGGAATAGGACCTGTATTTATACTTATTCCTGATATTTAATGATTGGATAAGCAACTGCCAATCAACTATGACTTCCGGGACTGCTGGGACTGCTTAGTTTAATTAATTTTTTTTTCTTTTCTCTATTTGGTTCAATGTGACAGGATATGATTTGAGCAGTAGGCATAATACCCAAATAAGGAAATGCCCATAACAACCAGTACTGGTTTCCCCATAAGGATACTTAATACTGTGTCCCCGGAAATGTCTCTTTTAAGTTTGGTGTTCTTTATACTCTATAGAGTAGGATAAATAATATATGCTAAATAACGATAGGCTGCATACTGGTATACCATTAAGAAATCCTTATTTCGAGTGACATGAATCTATTCATTTATTCCAATGCCTATAGGATTACAATCAACATGGTGAGTGTGATCATCAATAGAGGACACTGGTCATTATGCAATAATTAGCTCGACACGGATAAATACTGTGTAATTGGACAATGGGACACTGGAACCTCTTTTCCCTTTTGAACTGTGAATGATCACATATCCCCTCTTCTACCCGAGATTGCTACTGCATTGGCAGTTGTCCCAGATTGACCCTCCAATAGAAAAACAATCTTCATGCCAAAAAGACTGGGGAATTGAGTTTCATATTGTGAATGTAAAACCCCCCTTCTTACTCTTTCTTTTGTTCCTCTCTTTGTTTAATTATACTACTTCAAAATGAGCTGGAAGGTATTTTATTCCACATATTAATGCAGATGCATTGTGACACTCTAACGGCAGTGCATATAGGGTTTACAAAAGGCAGTTCATAGATTACCGTTTCAGATATTATCTAAGAAAAGTGATGGTAAAGGAGATAAAAAATAGTAGTAGAGAATGAATTGATCTTATTGTTCTGGTTTATAGTCACAAGAGATCCGGAATATATACAGCTAGAAAAGACATTCAAACAGGCTGTAAAACAGATCGAAGCATTAGTCAATGATACCAGGATATTCAGAGACAATATATCAGGTAATGGGAACCAAGACTCCTTAATGAATACACTCATCCATCTCTTCCTTCTGTAGCCATGTTGTTGAGTCAAACAGCCATGAGTCATTACTTGAGTATCATATATGATACTAATTTGGGCATCTCTGTGCCCGAGGGTATGGTTCGGAAGAGGGTTCAACCTACTTCCGCAACAGAATTACAGGCAGCTACAGACACAGAAGCAGCCATGACATATTGCCGAGATGAAGTGCTACCAGAGTTGGTAAGTTGATCTTTCTTTTCATATTTTCCATACCTTATTCAATTGATATCGATAGGATGTTGTGGATCGTGATATTGTACAACCATTAATGTCATTGATGGAAATTATCAAGCTAATTCAGAAAACAATGGTGAAGCGTGATCACAAATTGATTGATTATGATAGACATAGAGTTAATCTGAACAAATTGAACAATAAAGAAGACAGAAGTTTCAGTGAGGAGAAGCAGATATTCAAGGTAAGTAGATGGTAACCAGATAAAGGCTGCTCACCCACATTAATTTGCTTTTCACAAGGTTCAAACACAATTAGATACAGCCACTCAGGATTATAATTACTTGAATGACATGTTGAAGAGAGAACTACCCCAATTCTTTCAACTGAAAGCATCTATTATGCAACCTATATTTACTAATCTGTATAATATGCAAGCACGTATTTATGGTATGATATATGCCCGTTGCTACGAGTTGGTGAATCAGAACTTGGATGCATTTGTCACCAATACGATGGGCATTGAAGAGGGCTTTAATTACAGAAAACAACAGAGGGATGTTAGATCGGAACTCGAGGATTTGGATCTATTGAAATCAGGAGGAAAAGCATGGTTGGTAGCCTCGGGGGCGACCCATAGTTCGAAGCTACCACTTCAAGAGAGAGCTGCTCTTCGTCAAAAGGAGAAAATGGAGTCAGTTCAATATGGAAACAACGATACTAAATCATCCGGCTACGGTCATCAGACGTACGGCAGCTACAGTAATCCTACTGAGCCCTCTCCCCCACCCTATTATAATAATGGAGCTGATAACAGCATCACATTGGACTCCACACCTATTGATCACAACCCTAAACAGTCCAATCATCCAGGATATAATAATCAGTATGACACTAGTCGGTCACCCCAGCCAGCATTTAATAATCAGTTCGGAAGTAGTGGGGGATCACCTCAGTTTGTAATTGCACTGTATGACTATAATGCACAGGCAGAGGGAGACTTATCATTCAAGAAGGATGATAGAATAGAGATTATTGAGAAAACATCCGATGGTAATGGATGGTGGACAGGAAGACTGAATGGATTAATAGGGATATTTCCAGGTAAAGTACATAATTATTAGGAATAATAGATAGATTATATTTAATACCCTTTTTATATGCAGGCAATTATGTTACCGAGATATAGAGTGGTTAATAAACTGTAAATTTTCTTAATGCTGTAAATAATGCTTATACATTATGTCTAAAGTCTTCTGCTGTTAACCAATGGCAAGACTATCTTATTGAGTTTATTTTTGAGTGTTAAATTGTATCACAGTAGAAGAGACTGCCATTCTCAATGAATTAAGCAGGAAAAAAGTTTTTTTTTTTGAACTTTCCCTCTGTTCTTCATACCTACCTTAAGCAATGACTTATCCCAACCAAGATCATAACAGTAATCAGTACAGAAACTTAAATATTCCCGATGATATTAGGATTGTCAGTCAATATGCACAAGTGGAAACACCTATTCAACCAGAAAGTGTAAAGGTAAATCAATGACAGGATGCATAAATATAGAAATGAGCAGATGTATTGACATAATGAGTAGTTGGAAGGCGAAATACACATTGACGATTTTGATATGGAAATAGAAACTGATGATACAGTGAACTCTATTACGAAGACAGAAGGTATAGAGATGAATACCACTGACACACATCCTACTACCATCAAAGCAGAAAAAGAAGGAGAAGCTGAGCTTATCGAGAGTATATCCAAGGTGATTGATAATATTGATGCTGCTATTAAGGGAGAAGTAAAGGAAGGCTATGAGAGTAGTGATTTGGATCTATCTTCTGATGAAGATGAGAGTGACAGCAGTAAGAGGTTAGACTTGAATGGATCCGTCTATTAAACAGCCCATTGACCTTCTAATGCTATAGTGATGATGAATCAAATGAAAATGATACAGCAGAATATATAGATGAAGATGAAGAGATATTTGCAGATGGAAAAGTGAAGACAGCTAATGAATTGATTGATTTCACCATAGAGAAACCCAATATAGAGATATCCCTCAATACACAGATCATATTGGCAGGTCATTTATACGAAGTAGTTGATAATGTGCTTTTGGTGCATGCCAGACCAGAGTCAGAATACACCACACTCGATGAAGGGTCATTGTTGGTGTATGAGAATAGAGAAGTCGTGGGAGAAATATTTGAAACATTCGGTCCCATTGATAGACCATTTTACTCTGTAAGATACAACAATAAGGCCGAGATCAACTCTGCACTGGCTCAGAAAGGCAGCCCGATATTCTATGTGCCCACCTATGAGAAAACACATATTGTGAAGACAGAAGAATTGAAGAAAATGAAGTTTACTGATGCCAGTAATATGTATGATGAGGAAGTGGATGAAAAGGTAATTGTTATTTTAATATATCTATTTTGGACAGTATTATATAAACACCTACATTAGGAAATGGAATTCTCGGATGATGAACAAGAATTGGCCTATCGTCAGCAGAAGAACAAAGATAGAAAGATGTAAGGATTTGAATATATGACTGATAAATAGAATGCTAAGATAAATAATCACTATAGGAAGAAGAAGGCCAAACTCAATCACTCTAAACCCAATCCTAAAACCACCACTTCCCATGCATTATCTGATGATTTTTCCTCTTATTTGGCTGCATATGAGTCTTCTACTCATTTGGATGACCCCCAACTACCCTCTCGTCAGCAGCAGAATTACTCAGACATGTATTAACGTTGTGAATATTTATTGATAATATATGCATACAAATAAAAAGGAATAGACTAGATATATATCACTACTTTAAGAGATCCTTCTCCTTGTTCAACACATCCTTCTTATCACCTTTTCCTGATTTATCCGTACTGCCTGATTTCCTTTGCTTTAATATATATTCCGGGACAGCCCTACTCAATTCATTCAGAGTATCAAGGTCTGCTTCGATTTTGGCTTCTCTAAAGCTCTTTTCTACTTTGGCCAGATAGGGTTTCAAACTGGGATCATTCAATATCCTCAATATCTTCATTGTCTATGTAAGTAATCCATCTCTACCATAGAAGATAGCACTTACCTGCATAGGAGTAGGCACACCAAACTTAATCCTAATTCCCTTGGACTCTAGCACTGTTACAAATTCTACGATATGTGTGACCAAGTGAGGATGCTTCGTAAACTTCTCTTCCCAGTCTTTTACCCTCCGTGTGATTGGCTTCTCACTATGAAATCGTGCATTTGTCTTGATATACTGCACACTTCTGTTCTTATGGACAGTGTACAGATTATTGGTGTTTATCAGTGCTCGAGTGGCAGGAATAATGGCTATTTTCAGTCTAAACATATGTGAACAATTAGAAGAACCATAAATATTTGTCCCAGTGCATGGTGAATGATGATTTTATATTCCTTTGATACTCATCCAATCAGGAAATAAACATGTAATATGAAAGGTATGCATCATTCAAGCATCATCCACCTAATGTCAATCATTATTCGATAGAAGACACTCAGAATAGGTAGAGACTATTAATCAATTCATGGACAGGAGAGCTTAATTCACTAGTAGATTAAATTGATCGCAAGTAATGAATGAATCAAGTAATGGATGATAGATAGTTGTAAGCGGTGGTGCTTCTTTCAAGTCACGTGACCATTTACAGAAAAGAGTCACTTCATGGGGGTGGAGACTTCTTTTCCTTTTTGAATTTTTTTTGGATAGGTTTCTCTTGAGCAAATCGTTATTTCCACCCTAGTGATGACTACGCCTGATAATATTGATCCAGCTGCAGACTTCAAAGGCTATCAGAATGCTCTATTCAAGTCATTAGTATCAGCAACAGCAGCTATTAACAGTATTCCTGTTGATGAAATAGGATTCTATCGATCATTGGATAGACAGTTTGCCAAAGTACTTGATCAGACAGCCTCCATCTGCTTATCTACTGCCAATAACCTATTGCATAGGTGTGCTGATGATGTTGGTATAGAGCACAAGCAGTTTGACGATGTTGACGATGTCACACAGAGATACAAATCAGTAACTGAAGTATGTGATGGATTAGTGGATAAGGCTGTAAGTGAGAATATGTATTTGGTTGAAGAGTTAAATAGACTGAATAGGATTGGTATTAGGATATATTTATGGAACAGATGCGTGATACCGGTAAAACAGAAGACAAGAAAGAGATTGCCCCTGAAATGATTGAAGTCGCTACCAAAGTAAGTACTTCGAAGGCTTGCATTTTGCTGCTTACTGATGGTTTGTTATTAGGAGAAGTTAAACTATAAGTTTCTGCATGCAAATAATGTGATTAGACCCCAGGTGAAGTTTAAGGATCCAGTCGATAACTCCAATTCTACTCCATTTGAGAGAAAGATCAAGTATAAACCCCATGCCAAAGTCCCTCTTGATTTCACTCAGCCTGAACCAGTAGATGACATCCCTCAGTCACTTCCCCACCCTTATCAGTATGAGATCGAACATCTTGACTATCCTTCTCATATGTTTGAAGTAAAGGAGCCTATATCTTACACTCCCTTTGATACCACATCATACACTTGGGTAGACACCGAAGAAGCATTGATGAAGATGATGAAGTCATTTGATGGAGTGAAGGAATTGGCTGTGGATTTAGAACATCATAATTACCGTAGCTATCAGGGATTCACCTGTCTAATGCAGATCAGTACACGTGAGGAGGATTTCATTATCGATACATTAGAACTAAGGGACAAACTATGGATGTTAAACGAATACTTTGCTGATCCTGATATTGTAAAAGTGCTGCATGGTGCAGATTCTGATATCATTTGGTTACAGCGTGATTTTGGCTTATATATCGTTAATCTGTTTGATACATACTTCCCCACAAAAGTCATGGACTTCCCTCGTCATGGCTTATCCTATCTGTTAAAGAAATACTGTAACTACGATACTGACAAAAGATATCAGTTAGCCGACTGGAGAATCAGACCCATACCAGAGGAGATGCTTACTTATGCCCGTTCTGATACACATTTCTTGTTATATATTTATGATCATCTGCGTAATGAATTACTATCATTACCTTCTCAGAGCGTCTCACCCATGAAGATATGCTTGGACAAGTCTAGTAGTGTGTCATTAAAGAAATACGATAAAGAAGTCTACGATTCAGTTAATGGACTGGGTAGTGAGGGTTGGAGCAGAATGAAAGAGAAATGGAAGTATCCTATGACAAATCAGCAACTTCAAATATTTAAGGACTTACACAGCTGGCGCGATCAACTGGCTCGAGAAGAAGACGAATCACTACGATATGTACTGCCTAATCACATGTTGTTCTCCCTTGTTGAACGCATGCCAACTGATGCAAGTGGTGTGATCGGTTGCTGTAATCCATGCCCCACTTTAGTACGTATGAATGCACAGGCAATCTGTTTGGTCATTCATAAGGCGAAAATGATGGCTGTGAATACTGACACACCAGAAAAGGTTGAGGAAACAACAAGTAAGGTGGATGTTGATGTGAAGTCAGCCAAGCCAACGGTTGTCGTAACCACTATGAAGATGAAGCCACTGAAGAGAAAAGCGAATGAGACTGAGGGCTTATTTGATTTAGATGAAATCAAGAAGAGAAGGTCTGAGAATGTATCCCAGTTGGAGAAGAAGACATCTGCACTGTTTGCATCCTATTTTTAACTCTCAAAATAAATAAGTTTTCCAATCTAGTACTGTATGTGTAGTATGGCAGTGTGTGTATATGTGTGTGTGTATCTATGTGCGTATGTGTCTATAAATCCTTGAATAAATTAGTATGGTACTTTTGTCATTACTGCCATTTCTCCCATTTTCTAATAGGATAGAAAAATCTTCCGGTTAATGCATACAGAGGAAATATAATAAACTTAATATTAAAATATGTACAATAAGAGATCAGATAAGTCTTTTCTATAAATATAGCCAACACACCCAATTTCTTCCTTTTTTTTCCTTTCACCTTATAAACATTCTATAATATCATCAATGTCTGTAGACAATCTGGACAAGCCTGTAGCAGAAGAAGTTGAAGTGACCGGTGACTTATCTCTTGGTCGCAAAGACCTTCCTAGTGAAAAACAAACAAAACCTGGTCTGCTAACTAGACTGAAGAATCATATCTATCATAAACCAGAGAAGTCCCAGAATATCTGGCATCTTCTAACCAATCTCACCAGTACTCAAAGGATTACCTTCACTGCAGGTAAGTTTGTATTATTTCCGTATTTGATAAGATCTTCTGATTATCGTATAACCATTAGCCTTCTTTGGTTGGACATTGGATGCCTTCGATTTCTTCTCTGTGTCATTGTCAGCAAGCAGGATTGGTAAATAGAATAGACATATTTATATATGAAAGCGAATTAATTATGGATTGTGTACATTTTTAGCTGAAGAATATGGTGTTCAGCCATCGGATGTAATAGGTAAAAAAGATCAATCATACTATTCTATCATGACTTCTCACTAAAAAAGTTAATCATTCTTATAGCTGCTGTAACAACGACATTGGTAAGTACCAATGAATTCTGCATTATTGAATAAGAAATAAACAGCTGTATTTACTTACTAGATGCTACGACCTGTTGGCGCCTTGATATTTGGGTAGGTTATTGAATATGATCACTCATACATGAATATAAATATTTAGCCTCGTCTAACAAAACAATAGTGCATTAGCCGATAAATATGGTCGTCGGTGGCCTCTGATATTTGACATTATTTTATTTTCAGTAGTCAATATGGCAACTGGATTTGCCCCTAATCTGCAAGTGTTTATAGGACTCCGTGCTGTTTTTGGTATAGCTATGGGTGGCGAATGGGTAATAAAGAAGAAAAGAAATCATCTTACAAAATGAAATAATGATTGAATCTTCATTAGGGTCTGGGTGCAAGTTTAGCATTAGAAAGTCTTCCCGTCGAAGCAAGAGGCTTGTTTTCGGGTATTTACCAACAAGGATATGCCTGTGGTTATTTGTTGGCTGCTCTGGTGAATTATTCTATAGTTCAAACGAATTCTTCCTGGCGTATTTTATTCTGGGTGGGAGCTTCTTTTGCACTCTTGGGTATAGTCATTCGTATTTGGGTACCTGAGTCAGAATCATTTGAGAATCAAAAGAAAACAAGAGAAGTTTTGGGTCGATCTCTATTCACAGAAATGAAGACAGCACTCAAAGAACACTGGTTGCGTATTATTTACATGGTTATTCTCATGGCATTTATGAACTTCTTCTCCCATGGGTCCCAGGATTTGTACCCGACCTTTCTGATAACACAATTAGAATACACACCCACACAGCAAACAGTAACCAACGTTATTATGAATGTAGGTGCTATTGTGGGAGGTACATTGTTTGGCTACCTGTCCAATAGTTTCGGTCGGCGTTTTATAATATGTGTCTGTGCTATTTGTGCAGGTGCTTTTATCCCGTTATGGATTCATGCGTCCAATATCCATTCCCTGCAGTTCGGGGCTTTCATGATGCAGTTCTTTGTGCAAGGAGCATGGGGTAATCCAGTTCATTTGTATATGTCAGAATTAACTGTTCTAATATTTCTATACATGTATAATTCACCAGGTGTTATTCCTGCCCATGTGAATGAATTGGCACCCTCCTCTTTTAGGGGATTGATACCAGGATTGACGTATCAACTTGGTAATCTGGTAAAGATTCTATTTCCCCACTACATAGACACGATATTCTAACTGATCTATACCTTCCTCTATGCAATGGAATATATAGATTAGTGCCGCATCAGGTCAAATAGAAGCAATTATCGGAGAAAAGAATCCTATTCGGAATGATGATGGAAGTTATAAGTTAAATGTAAAAGGAGAGCAGATTGCCAATTATGGGTTAACCCAGGGAATATTTATGGGCTGTGTATGCGTTGGTCTGTTTATAATTGGTAATTCTATATTCAATTCCCTTCAACATATGATAACATTTTATCTATTGATAGCCTTGATTGGTAAGGAAGAGCGTAACAAGGATTTCAATGAAGATGCGATAGACAGTGCAGAAGATCCTACCGTTCCTCGAGAGAAGGATGTGAATGAGATGGAAGAGGGCAATAGAAGGAATGGACCATGAGAAGTTATTGTTTAATTAAAAGGAGACTAATTACTCCATTAAGAATAAAGTGAAATCTGTTGCTAGGGAATCTTTAATGATTCTATGGTTTCCATCTCCATAGAGATTGATTTTTTTTTTGAAAAAAAATAAAAAGGAAAAAAAAGTTTAAAAATAAACAATGGTGTACACAAATTCATTGAAACAAATCCAACCAGAATATCGGTATATATTTGTATCACCCAATTAATCTCCTACCACAATGTCATTAACAATCTGTCAAACATCATCCAATGAATTGCCTATATTTTCCCCCACTCTGTTTACAAGTACAAAGGGAAGATCCTCAATGATTGATGCAAAATGAAGTACAGAAAAAGTCATTCGATCACTTGTTTCCTAAGGCAGTAAATATTCATTGTCCTGAATGTTCTTGGGCATAAACACCATTTACTTTATAGAGCGATTAGTGCAACTAGTCTCATATAAAGCATATTCAGTCCTAATAATAAATAATGAATAATAATGGTATATATATATATATATGCATGTTCTTTTGCCTGTGTGTCAATCGAGTGGAATAAATGGTGGGAAGGTAAACAATAAACCTTACCTTTTATATTTCTCTTAATTAGTCATTCACCTGCTGACATACTAAATGTAATTATTGAGATAACAAAGGATACAATGATGTTTATCCATAATAATTGTTTATATATGGATTATATCAGTTACACATGTATATATATATATAATGTGTACTGCGTGAATGACATAATCCATAGAAAGGGGGAACTCTATATATATAATTCTTTGTTCATTGAGCTTATTCTTTGTCCATGTACAACACAGCCCATATATATTATGCTCTCCGATTAATTGACAAACCGACCATTCTGATCATTACTCACAGACAAAGTTGCATGGTATTCAGAGTAAAAGAGAACAGAGATGGACGGACATTGATTCCTACACCAATGACATGATAGATAGATTGATACAACAATAGTGCGATTTACACGTTATATGCTTATTGTGGGTAGAAATAAGAACAAGGTTTTTGATACGTAGCATAAATTACCAGTGCTTGATATGTAACTCCGAATAAGAACAAGGAGAGAGAAGCTTGTTAGAGACCCATCCCGAGTGAACTACTGTTTTTATATAAAATAAAGTGGAGAAATAAAATAAAAAGGTGATTTGTTTCTATTTTCTTTCATGTCTAATTCAATGTCCACTCTTACTCCAGTAATTTACCCAACCACCCTTCAAATATTTTCTATTTATTCCTGCCTTTATGCCTCTAATTCTTGTTTCCTCTGTTGGATAAGATGAGTGCTGAGTGCTGGTGAATGTACAATGGATGCACACTTTATTTCTTCTTTATTATTGATCTGTTCAGTTGTCGGGGTCAGGTTAGGGATTAATAGTGTGACACTAAACTGTAATGTAAAGCCTCTCCCTTTCTTCCATTACTATTGGCTTTGTTTCATATTGTATAAAGACTATTAAGTGTTAACTGGATTGTTCATGAGCACAAGTTATAATAATAAATAATAATAATAATAATAATAATTTATTCCATCTCTTTTCCCATCCTCTCTTTCCCTTTTTTTTCTTATATATATATATATATCATATTTAACTATAATATCTTATACTGTACCTGAATTATCTTTATTATTATTATATATCTATATCTATATCTATATCTATCTATTACTATATATATATATATATATATATATATACAAAGTTTTTATTAACCAGTGAAAGATCATCATTACTTGTTTGTACGTATCAGAAGAGGCCTTATTTACAGCTATTTATAGTTATTTTCATTCATTTTTAGACCATTATGTCAATGCATAAAGATAGCCGTAGTGAGCATGGAAGTCCAATCCCAACTCAAAATCAGAATCCCAATATGCCCTATTACACTGTAAGTACACTACAGTCACCCTTCATATCATCCTCATCTTTCTATCTCCACCTTTTAGTTGGATATGTTCTATAAGACATTACTCTCTACTTCATTTCACTCTAGTACAGAGGCCATAGCATTCTGTAGAGATCTATGCTCTACTCATGGATTCACTGTGAAGCAGGAACAGAGTACTCATAAGGTAAATAAGAGATGGATGAGTACATGATCATACTCAGTCTATTGACTCTTTCACCCTTTCATAAGAACATCTATGTCTATTGTTCCCGTGAAGGTCTGCCAGATTCACACAGAAATCCCAAATTGAATCCACAAAGAAACAGACACTCACAACGATGTGAGTGCAGGTGGAGAATAGTGTTATATGAGAATACGAAATCAATATGGGAGTTCCGTAAATCTCAAAATGCCGATGCATTCATTCACAATCATCCCTTACTGAATCCAGATGAAGTCAAAAAAGAATGGCCCCGTGAAGTATCAGAGAAGATATTTGAATTGGCCAGGCAGAGATTACCCACAAATGAGATTAGACAACAAGTAAGAGAACTCTACCCTGACATCTCCTGGGATGACAGGCGGTTCTACAATAGATTATCGGAAGAACGACAAAAAATGAAACAGCGTGACACTATTACCAGAGCTCATCGTCTAGTCAATTTGAGTGCTCAGATATGTATGGTCAATGCAGGCAGTGAAGATCTATCCCATTATGTGGAGAGTAAGCTAATTGCCTTATTGGAAGACACATGCAAGTTTGCCAGCGCAGCCAGTAATTCGATCACTCACCCTTTACCCGTTCCATTCCCAGTAATTGGTGGCACTAAAGTAGGAGAGGATAAGAGTCCAAGTAAGTCTGTGTGTGTGTGTGTGTGTGTGCGCGCGTATATATATATATATATATATATATACATACATATTCTGATTGAGAAAACCATTTCTTCCATTCAGACTTAATACATGAGAATATTGGCTTGGAGAAGACTCCATTGGACCCTAAGCAAGACAATCATTCCGAGGTAAATAAAAATGATATGAATACAATTAAGCAGATAGTAAATGCCCCCTTTTTATTCTAAATAAAGCAATTCTCATTAATTACAACCTATCCTATTCAAATATACATATAAATATATATTTATATTTATATAACAATAGGCATCAGACTATAAACGACCTTCTATTGGTTCAAAGAAATCATTCGAAGCACTACCCAAAGGATATCTGGCAGTAGGTGTGCCTGAACACAGTTATCATGTAAAGATGTACAGCCAGAATTCGGCTGGTGACATCAGGAGGGCCATATTTGACATGCAGAGATCGGTGAATACCAATACAGCCATGTCACATCATTTACAGTACTCAGTACAGGGTGAACTCAGCAGACGGCGATCAAGGGCCACTTTTTCATTTGATGAGGACAATCACTCAATGGATCTCGATACACCTCCCAGGAAAGTGAATCGCCAGAGACTGGATAATCCTCTGATAGACGATGAAATAGACGATATGTCATCCCAATCATCCCCGCCAGGCTCCCAACTAGTCTCGCATTCAGTTGTATCTCACAATGAGATCAAAATGGACCCACAACAACTGGTAAGCCATTTCAATCAATCCAATATGCTAGAACAGCAGCAGCATACACCACCTGCTGCTTCTGATATGTTCTATAACGAAAACAGTCGCCATAATAGTGAAGGTAGTATGTCATTGGATGGGAACAACAGCTTCATGTCTAGTCGATCCAACAATTACAATGAACATGTCTATTCACAAAATAATCATATATCTACTATGCCAACCAATGTGTCATCTAGTATGAATCGGCCTGTTCAACACCCACTCCAGCAGCAGGTAGTCTACAACAATAACTCATTTATCTCACGCCAATCACAACAGAATGAGACATCTGATCTGGAGTTGATTCAGCAGCCTTCTCAGCCTATGATGGATAGACCTCAATCGATGACCTATGGAGCACCTATTCATGCACCTGTCAGAGCACACTCTATATCTGTTTCTCGAGGATCTGATATGCAGAACCGATCAGTTGTGTATAATACCCCTTATCAAGAGAACTTAAATATGATGCAGAATAGTGGAATGGAGGAACCTGATGGTATTTTATGATGTTTCCAACTGTCATTCTCCTGTTATTATACTAACCCTTTACATGATTTATTCAATTAGCCAGAAGAAAGTACTATCATCAGATAAGAGTCAACCAAACTACTCCTCGTACACCATCCAACTTGGTGTCTCAGAGTTATAATAACATAACATCCTCAGATAACAATCCACAAGTTCTATCATCCTATTCGCCAATACCTCCCCAGTCCTTATTTCCTGATCCCTATATGATTAATGAACAAATGATGCAACAACAACACTACAATATAGCCTATAGACCACCTTCTGATTCACAACATCTCTATCGCAGGGCAAGTGGACCCAATTAAAGAGTCTTACTCAATCTATGGTAATATATAAACACAAAAAAAATACACACCGCGCACAAGTCTACACACATTCTCACACAAGTCTACACACATTCTCACACACACACACACACACACACACACACACACACTCACACACTCACACACACTCACACACACACTCACACACACACACACACACACACACACAAACTGCCTTTACTTTTAACCCTCCACTTTCCATCTTTCTTAATATATAATTTCTTAATTCTTATGATATTTACATGTTCTATGTACACTTAACTTACTTCTCTGTCTATTGATCGTCCTCCCTTTCCTCTCCTTCATCCCTTTTCTATTGGTTAATGCTTAACTTTTCTTTTCGATAAAGAAAAGATACTATTATAAAAAAGAAGAGTTATTCATCTGTTGAAGGATGATATCTACTGCTATGTACTGAATATATCAGAGTCTAGAATATCTAATCACATCAACATTCATCCATATCAAGTAATAATGGGTATGGGTAACTGGGACATCGATCTCCCACAAACAGAATAAGGAAATAATCTTAATGGTTGTGTGGAGTGTCTCCCGAGAGTGAATCTATTCATGCCATGTACCACTCCACTTTTACAATCACGAAAGAAGCATGTTTATCTCTTCCACCTATTGACCTTTGTCTAAAGTGTCTATATATTAATTTTTATTTTTATTTTTTTGTGTACTTCTCTCCTTTATTTATTTTCCATCTCCCCCTTATCAGTCATATCGACATATACTATGGTGGAGCGTGAACAGTCTCCGTTGTTATCAAGGCCTTATGATACTTCTAGTCTATGGTACAGACTAACTACCAAGAAAACGGTAATATTCACTTATTCCACTCCTTATGGTTGACTAAAATAATAACAACACGATGAAGATGACCCGTCTTATTGTGATGTCTTCACTGTTATTCTCAACATTAGGAAGTATATGGATTATTCACCAGTTCATAACTACTTCAACCACTATGCACTTCATGGCCCTAAAAGACTACTGTGCTAACATAAGTAATATCCAGCCTATAGAATACAGTGAGAGACACAAAAGACTCTATAAGACTCTGAAGGAAGAAGAAGCAGAGGCATTGATTATGGAAGGTGGGGCTAGTATGTTATACTATATGAATATAGACTGGTCACTCACTGAGAGGCCATTCATGGTCATTCTCAGAGTGGATGATAGTCTCCCTACTGGTATCAACACAACCATCATCACTCCTGCCTTTGAAGCTACTCGTGCCATCGATAGACTGAAGAAGGCAAATTTACCCAATGATATCCTACCTACTCTTGTTGAATGGAAGGAGTACAATTCTCCGTTTGAGTCTATCAGTACAGTCATAGGAAATGGCCCTATCCTCGTAGAACAGAATACCCGCCTCTTTATTTATGAAGGCATCTCCCAGTCTACATCCAATACTGTCAGAATAGCACCCAAATCAATTCGAATGTTACGTATGATCAAATCACCAGCTGAATTGGATATAATGAGATGTGCCAATACAGTGACAGAATTGGCTATTCGTACTGTGAAACCCCTTGTCCAGACAGGAATGACAGAACTGGATATTGAACATATGATGGAAGAAGCATTACAGACAGCTGGATTAGTGAATGTATGGGTACTAGCACTGGTAGATGAGAATGCTGCACTTCCCCATGGCAGAGCAGGCACCAAACAAGTCAATAAACACAGTACAGTCTTGATTGATACAGGTGGAGAATTAATGGGTAAGGAAATACAACGGTTTAACTTCTCTCTCTTTCTCTCCAATAACAAATGATAATTATTAAGGATACCAGTCAGACACCACCAGAACGTTCTTTATGGGCAAGAGGGGCCATAATCAGACAATTGAGGATGCATGGTATCTGGTCAGGCGTGCCCAGGAGAATGTGTTAAATCACTCTCATACTGGTATCAGTTGTGCTCAAGTAGATCAGACAGCTAGGAAGATCATCAGTAATGGTGGATATGGACCCTATTTCACTCATCGGTTGGGTCATGGTATAGGAATGGAGATGCATGAGGAACCTTATATGAATCAGGGAAACACTGAGCAGATACTCACACCCGGCATGACATTTAGTGTGGAGTAAGTAGACTCTCTCCTATTCACTATAGACTCCTTATACTCTGTTTCTTTACTCCATAGACCTGGGATCTACATACCCAATGAGTTCGGTATCAGACTAGAGGATATAGTGGTAGTATCTGAAGAGGGTAAATTGGAGTTACTGACATCTGGATTAGCCCAGAATCCATGGACATTATAATTGTGGCTTAGTATCATCATTTCCTTCTCCCTTATTTTTTTTTCCAATATCATGTTTCCCTTCTTTTTTTTGTTATTTCCATTAAAAAATAAGGAATCTATTTTTTATTTGCATAAACTATGTCATATACTGTAATCAATGATAGAATAGACGACTATGATGACTATGAAGAAGATGACTATGATGATTATCTGGATGATGAGTTGAATGACACTGATCTATGGGATAATGCTACTGGTGGTAACTATCTACTGTTTGGTTTGAGATGATAGAAAGACTAAAATATCTTATTTAGACTTCACTAAACAATACAATAAACTACGCCAACAGATAGCACCCCCTACATCCAATACTACACTTGCACCCGTAGTCAACAAGAAGCTGCCTTCTGTGGCAGTGCGTAAGATTGCAGAAACTGCCACTGTGGCTGATAAGAAACAACTGTTAGAGAGTCAGATCGAGAATCTAGGTAGATTTGCTAGTAGAATTCATATAGAAGAAGCCTATAATCCCAGTCATTTCTCTTCTTCTGTCAACAGTGACATCAAACTCAGTTCAAAGAAAGCAAGTGGTGATAAGTAAGTGTGGCTGTTATTTTGCTGTGGATGGATGATAAATAATAAGCTTATTACAAAAAATAAAGAACTATCCAGAGAGACAAAGCAGACAGGGCTACAGTAGAACAAGTACTCGATCCCCGTACCCGTATCATTCTCTTCAAGATGTTGAATAGAGGCATCTTTTATGAAATCAATGGTTGTATCAGTACTGGTAAAGAAGCCAATGTGTATCATGCTATTACAGAAGATGGACAACACAGGGCTATTAAAGTATATAAGACCTCTATCTTAACATTCAAGGATCGTGATCGATATGTCACTGGTGAATTCAGATTTAGACATGGTTATTCCAAGTCCAATCCCAGAAAGATGGTGAAGGTGTGGGCAGAGAAGGAGATGCGTAACTTGAGACGTCTGCAGCAGGCAGGTATTCCCTCACCCAATGCGCTTGTATTGAGAATGCATGTGTTGGTCATGGAATTCCTGGGTGATAAACATGGATGGGCTTATCCTAGACTGAAGGATGCTCAAATTGAAGCATCCAGATATCCTGCCTTGTATTATCAACTGGTGAAATATGTGCGTACTATGTATCAAGTGTGTAAACTGGTGCATGCTGATCTGAGTGAATATAATATATTGTAAGTAACTAGAGAATATAGTGTACTAGCATATTAACTAGTCAATAGATATCATTCTCGCCAATTGTATATTATCGATGTATCACAGTCAGTGGAACATGATCACCCACATGCCTCTGAGTTCTTGAGGAAGGATCTGGCTAATGTGACAGACTATTTTGCCAAGAAGGGTGTTCGTGTTATGAGTGTGGTGGATCTGTTCAAATTCGTGACTGATATGGCATTCAGTAATGAAGAAACAGTGGTGGATGAAGAACTACAAAAGGTAAGAAAGCAGAGATGTTCCCTTTTACTGTCTGTTTTCTGACTATGGACAATAGATACAAGATGCTATGAATGCCAATCCCAATAAAGAAATCAACACTTTGGAAGATGAGATATTCATGAAGTCATATATACCAAGTACTTTGGAAGAAGTCATTGATATTGATAGAGACACTCTCCTTATTGAACAAGGAAAGGGCCAAAACCTGGTCTATGCAGAATTACTAGGGAAAGATGTCACTGCCAAACTACAGCAATTGCATGTTGATGAGGATTCAGAGAACAGTGATGAAGGCGAGAGTGAGAGTGAGAGTGACAGTGATAGTGACAGAGATACTTCCAGAGGTAGGAAGAATGAGACGAAAGAAGATAAGAAGGACAGAAAGAAGAAGGTAAAGGAAGAAGCAAGAGAGCGTCGAAAGAATAAGCTGCCCAAAGCAGAGAAGAAACGAAAGATTAAGACCTCACGCAAGAAGAAATAAAATAAACAAATGATCTTTCCCAAGAGTGATGACGTCTCAACTCTTCTCTTTGAAGGGGGAGGGCGGAGTATAAAATGAATGTTATCGACAGGTTCGTTTTTCTATTTTATTTTTTATTTTTGGGTAGTGGAGGCCCTAGTTTAATAAAAATTTGTTATTTTTTGTTATTGTTGTTATTTTCTTCCCCGCAACAACACACCCCACTCTCTTATTTCTTTACAAAATAACCTGTTGATTTACAATGTTGGCCGCCTCTCGTAACGCCATTATTAGCACTGCCTCAAAGGCCACCTATGCTACAGCTGCTGCTGCTAATGCCATCAAAGTCTCAACCGCCTCCAACGGTGTTAAAGTTGCATCTAGCCAAGAACCCGGTCAGACTGCTTCTTTAGCTGTCGTTATCAACGGTGGTTCCAGAGCTGAATCTGGCAGCAATGTTGGTGTTGCACACTTTTTGAAGAATTATGGATTCAAGGTAATTATCAACCTATCGATTATTCTAATTCTACACTGAATATGACCAGTAAGAATGATTTATAAAGAGAATAGACCCGTCAAACTGTCTACAACCTATATGAAATACCATTTACACTGGAATCTGTACTGATTCCTTCTTTTTATTTCACAGAACAATGCTCGTCGTTCTGCTTTCCGTACCACTCGTGAAGCTGAACTTGCTGGTGCCGTTTTATCTGCCAACCTTACCCATGAATCAGTTGTTTACTCTGCTGAATTCTTGAAGAATGATGTGTAAGTAAACAGAGTGTGAAATAATTGATTGGGGAGTAAGGGGAAATTGACAGTTTATACAGCCTTGAAATTGCAGGAAGCATTCATCATTAACTGATCCATTTAATATAGGGAGTTATTTACTGAAATCTTGAGTGATGTTGTATCTTCTCAAAAGTACCAAGACCATGAATTTGTTGAGGTTGCACATCAAACTGCTGCTGAATCCGCCAATGCTTTAGCTTCCACTGAAATCAAGGCTCTTGAGGCTGCCCATCACGTTGCCTTCCGTGCTGGTCTCGGTAACTCTATTTTTGCCAAGCCCACTGCTCGTGTCAGCAATGCTGATGTCAAGGCATTTGCCGCTCAGATCTTCACTCAAGGTAACATTGCCTTTGTTGGTACTGGTATTGAACACGAAGTCCTTGAGGACTTAGCCAGCACCTACTTCAGTCTCCCTGCTGGTGGTCTCACTTTACCTGCTACCAAGTACTTCGGTGGTGAATCCCGTATTGAGACCATTGCTGCCAAGAATGAATATATTCTTGCCTTTGAAGGAGCTGCCAGTGACTCTGCTGAATATGCTGCTCTCCAGGTCCTCCGTTTCGCCCTTGGTGGAGATGCCAATGTTAAATACTCTGCTGGTTCCGGTATTCTTGCTCAAACTGCCGCTAAGTTTGCTAAGGGTACCTCCATCAAGGCCTTCAACCTCGGTTATTCCGATGCTGGTCTCTTTGGTGTTCAAGTAAACGCTGCTCAATCTGATAGTGTTGCTGCCGTCGCTGCTGCTGCCGAACAATTGAAGGCTGCTGTCAAGGGACTCTCTGCCGAAGATTTCGCCAGAGCTGTTGCCCAAGCCAAATTCGCTGCTGCTGTCAATGTTGATTCTCGTCTCGATCGTCTTGAATCTATTGGTGTTCAGGTAGATAGGAAGAGAATAAAGTGAATGATTCTTTTTATTTTAATACTGTTCTATGAAATAGGCCCTTCGTTCCGGTAAGTACACTACCACTGCTGATGCTGTTGCTGCCCTTGAGAAGGTTTCTTCTTCTGATGTTGCCAAGGTAAATATCTACATAAGCAGAAGGATATAAAGAATATATACTGATATGTGTGCTTTTAATATAGATTGCTGAGAAGTTGGTGAAATCCAAGACCACCTCTGTTGCCCTTGGTGATCTTTCCAGCTTGCCCTATGCTGACTCTGTTTCTTTGTAATTACATTATAGTACAAAATGATAATAATAATAATAACCATAAAACATTCATTAAAAAACACTAAAGAAGATATGCATTTCTATTGTCTTTTATTGTTTTTCTTTGGTGACATGAGATGGGTCAATGTAATCAGTGGTGGTCTTTCTTACTAAATCAGATAATATGCACCATTGTTGATATACTTTATGATCTCTGGTGGTTAAATAGTCTAGATGTTCCTGTATTTTATGGATGAACTCCTGTCGTTTGTTCTGCAGGTCTCTATTGGCCTTGTAATTGAGTACAGATGCTATCTATGGGTATAACTCCATTACCTGTTCATGGTCATATATTCAATGGAAAAATGCTGTATCTGATTCTGTATGACTAGGATAGAAGTTAGTAGATAACATAAGGTGAATGAATAAGCATACTATTGAATGACTCCTCTGTATTGGATTCATCTACATGTAATGCAGGTGTTTCCTGATCAGACGAATCAGAGAGTATATCTTCATGGGTGTGTGGTGTGATATCCATGTCCTTATACAGATCAACAGAGTCGACAGTATCCTCCATGTCTTGGAGTTTGTCATGACTCTCCTTATGATTCCATTCGATTGACAGATGGTCAGGAAATAGAAGGGGAGGAGTAGTAGGCATATGAGTTGAATGTTATAGTGGAAGAAAAGAAGTTGTCATTCTGACTTGTGGTTACGAGACTACATTGACAAGGTAGAAACATCGGTGTGGGCCCTTTCCTTTGTCTCTAGATGGGTCTAGGCTTGATAGAGTATAGATCTGTGTGATGAATACTTGCATAAATAGAGAACAATGAATAATATCATGTGATAATGCACTATCATAAGACCCATAACATGCTTTCTTCACATAATAGAGATAAAAAATGATGTGCTTACAGTGAGTGTAACAATGGTGTGTAGATGAAATAACAATAATAAATGGGTCATCCATATTCCCAAATATCATGGGAAATTAAGTGAATAATTAGTAATAATACAATCAATAACAGACAAATAACTCATTGGGATGCCACATGCTTCCTTACTTCTTCAATGCTTAGGCTGAAATATATAAAAAAAGGGTTTTTAATATTGATATGTAGTTAGACATGAATACAAGTAGTAAGATGACAAGATAGGAAGGGGAATGATAGATAAACAGGGTCAGAAATCAAAAGAAGAAAAGGATATATAGAGTATAGAATAAGGGTCTTTTTTTTGTTGTTGTTTGAAGATGTGCCAGAGAAGGCGAATGGATGTGTATATATGAGTGTGTATTATGTGTATGTGTTGTGTGTGTGTGTGTGTGTGTTGTGTGTATACATACTCAATTGTCTCTGGAATAACTAGTGGGATGTCCATTAGATAGATGAGGCATACCAGTCATATCAAGTGGAATAATGCGTGTATTATTGGTGGTGGTAGTAGTGGTGGTGGTATTGCTGTTTGTGTTGATATCTCCCCATCTCATTCTGTATATCTCCAGCATATGTTCCAGTTCTTGGACTCTCTGTTGATATTGATTGACCTTCTCATGCAGTGCTCTTATATGGTCTACTGACTTACTTAATATAGTGCCTTTGTTGTTCTTACTTGCATCTCTCTCGGGTAACAGTGTCGACAGTTCAACAATACGTTCATTGATATGGTCTCTTCTTCTTCTTTCTACTGCATTGTGTGATTCCCTTCTTTTTCTCTTCTTATCAAATAACTGCTGCATACTATCAATAAAGACAATCAGTCCTCGCTCTTACACACTCCTTTTGTAACTAGCACGTGAGCCAGTTGTGATTCCAATGCATAAAATAGTAAAAGAAGATAACAGAAGAAATAACTTACTGTCTCTGCTGGAATTCATCATCCAGGCCTTCTTGGGGAGATACATTGGGATCAGAGGTGTGTCTGCCTCCAAATGAATCACTGGAGGGTGTGGAAGAATTGGCCCAGTTATCATATTCCTGTGATTGCTGCTGCGGGGGTGGAGGTGGCTGACAATAGAGATCTTTCCTTGACTGGAGTTTATAGTTCTGTTCATATTTCATGTTATCATACGATGATCGTACTGGAATAAATATGAGTAAAGACAAAAATGTCTATTATGAGAGATGCTAACGTTTTAATATATAAGATATATATAGTTATGTACCTGCATCAGTCTGTGCGGGTCTATCATTGGTAGAGGTGATTGCAGTTGTGTATGGTTTCACATCTTCATTTAACCCAACAGCAGTTTCATGCTGTGTTGTATTATTGTAGGAGGAATGAAACTGTACGTTGTACATTTTTAAGGGGAAAAAAGAGTAAGAGAGAGAGAAGAGAGAATAAGAGAGAGAGAGAGGATGTATGTGTGTGCGTATATATATATATATGCTGTATGTGTATATGCCTATATATATATATATATATATGTATGTATGTGTATATGCCTATATATGCCCTGTACAGATTCTGCTATATATAGTCTTCTATTATAATAAAAAGAAGAAGAGGGAGTAGGAAAAAGAGGTTATTATATTAAATTATTTAATGACGTTATAAATTATTATTTCTTTATGTTTATACTTGGTGAGAACATCTCGTGATACATGTTCATTGATCACGGGCTATGTACTAATTACTATTCTAGTCTATTATATCTGTAGTATCTAAACTTAACAAATCCCTCCTCCTCCTCTCGCCCAATGTCCATTGTTTCCATGACAATGAGTCCCATCTCCTGCATCCTACTCTCGAAATGTGCAACTTCCCTCCAGTGAGTGTCTCTCAAGGGTATCATAAAGTAGAACACATCCTTCATCAGCTTATTCACTGCAACCGGGAGATAATCGGCATGTTCCATCTCGTATAACAAATCACTGGCTATCACAATATCAAATTTAAGATTCTTCCATTCCGGTGATTCATCCTTTGCTACTTCAATAAAGTCGAGTTTTGAAACTTTGGCGTGAGATTCATTCAATTTTATATTATATGCCACGTTGTCTAGGACACGAGGATGATAATCTGTCACATGGATCTCACCAGCACCCAAGTAATCACAAACAAGACCTACCATGCCTGTGCCTGTTCCTAATTCAAGTACTGTACTCTCAGAAATATCCCCTAATATCCTCTGTTGAAGCAATTTCCTATTATAAACACAGGTTAGAATGGATGAATAAGTAACTGAAACAATAAACCTTACTTGGCCATCATAGGTGCTGCACCCCATGTTTTGAAACCTAGATCATTCCCTACATAACATGGTTCATGTAATTGAATCGATAGCTGTTGACGTATACCATCATTATTCAGGTACGGAATATGCCACGTGCGAGTAATTGATCCCGCCGCTTGAATTAAGGTGAGTCAACAGAACTACCCTTACTTTCTCATCTCTTTTACCTCCTCTCCCTGCCATGTGAGCCAATAACCGAGAAGATCTCTCCATACGATCTTCATCCTTATCATCATCTAATATCATCTCACCCGATATCATCCTCAGTAACAACGAGGATGCCAATTCCTTAGCCCTGACTATGTCATCTGGATGTACCAAGTAAGGCTTATAATCCTGTTTATCTTCTATACATATTTCATTGATATCATCCAGATCCATATATCTATCAGCTGACAATTGGATAAGGTAATCTAATATATCTAACATAGCATCAATGTGATCTCTGAATAATGGTCCTCCAATTTTACGACATAGAGTTGCCTGGGTAACATGATGTTCTATGGATTCCAGTATTTCCTGGGGTTTATCGGTGGTCATAGTAACAGTTGCTATTCAATATCAAAAATTATTTCTCGAGGGAAGGGGGAAAGAAAGAGGAAAAAGGGATATATTTCTTCAACTAACAAATCATATCTCTATTTCAAAACTGGATTTATTACTTGAGTGATGATTCGTTAGTTAATTTAACCTCCTTACTTGGAATTACAAGTTAAAATAAAGAAGTGAATATGTCTGAATTGGTCGGATTGAAGAGAATAACAACACAAATGCAGATCCCTATTACAGCTAGAGTATACAGGTTAGAGTAAACAGAGGTTAAAAGAAAGCTTAATTAGAGTTGTGTGGTAGTCATGACAATCTGAGATTTAATATGAATCCAGGAAGATGGACCAGGCATCAGTTACCTCTATGCATATCTCTGCTAGCCACTATTGAAGGTAGGGAGGCTGAAGTGTGATGATGTGCCTGTGCATCTATTCATTCGGATAACAGTATTCTGCACTACATACAATCAATCTGAATATATGATTTGATATTTTAGATTTGTGAGGGTCACACAGTAAGAACGACATGCACGACCATTGTTCATTTTTAAACATCTGTATTTCCATCAAATAACCACTCTATGGCTGTGGAATTATTTGATCTAATTTTATAAGCATAGTTTAGCTGTTCATTAGTTATATTGCTTTCGGGCATCTCTTTTTTTTGGTATGAATACTGCCCTGTATTATTCAGTCCTAGTAACAGATAGTTTCAAGAGTGGGGCTTACTCTCTTTATAACTTTCAAAGCTACCTGTGTTTATTATGAGGTTATCATAATCCACTGAAACTAGTGACGAACACTCTCTATGTTTACATTGCTGTATTCTGTAAATTGTATAGTCAATAGACTACCTTGAAGAATCATATTAAGCATTAACATTGGGAAATAATGGGATCAGTTCAGTGTATATTATGAGTAGTGTGCCTGTTTATCATTGTTTATTACCACTCAGTAAGTGCCATCAATAAGGGCAGTAGAGGTCATGGGGGTGAAATCGTCATTGAATTACACATGATAGTGTATCAGGTAACTAAAGATATCACTCCTGTGGCCTCACTTATTTCCCACCCATTTCCCCGTGTATTATGTAATAAATAATTCATTACAATTGGCTTTTATTCTGCAAAAGAGAAGGGCCATCTACAAGCAGACAAGGACCTCCTGCTATCACATTCAACCCAGCCTCCTGGGCATACTTCAGTACTTCAATATCTTCAGCACCAGGTTGTATCCATATATGCTTAATGCCTAGCCTCTTGGCTGTCTGTAATACCTGAAGAGTCACTTTGGGGGGTGTTATGATGGATAAAGCAGTGCGTTGTGGATGGAGTAATTCCTCTATGGATGATACTGTAGGAATAGTCTCGATAACTGCTTCTTTCTATCAAAAAATCATGTCACTACATAGTCATTAATGTGTGGGTAAGCATATTTACTGGATTAACTGGTATAACATTCAGTTTATTCACTTGATACCTTATAACACTCTTTTAATATATACTAAACATTATGCATTTCGTATCCTACACTTACCAGCGTAAAATACGGTTGCCAAACTTATTTCTGGCACTACTTGCACCCACTACAGCAAAATAAGGGCTCTGAATAAACTGTTGAGGTGAGGATATCATTCAGCAATAAGGATAAAAGGGGGCAAATAATGCACTTTTCTCGGTAATAAAAAAATGGAGAGTGTAGACGTCATCATCCTCCAGGTGGATACCGTGAAACTTACACCTTCAAATGTATGAACTACTTGTACGCCAAATAAAGAAATTTAGTCAACATCTGGTAATATTGTGCCTATTGATTTGGTGGTCTCTTGTATTTATATGTTGTTTAATAAGCCTATAAGTCACCTATAAGTGCTGTATGGTTCAATGAGGTAATTGTTGATGATTGTCAATTATCTCTCGTTGATTGAACTGGCTAACGATGCGAGTTTCTGTGCCACAGTCGGACGATCGGGGCCCGGAGCAGTAATTTAAGACCTAGACCCCTCCCCTCTTCATATTCTGATCTTCCCTTTCTTTCCATTTCTCATATTATATATATAGATATATATAGATATATATAGATTATAGATATATACATATATATACACATATACACATACATATATATATATATATATACACATATACACATACATACATATATATATATATACATACACATCAACAGGATATATATATATAGTCTATTATTATTCATCCATATAGTCTACCCTTATGATCAGCCCAAGTAAGGTCAACTAGACTATCTAACACTTACTTCCATTTAACTGACATATAACATATAGACCCTCACTTAGTTAATAGACAGTCTACTATTGAATCCACTACCAATTGTCGCCCTACTGATTGTCCAAAAGTATGCTATCCAGTATGTGAATCTGATTTTACATGTATCTATCAGACAGTGACAGAATGTGGTATATGCCCAGAAGTCCATTGTATGCGTAATTCATTTCCACCAAGGTCAATTGAATCTACTTCCACTAATACAGTGATTACCAGTAAAGATCAAACTGCCCTTATAGCTGGTCTCACTACAGGTATTGTAGTATTGGTGATGATTATCAGCACAATCATCGGGTTAGCGCTTTACAGAAGACGACGCAGAACACATAGGTTATCCCACGAGAATAAACTGTCGTTTAAGGATATTCCATATGAGAATACAGCTTATCATAGAGAGAGTATTGCCTTTCCAACCACTATCCTGTCCTCTATCTCGGAGATATCTGCTGATGACCCCATCCCCTATTGGAATAAGGTAATATCTATATTAATAGGGAGGAAGAAGTAAGTATCTAATATCCTATTTTCTTTTATATAAGGATCATACTCATCCTCAATCACCTATCATTATTGGTGCACAGTCACTGCAAATACCACACCTGGATGCACCCTCCACTTCAAGTGTCATTAGAAGATCACTGAATCTTCAGTCCACCCCCACCATTCCTGCTGATGTTTATAGGTCATCTTCTGTCAAAGTAACTAAATATGACTACAAGGGGTCAATACCTTCAACATATAACATTCATCCAATCAGACCAACTTTCCTTAATATATCCTCATTGGATGAGGAAGATGAAATAGAAACACCCACCCTACGAAGAGCAGTTTCTGTCAAAAAGAACAATTCTACTCATTCACATTCAAGCTCAGTCACTCGCATTGGTAGTGTAACATCGGAAGATGCGAAGATCATGTGTGCCAAACCCACATTAGCAAGAATAAACACATCGGTTATTACTCGAAATGAAGGGGGTCTAACCAAGAAGGCATCAGTGAGGACTATTGTGCCTGAAATCAATCATCCCCAGGAACCATTACCAGTCAAAACAGTCACACTCCCTGGAAGAGGCCTCTATTATCCCACTAAAAGGGATACCAGTCAAATGTCATTGAATTCTAATACATCCAATAACTCCATGGCTGATGGTGAGATCACTGTTTATATGGAAACAGAGCATTAACATACATCTATATTTATTAGCATTCTTATACATCTTAACCCACACCCTTACCCTTCACTATTTGTATTTCATACACTGTAACATTTCTCATCTTATGATCCCATCATATTACATATCATGTATGTTTGAGGCCATCATTCAAACCAATAGAATAAAAAATAATAGCATAAACAATAACAGCATAAACAATAATAGCATGAAGATAATAGTATATATACACACACATCACTTATCAACATATTTTATTGTAAGGTAGAAATCATATGCGACCTGCGCTATCATAATAATTAATTTAATAATAGATAGAGTGTCTTCTATTAAGTTGATATACAGTGAAATGACAGTTAATGAACTAATATAAATACATCAGTCAGTATATCCTCAGTGTATCAGTTATACCTCCACCAATATCAATTATACATCACCAATATCAGATATACATCCACCAGTATCAGTTATACATCCTCTAGAGACTATACAGTGGCCTCCAATAGACTACGAGCAGTTTCTGTTAATGCTGCAGATCCACACTTCTCCAGGACAGAGGCATCCAATATACCCTGATTAACAAAGTATGTCAGAATACGCTCTAATAATTCCAGCTGATCAGCAACAGTAAGATCATTGATGACAGAGGCAAGAATGGTTCCAATATTGAGATTGTACGTCTAAAGTGGGAATATGGTTAATTCACCTGTTCTATTTTTCTTCTTTTTATATGCCATATTTACCTTGATAAAACTCTGGTAATACATAGAAGCAAAGAAACCCATAATAAACTGACAATCCATACGATCTGTCAAACCACCATGACCGGGAATACTCTGTCCAAAATCCTTGACATTAAATGCACGCTTCACACCACTGGCAAAGAAACCACCAAATGGGGCAATGAGGGATGCAAAACATGCCATCACAAGGGCATGGATCTGAATAGGTGCAATCCATACTCTGGTGAAGTCTCTATTGAACTATAAAAGATGGATGAGTATAGATAGTGCTTATCCTGAAAATGGCTACATACCAATGCTCTTCCTAATGTGGTTACTAAGTCAGGTAATTTCCAGGGGACAGTGGTAAATACAGGGTTCACAGGAGCACACTGTACACTAGACCATGCAGATACTGTTAAATCCTATCCATTGATAAGCATGATCAGTATTGTTCACTGCACTCTTTACTGTCTACTCTACCTTGACTGGGCATATCATATAGTCAAATCTCATCAACAGTGTAGCCCACTAACACAAATAGATTAGATCATCTGATAGATCACATACAACCATAAATAGTTACCAGGAAACCAAAAATCATTGTACATATCCAAGCACCCACAAATCCTTCAATTGTCTTCTTTGGACTGAGCTGAATCAACTGGTGTCGTCCCCAGAAGAACCCACAAATATAGGCAAATATATCATTGCAGATGACAAGTGAAGTAGGAAGGAAGAACCAGATCAACCCTTCCAATATGTTATTCACTATGAAGTGACTCTGGAACACAATAAATAACAATGCCATATGCATCCATCCAAATTGACGGAATTGACGTTTATAGAGTCCCTTCTTGAGATTAGTGACGAAGAATATGAAGCCTGGTTGAAGATTGAGTTATAAAAGTTAGCAAAAGGCAAGTTAAATAAAATAAAATGACCTACCAATGACATAGAGCATAAAACTAATGAATCTATGGTGTGTGACAAATGGCAATAACACAGCATCCACCAATACAATCTGCTGGAAATAGTAGATGATGGATTCACCATATAAGAAATAGGTGGTAGTGACCAGGAAATACCTATTATTTTATTCTTATAGTGAGTATATATGTATATATACATGGTTATAACACTATTTACCAACTCATTGTTTTGAACCACTTCACATTACTGTCCTTGGCAGGTACTTCAGCTATCTTCAGTACTTCTTTATAGACTAATGTGGATATGATGATAACCATGAGAATAGAGAATAAATGACCTGAAGCCAGTATCAGAAAGAAGGCGCCAATCATCATGAAGGTTGTGATAGTGCGCACCCACCAATTCTTCCACTTCTTCTTACTGGCTTCATCCGCCAATAATGTCACTTTCTCCTCGGTCCCACTGACAGGCTCTGGTTGATTATTGATAATTCTACTGTTACGCTTCTTTACTACCATTTCAGTTTATAAGTGAAGGGAAAGAGAAGAAGAAGAGGGAGAAAATATTTTTATATTATTTTTGTTATTATATATTATTTTAAGCACGTGAAAAGACGTGGTAGGGGCGCTGAATGTCAATTTTGAATCTTTTGAATCCTTCCCATCCATATTGGGGTTACACTTCAGCATCTGATGGCCAGTAGTCTCTTGTTTATTTATATACGGCACTCATATCCGATGTACTCATAGACACTCACATATATACAGTCTAAACAGAGGGATAAAAGAATATCCTGCATCAATGCATTCACCATCCTCCTCCATTCCCCCTTTAACCCATTAGTTATTTGTACATGTATGCATACAAATGGGTAGGCATTGTTTTCTTATTATAGCAGGATAGGTTACACTTACAGACAGGTTACCTTAACCAAATAAGATCATCCGTAATGGAATACAATATGTTTATTTGTATGTTGGGAATAGGTCAGGGCAATATAAATATTTAAACCTGTAACATTCATGAGTAGATGCATTCATCTATCTTGTTTACTTGTTGTTCTTATATCAAAGTCACACAGATTGTAAACACATCAATAAGCTCTCCTCTTCTCCTCTTCTCCTCTTTTCCTCTCTTTCTTTCCTTTATTCCACTTACCATTATAAATGAAGAGAGAAACTATACTCAATTATCCCTTTGAACTGGTAGCCCCAATGACTGCTTTGACTTCCATTTTACTCTTACCACTGGGCCCATTATTTATGCCTCGGTTCTATCTTGTCTTTCTGTTTATCTACTTCCTTACTTTTCTTTATACTCAAATCAGCCATCTGTTCAAGTTCTACTTGACTGCCAACAAGATGATTGCCACCATTCGCAGATGGAACTATAGAAATTCAGATGGGAATTACTCAACATCACCCACCCCCACCAGTTACTCACTCATCAATGACTTGGAGGCATCAACCAACCACAATGATACTCAACTGATTCATGGTTTTATTGTCCCTAATTATGCAGAACCCATCGCTCTACTAAGGGCCACAATCAGGCAACTGGCCAATCACAAGTAAGTCAGATCATATTGTTTGGTTGATCTATTAAGGGGAGATAGGTATACAATTAACTTATATATTATCACAGGAATGCATTCACCAACTATGTTATCATATTGGCAATGGAAGCTTCAGAAGTGGATCATGAAATAAAGGCTGATTGTCTAAACGAGGAATTCAAGGACAATTTCCTTCATTTTATTGTTACATCCCATCCTTCTGATATTCCCGGAGAAACACGCGGCAAAGGTTCCAATGTTGCCTATGCAGCAAGACAGGGTTGCGCTTGCTTAATACAAAGTGGAATCGATAAAAAAAAGTTAGTTTTGACTGTATCGGATTCAGATTCTTCCATTCCTGAACTCTATATTAAAGAAGTAAGGATTAATCAAGAAATGATTAATAAGTATTATTCATCTCTCGTTTGTTATATACATAGCTTGAACACTCTTTCTTTCAAGCAGATCAACCTCATTCTCTACTGTTTGCACCTCCCATCTTCTTCTCTCGTAATAGTTTTGAGGTTCCTGCTGCTGTCAGAATGACGGATATTACATGGTCTGCCATGGTCATGTCTAGTTTAAGTAACAGTCGAGGACTCTCTTTCCCCTGCTCCACCTATAGTCTGAGCATGTTATTAGCAGAAAAAGTAGATTATTGGGATACAGATGCAGATTCTGTAGGTGAAGATATGCATATGATGCTAAAATGTTTTTTCAGAACGGATGGGATGGCCCGCTGTTGTCCTATCTTTGTTCCCATCAATCTAACCAATGTCCAAACATCTGGCTATCTCTCTAATATGAATGCAAGATATGTCCAAGCAAAGAGACATTACAATGGTGTGGCTGATCTTGCTTATACTTTGAAGAAGTCATTTGGCGTTCAATCAGAGTTGGACACTGCTCTGATGGTCAAAGAAAGAACATCGATCTATGTTTCACCACATCTCGCAACCAATAAAATAATCATGTGCATTAAAGTAATGGAAGCTCATATGATTCCTGTCACTTCGGGATGGTTGATGTTTGCCGCTGTTCCACTTATGCAGTTTATTCTATTCCCTCCTCATTCAATGGTCACCTTTGTTGGCCCCGAAGACAATCCTATCCTAACGTCAGATTTCTTTTGCAAATTGTGGAACATAGTCAAGATTATTACACTCTTTTTACCATTCCCTTTATTTGGTACATTAGCCATATACGAGAAACTTCACCGGATAATTGACAGAGAACTCTATAATAAGGCTCAGACCCGTACTTGGAGTAATCTGTTAGATTATACTTCACTGCCTATTGCTGCTTGGATGTTTATGACTATACCGTCAACCATTGCTTGCCTTAAACGTCTTTATAAACCAAATGAGCAGTACATTGTATCTGAAAAACACTTGGATTCCCAGTAGTTTCCATAGACAGTATCATTCTTCTTTTCTCCCCCCAAAAAACTATCTTTATTCGGAATATTTATGAGTATTTTATTATGTATTTTGATATTAGCTTATGTAATAAGACACTTTATTCATTCTTATTTAATGATCTAATAATAGATCAATGACTTATTACTATTCACTAGTGAACGAATTTCAATATGATCTGGAGTTTATGAATGGAGGTATAAAATATAGCTGTCATCTTTGGGTAAATGTATTTATTTTTACTCTCTCTCTCTCTCTCTCTCTCTCTCTCTCTCTCATAAAAGTGGTTTACTTCTCCTCATGGTGTATATAAAAAATCTTCAATATGCTATATCGCTGACTATTTTATGTCTGATACAATCACAGCCACTCATGGTGACCAAGAAGCAATTTAAGCTATCTCTGAAGAAGACAGTAAATCAGGCTTCTTCCTTTCCTCTTATTTCTCCCGTTTCCTTCTTGGCCAAACAACGCCAAACATCCTATCATCATGGTACTGGTTACTATGGCGAGATTAGTGTGGGCACACCTCCTCAGATATTCAATGTGATCTTCGATACGGGGAGTTCAGATCTGTGGGTGGTGTCATCCAAATGCACAAGTACGGTCTGTAAAGGCCATAAGAAGTTTAATCGTAAGAAATCACACACCTATAATAGTAAGGTAGATACGGATAATATTGAGATAGAGTATGGTACGGGCTCTATTACAGGACATACAGGTAAAGACATTGTTCGATTAGCGAATAGTCAGATCCAAATCCAAGGCCAGTTTGTGACAGATGCTGTTGATCTATCCCGGGACTTCATTGGGACACCTTTCCATGGTATCTTTGGTCTTGGGCCCCATAGTTTACGTAGCTCAGAAGAGAGTGCACCATTTGCTTCGATGATTGACCAGCAATTGATTGATAGACCACTCTTTGCCATCTATTCTCAACATAATGGAGGGGAAATTGATTTTGGGGGGATTGATAGGAGCCGCTTTATGGGTGACATAAGCTACGTAGATACAGTGGACTCAGATTATTGGATGATACATTTAGACAAGATCAAGTACCGAGATCATAAGTTCAAGGATAGAAAGGCTATAGTCGATAGTGGTAAATGAAACTTAAAATGTATGTATTCACTGTTGACTCATTTTACTTCTAATTTAGGTTCAACACTGATCATTATGTCAATGGACGATGCAGAAGTCTACCATGAACAAATAGAGAGTGCTGTCAATAATGGTGATGGTACATGGTCCTTCCTTTGTCAGGAGGCCAGGCATCTTTCTTCCTTGAAGATATATACAGGAGATATAGAGCTGGTTATACCACCCGAGAAATTATTCTTAGCACCTACAAGCAGTACAAGTAAACGCTGCCTTTCGGGTGTATCAGGGCAAGGTACTTATGGGGATGATACATGGATATTAGGTGATATCTTCTTGAGAAACTTCTATACGGTAAATAAACAAAACAAAGAAAAGAAACAATTCAAAAGTAATTAATTTATTTTCAAAGGTGTTCGATGTCGGCCAAGGTCAATTGGGATTCGCTCTAGCCAAAGAAGATAGGACATTGACTGATCCTGCTTATAATGATATAATGAGTCTATAATTCTGTACAAATAACTAATAAACATCTATTCGTCTTCCTGTTGAATCTGATCATATATTGCGTTGAGTTCTTTTGTGTGAGTATCTGACATGAATTTGACTGACAAAGGACGTTTGAGATGAGCATGTGTTCTGATCATGGACCCTAACAAGTGGCTGTATTGTTGCAATGCTCTGTGGGTATTACCCTTTATTCACACACAATTAGATCAAGTGTATACTATGGAATGTATATATCTTACCCTTTCACTCTTACTATTGGACATGGGTTCATAGAAGATCTGACATTTCCTGAGATTCCTTGATACTTTGACAGATCGAATACTCAGATATTCTAATGAGATCCATTTACTGGGCATGGACTCAATTGAGTACATGAGTGTTATTGCTCGGTGTATTCTTTCAGCTAGTCTTTCTTGTGTGATTGTAGGTGTTGAATCAAACTCGTTCAAATGAATGGATCTCGCAGGAGTAGTGTAGAGATGAGTGAGTCTGGCTGGTTCAGCAGATTCCTATTCAAATATAATAGTATTTCTATTTGAGTATGTCAGTGAATACTACGGCTTCTTGTTCTCTTTCTATTCTGTGTACTCTACCATTCCACTGATGTTCTTGGGTTTCTTGCTCTTGAAATACTTCAAGTAGGGTCCAGGGATCATAGTGTCATTCAATATTTCCATATTCTGTGGAGTATATCGCTGTATTCCCTTCTTGAATGCAGGTTGTGTATCAATAGCCTTGGTTGATAACAGTCTGATGTGCTTTAGATTGTTCTTAATGAATTGCATTTGTTATCTACAGAAGAAAAAGAAGGAAAGAAAGAAAAAAACTAAAAATTATTTAGAGTGTAAGGGTTGTATGAAGGGGTGCAGTACACACACACACACACACACACAGGGGAAGAGTGAGATAAGATCATCCAGAACAGGGAATAAGATGAAATCAGGGGAGAAGGATAGAATAAAGATAAATAGGAACACTAATCATAGGTGCAGTACAACAAAAGTCATGAGTGGGAATAGGTGGATTAATGACCCTTTTATCATAGCAACTGTCAAAACCATCTTGATTGAAGTCATTAGCTATTTTTATATTACAGAATAATGGTATGTACCTATACGGTAATGGAATAGGACAATAGATCTTGTGAATAGCTGTCCACATAGTTATATGACACGCAGATGATTATTCCACACCAGACGAGAAAGGATAGATCGATAATGACTGGCCCATGGACAAATCTTTACATCTTTTTGAGGGTGCATAGTTCATCATGCCTACATTCAGGAGAGACCCATAAAGAATCACACGGCAATGGGTACTCTATAGCTGATGAAATGTGACATTGTAATACACTGGTACAACCATCATCAAGAGGAATTAAGCCAATAGTCTCGAATTCTAGTTATGTCCAAGTACCTGGCTAACCTGTGATCATAGACCTTATTGAAGCGACAGGAAGTCGTGTGCACCAATTAAAGATTATCTTACGTGGAGTCAGCCTTCTAAAGAATAGGATGCATGAATAGAGAATATAGAGTATAATGGCCTTTGAAGTCTAAAAAATGATATCATACATAAATTGTAGTAAAATTCTACCAGTCAAAGGTGGAAAGATGTGTGGCATGGTACACAAGGAACAGTAGTCAGGGTAAGCACAGAAGATTATTTCCATATTCATCCCCTTTCTCACTCTGTGATGTGTGTGTGTGTGTATTCTCTTATTGGTCTTAATACTTATTGTATTAAAAAAGGAAATAAAAAGACACATATATCAAGTGTCCATAAAACGACAAATATGTTCATTATATCCTTCATCATATAAGCATGACCCTATGTATATATATATATATATATATAATACTGCACCTGCAGTAGATACAACTGAAATATCAAGGGAAGAATAAGATTCATTTGATTAGATGGTCTATATTAAGAGTTGATAAAGAGATGGTAGATCAGTAGGGGTACAAATAGATGGTACACAGTGTGTGTGTGTGTGTGTGTAATTTATAATACAGACCAATATAAGCAGGCAGGCAATGATAAATAGAATATACTCTATTTTGGTGTTGATGAATGCACTGAAAGTTCACCAATCATTTTATTATGCAGCATAGATTAGCTTTGTAGGGGAGTGAATTTACAAATAAAAAAAAATTATAATCACATATAAAAAAGGAAGGCGATTCCTTCTCTTTTCTTTTTCATCCTTCAACCTCCTTCTCTTTCCCATCTCGCATAGCATGTCCTACACTGCACTCTTCTCTAGGAAATCTCTCATTATCTCGTTTATCACTGCTCTGGCAGTAGCAAATGTTTCAGGACCACAGTACATCTATCCAACCTATGGCACCTCATTGACTAATAGATTTCACTGGACTCCAGTCGAGAATAGCATGGTCAGCACAGCCACTTTTGTAGGAGTGTCCTTTTCTGGTCCCTTGTGTGCCTGGTTTCTTGAGAATTTAGGGTTTAAAAAGTAGATATGCATAGATACATGCAATGTATACTTTTATTTGGTGATAAATGCATTACAGCTTTAACTAACATATATATATATACTCAAAACCAGGACCTTATTCACATCTTCAATCACTGTCTTTATTGGCCTCTTCTTACTTGCTCAGACTTATGCTGGTTATCTACCGGGAAATCATATCTTGTGCTCCATCTACTTGGCCTTCACGGGTGCTGCTGGGGCTGCCTCTTATATATGTGCATTGGATTCACAGGTAAATGAACTTGATCTTTGGATGTTGGACATACGAATAACTTTGGATTTATGTTAGGGTCACAACTTCAAAAACAATCGTGGTATGAGTATGGGCCTTACTAGTGCATCATTAGGTATAAGTGGCCTTGTCTTTTCTCAGGTGAATGATTATTTCTTCAAGACAACCACCAGTGTGAATGATGAAGACGATAGTGTATATAATTTCTTAATCTTCATGGGCTGTACTTCGGCTGCTATCTCTTGCATAGGTGCATTCATTTTAGGGCCTCTAAAAGAAGATATTCAGACTACTGAGTCTAAATTAAGCCCCACCCAACAAGAGGAATATACCCGCTCTCTTATACCCGACTATCTATCTTCAAACCAGAGCATCAGCAGCTTCAGTTCTTCCTCCACTCGATTTGAGCAGGATGATGAGCGTAGACCCTTATTAAAGAACAACATCAATGCTTCAGGAAAACATGCTGCCGAATTCGATGATAGTAGTGATTGTATATTTGATGAGGAATCCGAAAGAAATATTTCAGGCATTGCCTTTTTCACTGATCCAATTGGACTTGCCTCATTCATATCTCTTCTTATTATGTTGGGTATAGGCTATGTCTATCTAGCCAATATCGGTGAAATCTTACTTTCATTGTCAGATGATCTTGCAAAGACTGAAGCACAACACATTCGAAACACCCATATTTCTCTCTTCAGTATTGCCAACTGTTTATCAAGAGCCTTGTTTGGCACATTGAGTGATGTACTTCAGAAGAGAACAGGGGTACATCGTCTGTGGTTCTTCTGGTTTGCCGCATTGAGTCTGATCTCGACCCTCATCTATCTTGTTACTTCTGTTGCATCTGTTGCTGAATTGATACCTTGTACCATCATGACTGCTGTTGCGTATGGCATCTTATTTGGTGTTGCACCAGCCATTATCAGTGAATTTGGCACCAAGGTAAGGGATTGAAATGAGCCATTTCCATGTTGAATAATGTATATTTATGGTATGTGATTTCCCATATTTACTCACGCATCTCCACATAGACTTTTGCTCGTAACTGGGGCTGGTTACTTTGGGCACCTGCCATTGGTAGTCAATCATTCAACATACTTTTCGGTTCCGTCTATCATCAGGAGTTACAAAGACAGGGAACTTTAACATGTCAAGGATCTGTCTGCTTTGAAAAGACATTCTTAATTGGAATTGGATTCATCTTTTTATCCATCATTATTCTATCGCAGGCGATTTATAAGAAGAAGCTGTACCAACGTCATCAGAAGCTTATCTCTACTTAAACATGATATTCCACCAGTAAACATAAGCAGATGAAAATAGACTATCTTATTTCCGTAATAAAAACGATATTATTAATGCGTAGAATTGGTTTATTAATCTTATTTGACCCTTCTTGGGTAAACAGATGTCGAACTAGTGTTTCGACCTTTTGTTGTTGTAGCTCTTCGAATGGTTCCATTTACTTTGGGGGCTAGTTGAATATGATTATCTGTTAATGTAACATTGGAATCATTTTGGGATGAAGTATACTTGTTTTTATAGTTTTCCCATCTATTTGTGTTGCCTGGTAGACTTCTGCGCTTATTGGATGTATCACTCAGTGTACTAGCAGGAACAAATCCTGTTGGAATAGATGGAGTTGGTCTTGGTCTCTTATTGGTAGTAGATGTGGATGATGAAGGGGAAGGCTGGGTATCCTAGAGGAGGGTTAAGTATAGGTGGAACAGTAAGGCTATTGTGTACTTACATAAACAGGGACTTTTACAATCACATGCTGTCTATTCTGAAGTAAATCTGTCTTATTGCGTGTTGGCTATGATTGAGGTAAGTACATATGTGTTCTTGACTAGAACAAATTACTTACAACTAGATATTCAGCATGAAATCCTCCACGATTCAATTCTGTTTTACATTCGAGAATTTTGAGGTTGATCATGGCACGTATTATTCTATTGACGGCCTTCTTGTCTAAATGCTTCCCTCCTCCATATCCCTCTAGTAGATTATATTTATTGTCTATCACATAACTTGACTTTGAACCTCTGAAAATAATAGTACATTGTGTTTCAGTCACTTTACCCGGTGATAGCTGATCTAGTATTCTCACTATACTCTTGGCTTCTTTGGTGTAATCCTTTAGAGAACTCCTTACTTCAGATATACAATTATCACACATTTTATGACAATCTGCTGGGTTGAAGGTCTCCCCGAAATAAGACATGATCAGTTCTCTTCTGCAATCTACATCATTCTTACAAAAGTTGATCATAGAGTTCAGATTATCTGACAAACGCTTCTTCTGATCATAATGACCTTCACCCTTCCTGATAAGAAACTCATGAGTCTTGACATCCTTATGGGAATAATAAAGTCGACAATGGGCGGGTAATCCATCTCGTCCTGCTCTTCCGGTCTCTTGATAATATCCCTCGATGGAAGAAGGAACAGAGTAATGGATGACGAATCGAACATCGGCTTTATCTATACCCATACCAAAGGCTATAGTGGCTGCAATCACCTGTATTTTACCTGTCTGCCACTCCCTCTGAACTTCGGATCTTTCATTCGGTGACATTTTAGCATGATAGTGCTTGATTCCTAGACCAAATTCTGTTAGCTTCTCGGCAACCAATTCACAATCACTTCTGGTAACACAGTAAATGATACCAGATTCATTCTGGTGATTGGAGATGTATTGGTACAGATCATCAAATATGGATTTGAAGCTCTTTTCCACAATTTCATATCTGTTCATAATGTTAGGTAGGTCATACTTCCAATACACCCAGTATCCACTTACGTCAGGTTATTTCTGTTGAAACTTTGAATAAGAACTTTACAATTCTTCATATGCAAATTATCGAGAACGTCTTTCTTTACTCTATCATTTGCAGTAGCTGTAAGGGCCATTATAGGAACATCATGATATGTTTCCTTCAATGAACTCAGTAGCTTATAATCAGGCCTGAAATCATGCCCCCATTGAGATACACAATGTGCTTCATCAATGACAAAACGAGCCAGTTTTCTTCTTTGGTATAGACTGTCAAGTACACTACGTAAATTATCAGACCGACTGAGTAGTTCTGGTGTGATATACAGTATTTGTATAGAAGGTGTAGGCTTCCTTAAATCATCAAATATCCATTTCCTAACATTGGCTGTCACTACACTGTTCAGCATACCTGCAGCTATCCCTTTATCTTCTACTAAAGACACAACCTGATCTTGCATGAGTGACAGTAAGGGAGATATGACAAATGTCACGCCTTGTCTTTCATGCAGTTGAATGATAGCAGGTAATTGATAACACAGACTTTTACCTCCACCTGTTGGCATCAACACAAACACATCCTCGCCACTTAATGTGGCATTGATGGCCTCTAGCTGATTCGGTCTGAATTCCTTCAATTTGAAGTTCTGAATAAGAGCTTTCTTGACATCCCTGCTCCAAGGATAGTTGGGTTGAGTTGTTGTAACCACAGTGTCTTTCTTCTGCAAAATAGAAACAGATTTGGTTGATGCATGATTGCTGGTGGTTGCTATAGATTGTTCGGTAGAACTGATTGTTCTGGTGGAGGTGGATTTAGAGAAGAAAGGAGAGAAGACTAAGTTAGGCTCATTATCGATAACAATGGGCTTATTATTGTGATAAGAGTCATTGCTTTCATGATTATCTGTGCTGGGCATATTCCAGGATGAAGTCTTCTCAGGAGTCTGAGGTAGATGAGAGAAGCTTTCATTGCCCTGTTCTTTGCTGTTACTGACTAGTCCCTGCACTTCTTTTATTCTGTTTACTATCTGTATCTGTTCTGGGAATAACTGAGTAGGCATTACACCTGGATTATCCTTCATGAATTCGACTATTCTCTTATTGATATCATTCTCTTGATCCTTCAATAGACTCAATTCATTATTGAGATCTTCCAGTGTTCTCTGTGGTGATCCAATCAATGTTCTCTGCAGTGATTCAGTCAATGATTTCTGTGGTGAATCAGACATAGATCTCTGCAATGGTCTCTGTGGTGATTCAATCGGTAGGTCTACTAGTGATTCTGCTGGTGAGTCCATTGATGATTCTACTGGTGATTCTACTGGTGATATTCTTGGTTTAGTCAGTGATCCCCCGAGTGGTGATCCAGTGAGCGTTGGTTGTGGTGAATTGTCTGTGGTGGTTGATGTATGAGTGAAATTATCTTGGAATGGATGATCAAAATCATCAATGGCTATATCGCTTCCATACAAAGTTGACTCACCAAGACCAAATCTATCATTGAAGTCGAAAGATGCCATATCATCTGGTATTTCATTGTAGTTATCCAGTTGATTAAAGCCATCCAATTCGCTGTAGTTGTAATCAAAGTCATCATAGTTATCATCAAAGTCATCGAAGTTATCATCAATTGGATCTTGTTTATGTGGCATGTGTTTGGATATGACAGTATCCGTGCCATTGGACTGGTTCTTCATTGATATTTGAAGCGTAGTATTATGGTTGGTAGTGTTTTGGCTGCTGGTGAGATCGATGACTGCATCCAAATCTATATAGATTGATTAGTATATGCTTGCACAGTGTATAGTGCTATTATTTACTGTCACTTTGAGCAGTATTGTCTGTAATAGGGTATATATTGGTTGTGGGGGTAACTAAGTGCATTTAATTTAAATAGGTATAATAGACAGCGTATATCATGCTTACTTTGTCTGTTTTCAGTTGGTTTAAACAGTGGTCTATAGGATGTCACTAGTACAGGCTGAATAGATTTATTATACCAAGCTACATGTTCTGCATAGTTAGTCTTCATTATTAATAAAACAGGAGTAAACAATCACTTAGTAACCCTCTCACTCTTATTTTTCCATTTTTTCCCTTTTATTTGTAGTCAGAAGCGTTAAAAAAAAGAGTCCTCAAATTCCACAGTGAGAACAAGGGCTATGATTGGATGAGTTGACTGACACTTATATATTCTAACAGTATGGCTTTATTTGAGGCTTTAATAGCTGAATAGCATGTTGAATGCCCTTGGTGGTATTATGAGTGACTCTATTCTTCCATATCTGAGCATGCGTATGATTATATTCCTCCATCATCCACCTAACTGCACTTATCCATGGTGTGTGAATATCAAGAGATAGGCCCAGACGTTCCTTTGATAGTGCCTGAGACCAGAACTGCTGATCAAACATAAACGGAAGAATAGCCTGTGGTATACAATGATAGATCATAGTTGAACTCGTACCTGCACCTCCATGGTGTATCATTCCCACTATATTTGGTCTGTTCACAAGATTCCCATGATCTACTAATCCAGCATAGATATAGAGTCTGTTCTTGAGTTGGTTCACAGGCATATATTGCTTCACCCAGCTATAAAGAGTTGTGGATTCATCAGACATCAACCATAGTATAGACACTTCTGTATAATACAGTAGTATTTCATCTATGCGCTTCATGAGTTTAGTCAGGAAGGAGCTATCGCTGAGCAATGCACTCAATTTATCCATTGATCCAAAGTGAATAACCAGTATACCGTTATTCTCGACTGAACTCATCCACTGTGTTAGTGAGTAAGGTACAGTAGAGTGTTGTAACAGCATATCATTATCTATCCAGAATCCACACACATGCACTGTACTGGAAGTAACAATAAGATCATTGTCAATAGCATATAATAAGGGTGGTATATGATCAAAGTTAGATGGGATGGAATCCAATTGGAGTACATTGTCCCTGAAATCACCCTGATCACTCACAAACAATCTCCATATCCAGTGTGTAATATGCTCCCATAATTCGGTACCATAATAATGCGGATATTCGTGCTTTAAGTCCTCTTCCAATGAGATAGGTATTGGATATAATTCGAGTGGGAATAAGGATATCACTGCTGAGGGTATATTCATCTTCTCTGCTATAGACCATCCTTCCAACACAAATGTGGTGTATATCAGTTTAGTTGGTTGCAGATACTGACAGGCCTTCCAGACATCAATCATCTCTTTTTCTCTTTCTGTATGAAGAGAAGCTTGGGTTATAGGATGATAATGGATATCATGACACTCAAGGCTGTCATTGTAGGTTGATTGATAATCTTCGGATGCAACTATGGTAACTGTATCCAAGGATACTGATCTCCTATTTTTTCATTAATAAAGGATTCGATTAAAATCAAAAATATCTATTATTGGTTTACTTGTAATGTATGGCCAATAACACGAGTGGTTGTAGATCCCCACGAGAGCCTATAATGACAGAATGTAAGTAATATATATATATTAATAGTCTATACAATATATACCTAATGTTATGAATACTAAATGATTGATCGTTGTCATAGATACAAAGAAGGACGAAAAATACTGTTTCATGATCCCAATGTCATGACTGTTTCACAGGCAAAGACAGTCTCATTTGACCCTCGACTGTCAATCTTCACTCGGTCACTTATCCAATCTATAAAGCTGATGATGATAGATAAAGCAGTAGAAATAGAGTTGTTGATGCTGTTGTTCATGCTTGATATTTATGAATAGGAAGGGCATGCCATTTCTCAGAGTGTACAGTATGGACCAATAGGAATAGAGGATGGAATAGGTGTGAGAGATTTGGGAGGGTAAAAAATAAACAAACACAAAATTCTTTCTTTTTTCTAATTGTTCAGTCCTTTCATACTATTGAGTGAGTGACATAGTATCCGGATATCACTGATAGACGCACACACACACACACACACACACACACATTTACATAGACACACAACTCTATTTATTATTTATTTTAAGTCTTAATAATGGAGATAACAAGTGGGCCTTTCTTTACCACTTCCACAGGGCTTATTGATAGTATTGACAGTGAGTGCCAACCAAGAACGCGTATATCACTGATACACTAATATAAATACACTCATGTTAATAGAGAAGTTGATGGTCATACTAAGAGATGGCCGTAAGTTGATTGGCATATTGCGATCATTTGACCAATTTGGTAATTACTCTTGTTACTATTATTGCCGACATGAGAAAGACTAACGATAATCCCCAGCTAATTTAGTATTACAGGATACAATTGAGAGAATATATGTTGGCAACTGTTATGGTGATATTCCCAGAGGTGTATTCTTGATTAGAGGAGAGAATGTGGTGTTACTTGGGGAGATTGTAAGTGAAATAAGCTGGAAGAAGATCATGTAAAATAACATTTATTAGGATCTGGATAAGGAAGAACAAATCAATCTGAGGCAGGTACCTGTGGAGGAAATATTAGTGGCCCAGCGTGAGGAATTAGAGATTAAAGAGAGATTAGAGAAGATGAGAAGCAAGATACTGCATAATCATGGATTCTGTGTTGATTCTACTCAGAATGATTTGTACTGATAAACAAGCCATCACACATATTACACACACATATACACACACTCACACACACACACTCACACTCTCACTCACTCACTCACTCACTCACATCTTATCACATATACACACACTAACAATCGTATACACAACTTACACAGAGAAGAAGGGTTATTTTAATACATAGTAAATTTATTTATTGTTTTTTACTCCTTCTGTTTATACTTTCTATTTGATATTATATCTATTGTAGAGGTGTTAAGGCTACTGCTTATGATTTAGCGTCTTCTTCTGAATATTCTAATGAATTTCCTGACCAGCTGATCGACAAATCCACCCACTGCAGCAAATGGAGAATGTCTGGTGCGTCTGGAGTTCACTTTGGGTGCTGTAAATGGAGTATGAGTAGGATGGTTATTGTGGTGATGATTGTTATGAGTAGGATGGGCCATATGAGCAGCCTGGTTCAGAACATTATGGTTCTTATGGTTATGGTTATGGTTGTTATGGGTAGGGTGGACAATATGAGCAGCCTGGTTAAGGGTATGAACAATCTTGGTTGTTTGAGTCATTGAAGAGAGATGAGAGAAAGGCGAGAATCCAGAAAGTAAAGGCCTATTTAACATAAACAGACAAATGATGCTATTGGTACACTTTTAAATAACTGATATTCATAGAGTGGATGATCATATTCTTTTTGGCACAGGAGTATCACAGAAATGACACCATCATTATGTATACTGTTGAAGTGAGTGTATAACATTGTCCGCATCATAGAAGAAGTATGATTGGGTGTACCAAGATCCATTGATAGACAGTGGATTGGGAGTCAGCTGCAGGTCTGACGTATACACTAGTCTGAATGCAGAGTGAATTATACCACTAGCATGTATACCTATCCTCTGTAATATAGATAGTTGACTATCTAGATAGTTACTGATGACCCCCCATCCTCTTTTATGCCTGAATACTTCTTATTGGCTGAATCTTCTTTAATACTATAAAAGGAAATGCCCAAATATATTTTCAACAACAACCACGGCAAACACGGCTATGAAAACTTTTTTTTTATTCAACATTATAAACTATGGATATAGATACAGATGAACCACTGTTCTCCCACAGAACTCCAGTCAATAAGGACTATGATATCTCTGATTCAGACGATGATGCCTTGTCCAGTTCTGAATTAGGACATGACGGACTGAAGGATCTCAACATCTCCAGTAAGTTGAAAGAAATGCTTGGTCTAGGGTTCAACAAACAAGACGATACCTATGATATGGATGATGAATCAGAAGATGATCTCTCATTCTACAAACCACCTCCATTTCTCAAGGACAATGACACTCAAATGAAGGACAGAGAAACATCAGGTACCAACAAGTTCATGAACTTCCCCTTCATTCCAGCAGAATCAACTCCAAAGCCAAAGAATAAACCCAGAATACCCAAAGAGAAGAAGAAGAGGAGGGAACAGCAGCAGAAGAAGAAGAAAGAGGTGGATATTATGGAACACGATAATACACACCTGAATTCACTCTTTCAGAAACTGAAGGAGGGTGGTGAATCATCGGATGAAGAAGTAAACAATCAACTATATAAGAAGAATGTTCAAAAACAGAAAAAGGGCAGAAGGTCTCGTAAAGATCAAGGAAGTCTATTCTCAGCAGTTGATGAGAACGGGGAGAAGTTGATTCGTACAACAGAGCTATTGAATACTAGCAGTGATGAAAGTGATCAGGATCATGTATTGTCTAAAAAAGATGCTCTGGATATGTACAAGGAGACTGACAGACTGCGTAGAATAGCCGATGTTAAGATACAACCAAGAATACAGAAGAAGTCAATCAATGATCTGATCACACGTATACAGCAGAATAGAGAAAGAAGAGATCAGCTATTGGAAAAACAGAAGGAGCCAGTATCATCACCTCTTCCTCCTCCTGTAACAGAATATCATTCAGATGAAGATGATCTGGAGGTTATTGGTGGGCCAATCACCCTTTCTCCTTCATGCCCTAATCCAGCCTTTCACCTCTCACCCATCAGACACATTTCGTCTGTTCAACGTATCCATAATCAACAGCTAATGTCCAAGATGTCGAGACAACTGTATGAACATAAGATGAAGATGGAAGAAGAAGCAAAGAATCGTGGTATCTATAGAACTGCATTGGAGAGAGCAAAGACAGTATTGGAAAGAGAGAAGGATGCTGAGATGTTTGAGTCAGAAGTAAAAAGACGGTTTGGTAAAGACAAGAATAATTTGGATGAGGATGAAGAGGACGAGGAAGGAGATGAAGATTATGATGAAGATGCAGAGGATGTCGATATATTTGCTGAATTATCGGGTCAAGAAGAGGATGATGATGAGGAAGAAGACATATATTCAGAACAAGAGAATGAGGAGAATGAGGAGAATGAGGATGCACAGGCTGTGGATTCTGCAGATAGTGACTCTGACAATGGTATGGCTAAAGGGGCATTCAAGAGATGGAAGGGAAAGAAATCGAAATCATTATTTGACGATGATGAAAATGAAGATGTGCCCACAAAGATGAAGACTCTTTCTAAACCTGTTCCAAGTAACTCTATTGCTAACTTCTTTCAAAAGAAGGTAAGCCAGATGAAGCATATAGAGATCTGTGTGGATGACAAATTCATTTCCATTTCTATTTAATACCACATAGGCTGAAGAGGTGGAAGAGGGTACCGAGAATATTGAGAGGAAACCGTTGAGTAGATTGATAAAGAAGGAAGACGTGGCGGACGATATCAGTGCAAATGATGGACATGAAATGATGGAAGTAGATGAACCCATACAACCCCAAAGAATCAAACCAAGTATACCCATTCATCCCAAACTGAAGACAAGATATTTTGAGGAAGAAGCAGAAGTTGAGGAAGACGAGTTCTTCGAAGCAGGTGGATCTGATGAAGAAGAAGGTGAGAATTTAGATGAATTCGAAGATGATGATCTACTGGTGCGTGAGAATGAAGAGACAGAAAACATAGATGAAGCTATGCTGAGGGAACTTAGAAAGTGAGTATGATACAGTGTCTGAATAACATGGGACTTACTTATGATCAACCAGTAAGCAGGAAATTGAATCAGAAAAGAATATGCATGATCGTATTATGAAGGATATCATCAATGGTGATTATCGAAAGAGAAAAGGGGCTGCTGAAGATGGATTATTACTGCAGGATTATGATCTGTATGACGATGATGAAGATCAAGACCTCATTGAAATCAGACGAAGGGCAGCAATAAAACGTCAAAAGATGTTAGAGGGAAATGGAGATATACTGGAAACATTGGGTATGTAATATGGACTGTAGTATTCTGTATCAATCACTCATCTATTCATCGTAGCTTCCAATCCCAAGACAGCTGCATTTGCAAAAGCAGCACGGTCATTTATTGAGGGTACAGATGTGCAAGGGTTCTCAGACAGTGAAGATGAAGTGGAGGAGTACGTGGATGACCAGACGAAGTCAAAGAAGTTGTTCATTTTGGATGAGAGTGATGATGAAGTAGAGGAAATGGAAGAAAGGAAGCCAGTGGAAGTGACAGAGAGGTTTGTGACTCTGGATGAAAGTGATGATGAGCCTGAGGAATCGGGTGCCTTATCAGCAGAAGCAAGACCATTGGAAATGAAGACAGCAGATGATAGGAACATCTTAATGGATGGATTTTTGGACGATGATGATGATGATTTCGGTATAGAATACAGTTAAAGAAGATAGTCAGCACTAATATAATTATACATACTCTATACAAGCTTATTGATACCAATAACAGTATAAAGATGATTCACTGTAAATAAATCATATGTAAAAACTCCCCCAATTTAGTATTTTACCTTCAAGACCCTTTCCAAATGTAATAAAGCCTTATAAATAATCCACACATACACACACACACACAACAAAATACTCATGTTTATGCACACTCGTTTGGCTTTTATATAAATAAAAAATTCTTATTTAAATAAGTTATTTTATGATTCCATTTAAGCCTTCTACAGAGAAATGACAGTTAGTAAACTAAAGCATACAAACACAAATAAGAACATTTACCTTTTGGAATCTGAATCTTGGGGGAGGAGCACGGTTGCGACGGTCGACAGCAGAACGAACACGGACAATCTTAGCGTGAATAGCACAAGAAATACAATAATGAAGCTTAACATAGATCTTGGGGATAGCATATTCTACAAATACCCATATAACAATAAGCTTAGTGACTCTATTGACTACCAGAATATATTATGTTGTATTTACCCTCATAGATAGAAGCCTCTTGGAGATCACGGACAGCAGCAGCTTCTACCATGTTACGGATGGTGAAACGCTTGACAGCCTTGTCCTATTAAATATACTCTATTAGTAGACAGCCAATTCCGCACATTCTATCCTAAGTACCTTGGGACAACAACGGAAACAGTTGATACAACGAATATACTTGTTGTGACCACGACCGTGCTTATTACGTCCATTATTTCTTCTTTTGCAAGTCTATTAAAGGGAAAAGTAGTTGTTATTAGTGCTGCCCTTATTCCACGGTTGATAGTCATTAAGTAGGCCCTTTTCCATATATGAAAAGGTAAATCGATTATGCATATTTGATCATTATTGTTGGTAGAGATCTCATTGAAAAGGTATATCGATAATAGACAGTGTGATTGAACTGTATGTAATATTTACCATGATGGATGGATATCCCGCTTTGTTGATAGATTTAAAAGGAGGTTTTCATACTTGCTTCTCACTTCACAACTATATTTGCCCCCCATCGCCCTCTTTTACTGAGTCGAAAACTGGGGATGGATGGCCGGATTGGCATGGTCCGGGTTTATGGGGCGGGTGGTGGCTTACTCTTTCAACTGGGCGGAGTTGACCCCTTGTGTGGTATGAAATCCAATAAGTACAGAAGCATGGGTCAGATATTCATAATAGGTACTAATCATTTTTATTTTTATTTGTGTTATCATTGTCTGCGTATAAGTGGAGAATGAGTCTATAAGGCATTTATAATTTAGAAATGTAATAACATAGTTATATGTACATATTTATAAATAGTATCAATATACATATATATATATATTTAGTCAAGGTTTTCTTGTTGAGGTGCTTCATATGCCATAGCACTGTATGATTTCTCATTAGTTGCTTCGTGGGAGTAGAAGTCAGACAGATTCAATGGGCGAGTATTGATATTCTATTGGTTGAAATGGTTAGACTATAGAACACAAGTATCGATCACACATACCTTCAGATCAACATCCAACAGATCTTTACTGGCATCTCCATTACTGACTGCTGGTTGAATTGATCTAACATATTCACGAATGGGTATCATGGCGGCATTTCGACATAGTTCCTTTAAGTCACTGCCAGATAATCCTGCAGTTCTCTGTACTAAATCCGACATATTAAAATCAGGTGATAAATGAATGTCCTTCAACAGCTAGGATAGAACAGAAAGTGAGATCAACAGGCTATGGCTACTTGTATCAACTACATACCAACTCTAAGATACTTCTTCTCTGTGCTTCACTGGGTAATCTCACTGCGAACTTCTTGGGCATTCTTCGTAAAATGGCAGTATCGATGTCATTAGGTCGATTGGTTGCACCCAGAATAACAATACGACTATCTTCATTGGTTGTTAATCCATCCCACAGACTCATAAACTCGGCCTTCATCATGCCTGTTGTTTCGTGATCATTACTTCTACGTTCACGTAAGAATGAATCGATCTCATCTATGAATACAATTGCAGGCTGTAACTTTCTAGCCAGAGTGAATACGGCTGATACAAGCTTATTGGATTCACCATAATATTTATCGGTGAGAGTGGATACATGAATATTGATGAAGGTCGCACCACTTTCCTTGGCCAATGCCTTGGCTAACATAGTCTTACCACATCCAGGGGGGCCATATAAAAGTACTCCTCGGGGTGCACCCAGCAGACCTGAGGCAGAAGTGAATATCTCTGGATAACAGAGAGGATAAATAACACTCTCACGGAGATCTTGGATGATATGGTCGAGCCCACCAATCTCTATATTCAAGAGTAATCCCTTGTTAATGAAATACTAATAATCAGATAATAAACATTATTCTATTCATACGTTTGAAGTTCACGGTGATCTCATCAGCATGGATGACTTCAGCAGCAATGATTTGTTCATATTCAGACAATTTCAGGTCCTTTACCTAAACGTGAAAAGTGAATAAGAGGTAGAATCGAGAAAGAACTATAACAACTTACACCTAATTTACCCAACACTCGAGTACTCTTACTCTTTGCTTCTTGACGTTTAGCCTTATTAGGATCTAATGAGCCAACTATAAGCTTGAAAGCAATATAAAAGGCAACCTGAGATAGTGCAAAGATAGCAACTGATCAGGGGAAATATTAGATGTTACTCGACTGTTACTGTTATTGTGTCTTTTGTATTATTACCATCTGCTGCATATTTCTTAGTTTCAGGACGTTGTAACCATGATTTAAACATCTTGATGACTAAACAAAAAATAAATAAATACAATAAAAAAAAATATTGGAAAAATAAACAAATAGAAAAAATATATATACAGATTGAACTACGCTCTTTTCACGTGTACGACATAGCAATGACATGTGTGTTTTTATTTTCATTACCGTGGCAACTGTTCTTATCTGGATTCATCCAGAGTGACACAAGCTAGTCTTCATAACGAGTAGCTAGGAAACAGTTAATTATTTTGTATCCAAACACATACACTGGATATTACGATGATGAACCTATTGCTGATCATTCAGTCAGGAGGGGAAGGGACATCCGGGGAGACGGAGACGGAGATGGAGAAGCCCTGTCGATGCACTACATACACACTCTGTTATTCCTGTTTATATTCAGTTTAATATCACTCCCATTGGTCACTTCATCTTCCTTATTACTTTTATTTCCAAAAGATTAGTCAGAGTATGCAACCTTGGCAGGATAAATCTAATAGTAGCACAGGACAGAGCTCGATTCAATATGACAATAACCTGAGTCATCTGAATAAGCCTCAATTTGAAGACGGTAGCCATAGTAAGGGAAAGCATAGTTTCAGAACACACCATAACCCTATCCAGCCAAATGATTCATCCTCATTTGATATCACTCATAATCATGCTCATATGCCTTTGTTTACTTCTCAGCCCTCTCAGTTCATACAGCCGGACTATATCTCTGCACTGGATGGAGGTGATGTTATGAATCTACTGGGCTCTACTCATTACAGTGACCATGTCTATGATGATGATTTACACTCCGAATCGATGGTATACACTAGCCATAGACATCAACATGATAACCAGCATGCTTTAGCAGAGAAATCCAAGTTGACGGAGTGGTCAGAGTCATTTATGATGGCAGATGATATTATTAGTTATTTACAGAAGACGGAATACACTGAAGATATATACGGAATACCTGTTATTGGACCACTCATTAAGGAGGCACAGGAGGAGATGAAGACAGAGAATGGATCAAGAATGGCCATAGACAGGTTAAATATGATTCGAGGACATCTCCTATCAAAGACAAAAGGAAATGTACAGCAGGCGGCGAAGGATGCATTTCAACTGGATCAAAATGATTGGTCTTATGAGTTCAGTTGAGTCATCCATATTGGAGTCCAGAACATAAAAGTGTGTGACAATAGTCCCTGATGATAGAATGCATGTGTGTATATGTGTACATGTGTATATGTGTATATGTGTGTATGTGTGTATGTGTTAAAAGAAGAATAAACATAGCTTTATACTGCTTCGAGTAGAAGAGTAAAACACTGTCCTCCGATATTATTAATAATCAGAGTAGAATATGTGTGTTGATTATACAATAGATATGATTTCGGATATCGTTCTAATTAATATTAAGCCACTGTTCGTTGTGGTAACTTCAATGAGAATTCTTCTCACGGGTCAGCTTTGTGGCCATAATCAGAAGAGAGATTTATTCAGTATGTGATATATCATTGAAAGAACAGGAGGTTCTATGAGACACTGACCGACAAGAACACCATTCAATCAAGGTAGCTATGATATGGATGCAATATCCACATATAAATATAGAGTGGGGTTTTTGAGCTCAGTAGAAGCTTCATCTTCAATGCTTCTAACTTACTTTGATTTGAGTGTCTCAAAGCTATAAACTCTCAGAGTGATAACCTACCATTCTTCTTATAAGTTTATGGCAATTGTTGGTTGTTCAGGAACCTTGATCTCTCATCTGCTGCAAGAAAGTACTTTCCTAATAAGTGAGTACGTTCACTAATAGAAATCAAACTGAAATTGAATTCACTGCATTTGAGGTAATCAGTGGCACTTGACCATTTAAATTTAGATGAGTAGCCAATCAAATAAAGGAAAAAGCTGACTTGATTTGTAAAAAAAAAAAATCTTTGGTGGTTGCACTGTAGCTTTTATAAAGAGGATAAAATAAAATTATTGATTTTTTCTCTTTTGTTCTTTTGTATATCCCTTACACTGACTTAACTACTTGTTCCTTAGTAAAATGAACAAGCGAAGTGAAGATGCAATTTCAATCACCTCGGATATCTCATTAACAATTAATGAGACAGCACCTTTCATTACTCATAAATACAGCACCGATGGCAGACCAGCATGGAGGAAGGAAGTGTCATGGTTGATGAGAAATGCCTTTCCTATTGTATTTACCTTTGTTATGCAGAATTCGCTTCAAATGGCCAGTGTGTTCACAATTGGTCATTTGGTAAGTTATATAAAATGATGCATTGTGTGTGTGTCTTTGTCTAACCCGATTAATTTAACGTATAGGGTTCTACTGAGTTGGCTGCGGCTGCTTTGGCCTCAATGTTTGCAAGTGTAACAGCTTGGAGTATTGCATTCGGCACAGCAACTGCTCTGGACACTCTTTGTTCACAAGCATGGACAGGAGCAAAAGACAAGACAATGGTGGGTGTCCATCTTCAACGTGGTCTTTGTATCCTTGCTCTTATGTTTATACCTATTGCCATTGTCTGGTGGAACTGCACTGATCTTCTCCTGGCATTGAACCAAGAACCAGAACTTGCTCGACTGGCGGGGCTCTTCCTTCGTTGCTTATTATTGGGTGCACCCGCTTTTATTGCCTTTGAGGCAACCAAGAAATTTCTACAGGCTCAGGGTATTATGCAAGCATCCACCTATGTATTGATGTTTGTATCACCTCTGAACCTTATTCTTAACTACACTCTTGTTTATGTTGAACCCTTCAAACTTGGATTCATGGGTGCCCCTCTGGCCACCAGTTGCAGTTATTGGTTAATGTTTCTTCTGCTGGTGTTATACATCCGCTTTATCAAGGGAAGTGAAGCTTGGGGTGGTTGGACAACTGAATGTTTGACCGGTTGGTGGGGATTTTTAAAGCTATCGATCCCCTCACTCCTTATGATTACTGCGGAATGGTGGGCGTTCGAATTATCCTCCCTGGCCGCCAGTTATTTGAGCACCCGCATTTTGGCCGCACAATCAATTTTGCTGACCACTGCTTCTGCTACTTACACTATTCCATTTGGTATATCTGTTGCAGCCTCTAATCGTATTGGTAATGCTCTGGGTGAAAAGAATGCCGAAAAGGCTCGTGCTGCTACCGTCGTCGGTGTTATTTTCACTATCTTGTTTGGAATCTTCAACTCTCTTCTTATTCTCGTCAACAAAGATAGATTTGGTTATATTCTCTCATCCGATCAAGACGTAGTTGATTTGGTATCCAAGACATTACCTATATGTGCTCTATTCCAGATAGCAGATGGTTTGTCTGGTATTAGTGGAGGTATTATCCGAGGCATGGGAAGACAATCTTTTGCTGCATGGATCAATTTACTCGCTTACTATGTTATTGCTCTGCCCATTGGCTACTACCTAACATTTGTTCATCGATGGGAGTTAGCTGGTATATGGCTCAGTTTATCATTGGCTTTGTTCCTGGTAGCCACCTGTTTGGTTTTCTACATCATGACAACTGATTGGAACTCGGAGGTGGATCGAGCTCAGAAAAGAATTCATGCTGATGACGATAAAACAATGGAAGATACATTGCCTTCGAATTATGGCAGTCTATAAGCCCCTCTTCATTCAATAACCATACATTTATCCCTTTCTCCATGCCATCTCATCTTCATTTCTTAGCTCAAACTTTTCATTCTATCAGAATATATCCCCACATCCCATATTTAGAATGGGTTTATCGTAGACAATATATAAACCATCAATAAAGATATACATAGATCACACTTTTCATATTCGGACCCACCCTTTTGTTTATATTGAATCTCATGTAGTACACATCACCATGGACACCAAAGAAGGTTACTCAATATCAACATATTTAGTGACAATGGAAGAAAATGACACCACATCGTGTGACCCGCTTATAAAAATAACATGTGTAAATGAAGATGGAAACAACTGTCTGAAAATATAAAATATGTACAATATTTGAATATTATTAAATGAATAAAATACTTTCAAATGTAAAATCAAAAAGAATTTACAGCTTCGAATGTATTTTAGCTATGGAAATCAATTGAATTCAAATGTAATTTCCCGTGTTGATATAAAGAGTGTTCGTGTTTTCTTTCTTAAGCATCCTTGACGATTCTGACGACTAAATCACCAGCTGATAGTGAATCACCCTCTTGGATAGCCACCTTCTCCACCTTACCAGCAACAGGGGATGTAACCACAGTCTCCATCTTCATAGCAGATAAGACAGCAAGAGGATCACCAGCCTTGACATGAGAGCCTTCCTTGGCACGGACTTCAACAACAACACCAGACATGGGGGCACCAATATCTCCAGGATTGGAAGCATTGGCTTTCTCACGTGTAATCACTTCAACAGCAGAGTTCTTATCGGCAATACCAACAACACGGGCCTCACCATTCAATTCGAAGTAGACATCGCGCTTACCGTTATTGTTGAGGGGACCAACAGCCAATAACTTGATAATCAATGTCTTACCCTCCTCAATCTCAACATGGAATTCTTCATTGACTTCGGGCTTAGCTAAGAAGTAGCGAGTAGGTAAAATGGAAAGATCACCATATTGGCTGACCATTTCACGGTAATCAGCAAAAACCTTGGGGTAGAGAGCAGCAGAGATAACATCATAATCACGAATGTTAGAACCATATTTCTCGGTCAATTCATTCTTCAGCTTGGTCATATCAAGAGGAGGAAGGGTGGCACCAGGACGGCTATCGATACGAGGAAGGTTACGGATGATATTAGAACGCAAAGGCTCGGGGAAACCACCATGAGGTTGTCCAAGATAACCTTGGAAGAATTCAACAACGGATGTAGGGAATGATAAGCTAGAAGCTTTTTCAATGACATCTTTACCAGTGAAGCTGTTGGAGACCATGAATTGAGCAAGATCACCAACGACCTTGGAAGAGGGAGTGACCTTGACGATATCACCACAGAGATCATTAGCTTCTTGGTAAGCCTTCTTGATTTGCTTCCATTGAGTACCAAGACCCAATTGTTGAGCTTGGAACATCAAGTTAGTGTATTGACCACCAGGCATTTCATGATCATATACACCAGAATCAGCAGCTCTGACATTAGCTTCGAAACAAGAGTAGAGGAGACGGGCCTGTTCCCAGTAAGAGTTGATAGCGTGGACATCTTCCATACGGATACCAGTACCGAGATGAGTTTGTTCGAGACCAGCAACGATGGCACCCATAGCGGGTTGAGAGGTAGTACCAGACATGGAATCAATGGCAACATCAACCACATCAGCACCGGCAGCGGCAGCAGCCATCATAGAAGCAACACCGGTACCAGCAGTATCGTGAGTATGGACATGGATAGGAAGATCGGGGAACTTCGCACGAAGAGTAGAGATAAGGAGACGAGCGGCTTCAGGCTTCAATAAACCAGCCATATCCTTAACACCAAGGATATGAATACCTTCATTGACTAACTCCTGGGTAAGGTTGACATAGTAATCTAAGTTATACTTCTTGCGTTCAGGGTTAGAAACATCACCAGAGTAACAGATAGTGGCTTCAATGACACCACCAGCCTTCTTAACAGCATCAATACCGAGCTTCATGTTTTCAACATAATTAAGAGAATCAAAGATACGGAAAACATCCATGCCACACTTGACTGCTTTGTCACAGAACTCATAAACAACATTATCGGGATAAGAAGTGTAACCAACAGCATTGGCACCACGAAGAAGCATTTGGAAAGGAACATTAGGAACAGCCTTTCTGAGGGCAGCAAGACGATCCCAAGGATCTTCATGAAGGAAACGCATGGCAACATCGAATGTAGCACCACCCCAACATTCAAGGGAGAAAGCGTTGGCAAGAGCATGAGAAGTAGCGGGGGCAATCTTCAAAAGGTCTAGATAATTAAAAAATCATCCCATAAAAATAAATATTAGCTCCTCATTTGTGTACTCTTTTATGGAAGCCTTGTCAATTCCACTCAATCCTAACTTACCAATAGTTCTAACACGAGTGGCCAAGATACTCTGATGAGCATCTCTCCAGGTAGTATCAGTGATGAGTACACCAGGATAAGCACGAACAGCCTTAGCGAAGGCAGCGGGGCCTTGTTCGACGATGATCTTACGCCATCCTTCAGTGGGGGGAGCAGATACATTAATATCCTTCTTGCTTCCTCTTTCATGCAATACGGGTAATTCGATCTCACTCTTGAATAAAGGTTCACCTACTTGACCCTTGATTTGAGAACCATTTACAACAACATCACCAAGATAACCCAAAATACGCTGAGCACGGTTCTGATATTGGACGAGACGGAAGAGATCAGGGGTATCATCGATAAAGGTAGTCCAACAGTTACCGGTCATGAAGGTCTCACAGGTTAAGAGACGTTGTAAGAAAGGAATATTGGTCTTTACACCACGGATTCTGAATTCAACCAAGGCTCTGACAATCTTACGACGGGCAACTTCGTAAGTAGAGCCAGAACAGGTGACCTTGACAAGGAGAGAATCATAATGGGGAGTGATAATAGCACCGGCATAACCAGCACCACCATCGAGACGAACACCATTACCGCCAGAAGAACGATAGACTTCGATCTTACCAGTATCAGGTTGGAAATTTAACTCGGGATCCTCGGTTGTTACACGACACTGAATTGCGAAACCTCGTTGACGAATACGTTGTTGTGTTAAACCTAATTGAGGCAAGAGTGCACCAGCAGCAATTTGAATCTGAGCAGCAACAATATCAATACCAGTGATTTCTTCAGTGATGGTGTGTTCTACTTGAATACGAGGATTGATCTCGATGAAGTAATGACGGTTCTGATTGTCAACCAAGAATTCAGCAGTACCAGCATTCTTGTATTTGACAGCCTTAGCAATCTTGATAGCATCGTTCAAGATAGCCTCACGGACCTTGTTATCGAGGTTCTTGGCGGGGGCAATCTCGACTACCTTCTGGTGACGACGTTGAACGGAACAATCACGTTCGAACAAATGAACGACATTACCAGCACGATCAGCCAAAAGTTGGACTTCGATATGTCTAGGTTTATCGAGGAAACGTTCAATGAAGACAGTACCATCACCGAAAGCAGACAATGCTTCGGATTTAGCACGAGTAAAGGAATCTTCGAGGGAGGCTTCATCACGGACCACACGCATACCACGTCCACCACCACCCATAGCAGCCTTAATGATGATAGGGAAACCATGTTCTTTGATGAAGGCCTTGCATTCAGAGAAGGTACTAACAGGACCAGGAGTACCAGGGACAACAGGTACCTTACAGTTCATGGCTAATCAATAAAAAAATAAGATAACAGATGTGAGTATATAGTGTCATACATAACCCCCAAAAGAACGAACAAGAATATATATATATATATATATATATATATACAGTCCTTCATTCTTCTCATCAATTCAATCTTATATATTACCAATGGTTCTAGCCTTAGTCTTATCACCCAAACTCTCAATGACCTCAGGAGAAGGACCAATGAAGGTGATGCCGGCAGCCTCGACCTTACGGGCGAATTCAGCATTTTCAGACAAGAAACCATAACCAGGATGGATCATGGACACACCCCGTTCTTTGGCAATACGGACAACCTCATCCTGGGCCAAATAGGCAGCAACGGGAGTGTATTGACCAATTTTACCAATTTGGTATGACTCATCGGCCTGACAAAATAGACATAAAATGGGGTAATAAGGTTAATTATCGGGAAATCTCTGATATTACCAACAGTCATTGAATGGTATACCTTATAACGATGCATTGATAGTCTGTCTTCATGGGAGAATACAGCAACAGTCTTCATTGACAATTCATGGGCTGTACGGAATACACGGAGGGCAATTTCCTATAAAAGCACATGTTAATATGAAAGATACTCTCCAACATATAAGGGATGACATATCATGATCCATCTACTTACACCACGGTTAGCAACCATCAATTTACGGAGGTTACCCATAACTTCACTATTTCTACGAATAGTCTCGACAGAGTGTTCACGCACTGGGGCAGGAGGGGCCATTGTCTATAATATGATTGAATAGGGTAAAATAGACAAGAGAACAAGAATAATTAATGAATATAATTATCTAATGAAGAAAAAGGTAAGAAAGGAAAAGAAGAAAGGGAAAAGGACAGCAGCAAAAAAAATAATCATTAAAAAAAAATTCAGGGAAAAACCAAAAAAAAATATTTTTCTCAGGATACCCTCACTATCCTCAAATGCCCCTCTCTCAAACTCTCTCTTTTCTGTCTTTTCCCTATCCCATCCCACCCCCCACACTTTTAATTCCCTCTTTTAGGTGTACTCTTTACCCCCCATCCCATTCATCTCTGTCTTCTGTCACTGATCCCCTCCAAGGCTCCCCCCCCACCCTTATTCCCCTACTCCCTTTTATTCCCGGTATTCATCTTAAGTCATGCTGATTTCATGTGGTATCATATGTGTATGAATAATACATACATTCATTCACTGACAAGTCAACTATCTTCAACGCATATTTCTAAAATCCACATGATCAGTATTGGGTGTACAATATGAGCTATTTTATCTTCTGAACTCATAGAAAAAGAGAAATTATCCACTCACAACTTTTTTCCATATTCATTCCACTTGCATACTCCCCCCCCCAAAACAGTAGAAACTCTACTCTTGTCTCCTATTAAATCCCACAAATTGAGTTCTGGGAAATTCACACTTTGTAAGACATAGATGTGGTGGCAATCTGCCCTTTGAATAGACACTATTGGACCTCAAATTACAAATGTTTATTATCTCAGATTATTATCAGTCATCCAAGGTCTATCATCTAAACCCCCCTTCACTATTAGATAAAAACTGATAGAGATGACAGTCCCTCACCTGTTCTTGCTGATAAACAGTATAAGGCAATATAAAGCCCACTATCTAATGGCAGAAGATGTGTTAGATGAGTTACCTATTCCATGTGCAACATTGGTCGCATATACAAATGACAGCTAGGTATTAGTAATAATACCACATGTCTATGCATGATTGATGCAGAGATGGAATCAAGGACAGAAGAACTATGATTACATTATAGTCTTCTTACTTGTTAGATTACATATTCTTACATACAGTAGAGAGATGGAAAAGTCCGGAATCGGGCAGGATTATATATTAAAGATGGGACTGAGTATTAAGGATTAAATCAGGATCATTTCAGTCTATTAAGTGATATGCTCAATAGACCAAAGGGGCACTTGTCATACACTCATCTCTCACACAGAAACAGAGCATAAAAAAGCTTAAAGGGATTAAGCATCCAAGGACAATTCCAAGAAATAAGAAATACCTTACCACGCACAGACAAATAATAGTCCGTATTCTGAGTACAATTGAACGGCGAATCATATAGGGGGTGCACGAATTGATCCTAAGAACTATGGAAGCTGGCTAAACTTTGTTTACCCAACTGATCTTCCCCTCAGCCGCCGTTTCAAATGGTATTAGATTGAATGATTCGCGTCTTAACCCTTCTTTGCCATATCCTTCAGAGAGAATGACATCAGTTTAGAGATATAGATCTAAACTACGCCTATACTTCTTCAAGGGGTGAGGGGTGGGGGATCCCATTCCAACATTGAGCGAATTAAAACAATAAATAAGCCATGATTTATTTGATATGAAAAAATTAACGTTTTAATGGATTATGTACAAATGATCTGACTACGATGTCACTTCCCATGAGATTCATATGCTCCAACAAGAATATTTCCAAGTCCTGCCATCCACCTCCCACTCGAATAAGAACCTTATTCCTCTTCAAGGGCGATCCTCTGTTGCGTTGGTCATAGTTCATCAGTTTGCATGTATAAATCTTCTTACCACCTCCCAGCGATGGGGTTAATTCATTTCCAAAGTAATATCTGCCATTTCCTTGGGGTGCTTTCTGACATTTGATAGTAATTGGACTAGCATTTACTATGTTGCCTATTTCCATATCAAGTGGATCTTTAGGATCAGGCCTGTATTTCTTGGGTTCCTCAAATGCAATCTTCACTCCTTCCTGTCCTTCCTGCCTTCTATTATATCCAAGTGATGGACTGGATATCTGTTTACGGAGTGTTCTTGATCTCGGAAGTGGGGGATGACTATCATTTAAAAAAGATGAGTTGGAATGATATTCATCTTCTTCTGATTCATGAGATGATACTACTTGTAATGATCTATTATTTATCACTCCATTCGCATTGTTATGGGTATTGTTGGTGCGGGCCATAGATGATCTCGGTCGAGGTAGCATACTGGGGGATGCAGAGCGGGTTAGGAAATTGTCATTGGGAGTTTTGGGTCTTGGTATCAGAGAGGGAGTTCGGCATCTTCGGTCGCTGGGGGTCATGGTTCGACTCGCCTGTTTACTTTCTGGCCGTTGATGGGGTAATCTTACATATTTGTCACCTAGCTGTCCTGTTTGCTGCTGTCGACTAGTCATGCTACTCTTTGGCCTATAGGGTACACTGATCATGTTGTTACGCTCGAATCCTGTATTGGGTGTCTTGGATCGACCATGATTGGCAGGGTGGGTGGGTTTTACTCGGAAATCTTCTGTTGATATTGTGTCATCTTCGTCAAATTCATACAGGCCTTCGTGATATTGTTTGTAATTATTATAGTTATGGTAGTTATTATTTATATTATTATTATGGACATTGGGATGATTATGAGTATTATGAACATTATTATTATTATCGACACTTTGAACACTATTATTACTACTATTATTATCATTCATATTACTATTGCTGTTGCTGTTGCGGATCAGTGTACTCTTTGTTGGCTGCATCCATGATTTCGTCTCTTCCATTTTGGTATATTCTGGATTGTTGACTGGACTCAATCTCATGCTACTGTTACTGCTGTGATTGTTATGGTACAGTGTAGGTGACATCATGCCTTGGCGTGCTGCATGGATGTTATTGCTGGTGTTGGTGCCATTCAAAGAATAATTGGTACGAGTCAATGAAGGGCTAGAACTAACGGATGATGAATCCGACATGCTCGGCCTTAAACCACTACTGAGTAATGGATAAGTGTCACGTGCGTAGGACAGAGGACTAATGGTTCGCTGTTGATGCTGCTGCTGCTGCTGTTGCTGCTGCTGCTGAGAAGGGGATCTTCCATTCACGGGACTGGGTGAATTACTGCCGTTTTGGTTCATGGATCTCCATAGGTTGCCATCCCTACCATTGTTGCTATTGGGCGTAGCACTTCTTCCCCTTTTCCCATCTTCATAGGGAGAACTGAAGGTGGGTGAATGAACATTAGGCAGACCGTTGTTGTGGAGTGATTTGGCGTAGGGACTTCGAGATCTATTGCCGGGTGTACCCGATCTATTGTCCATCATCATCAACATATCCATCTGTGGTTGTGGTGGTTCGGGACTTCTGAATCGTGCATCTTTAAAGCTATTTTGGCTCTTATCACTGACATCACTTAACCGTGACCAGGCAGGGCTTATTGGACGATCAAACATGGTCTTCTCAATCTCCGGCAAGTCACGTTTGCGTAGATGGTCCATAGTAGCCTTTAGCTGGTTCCATCTATGTAACATGGCCTCATGTCGTTGTATAGTTAAAGTGTTTCGGGACACTCGTGCTGCGATCCCGTTGCCTAGCATCATCAACATTTTGGCAATGGACGGAGTATAATATTTGTATTTAGCCTCGAAATTCTTCTCCACCGATCTGAACTTGGCCAAGTCCACTGGCCCATTTGGGAAGAGTTGTGGTTGAGCAGGACTGGTGGCAGTAGAGGAAGTGCTACTAGAAGAGTTTGAGTGTGGTGTACGTAACATTGCTTTGTTGCCTGGATACTCTCTTAATTGCTGTAACATAGTGTAACACTGGGAAACCGTTTTATCTAAACCATCCATCATCCCATCCACCTGATCAGCCACCTGCCTGAAGACTATCAACCACCGGTCTTCTTTTAGCTCGAACTTCAGTTCATCTATTTCCACCCGCAGACATTCCCACTTCTCTTGTACCAACAGATGCTTGCGTGCTAATAGCCCAGTGGTGTCATCGGGTGGATTGGGGGAAGTCATGCGAGTGTATACTTTCTCTACATCGTTGAATAGTGGCCCCACTCTGTTATCTATTTCTATTAATATTTTGTCTTCTTTTGGTCTCTCTTCCAGGCTGATGGTAGTGGAAGAGGAGGAGTGAGAAGTGCGAATAAAGGGTTCTAGATGAAGATTGTTAGCATTGTCATCGGTGGAAGTGGAGACAGACGCTGAGGGGAAGGCAGCTGTTATATGCTTCTTCTCTTGAAACTGGAATATCATCAATGAGAGGTCATCTATCTGTACTAATATGCTCTCCATCAAAGATCTCAGCGTGTTCTTCTCATTACAGTCCTCTATGGACTTCTTTACTGAGGATATAAAGTGTTGTAGACCTGACCATTCTGACTGTATTTTGGTTAGGGATATTTTGGCTTTGAATTGTGATTGTCGCTGTTCAACTGACTCGATATCTTCACGGTCATCTATGATCTCACCAATATCTGCCAGTCGATAGATGATGGGTTCCATGCGTGCACAGGCTACTTCTAAGGGGACTATCTGCTTAATACCATCGTTGTCTTGTTTGACATTCTGTTCGAGGGTGAATGCCACCAGATGGGCTGTTTCTAGCCATCTTGTCATATTATAAATGATGATATCAAACTCAGATGATATCTCTTCAAATGATAGACTATCATGTTGATCAAATAAGTTCTGTATGGCTTCTTCAACTACAGTGATATCGTTTAGACGGAAGAACAGGTCTTCTGAATCAGTAGTCGAGATGGATGGTTGTGGTAGTGGGGGTGATAGAGCCAATACAGTTGTCATAGTAACCTGAATAGAGAAATAAAATGAGTAAGGAAATATGTTTTAATTTTTATATTTATTTGTAGTTATGACGATAGAAATGTTATTGTTATTATTATTATAAGAAATGATAGTACAGTACCTAGTTTAACTGCACTCTGTATAATGATACTCTAGGTTCTAAGTGTGAAATACAGTGTAGTTAGCCTAACATTATAAGAAATAGGGGTATTTTGATTTAAATGATATGATTCAATACCTTTTAAATACAGTAAAATGGATAAAAAGGGTATATATTTATTATGGAAACGTGTTAATAGCCAGTATACAGGAAGGAATAGAGTGTCATACACTGAAAGAGAAGAAAGTTGGGTAAAAGTGAGAAAAGTGAGGAAGAAGGGAAAGAAGAGAGTAAGATATTAATAGGTTGGAAATAATAATAATAAAAAAAGGGGGGGATTGAAATAAGGGTAATAAAAAGACTCAATCATTCTATGTTACTTAATGGCTGGGATACACTCTTAAATGGTAATGATCATTTCTACTCACATTTAATCTAGGTATTCAACCACGCTACATAACAATAAGACACCTCTTCGTATTGTTAATCGATATACTTATATGGATGGACACAGTATGGGAATCTACTCTTTATTTAATTTACAAATAACTTGATAAGTTCATCGGATACACCTGAGGGAGTCAACACACCTAGATCGGTCAACAAGAGAGTTAGGTATTGAGGTGGTGTATAGTCAACTGAGGGATTAGACAGTGCTATTTCCTCACTACTGAGGGTGTCATTATTGGCACTAAATGACTTTCTTCTGGATGTAAAGGTGATGATTTCTGGGATTTCTGAAGGTAGATCATACTGATTCAAGGGATATACACGCACAAATTTATAGCTATACAATAACCACTTAGTCAGCATCACTGAATAAATAAATGGTATCCTACCTTTCAGCAACGGCATAAACTGGTTTATTCAATGAATTAGCAACTAATGCAATTTGATAAGTACCAATCTATGCATGCAGAAACAGGGTGATAAGAATAGATGTATGTAGAGATAGATGGACACTAACAGCCTACTTACCTTATTGACTATTCCACCATTCTCTACTACTCCCTCAGCACCTACAAACACCATATCTACTTTATCCATAATGTATCCAACTGCAGAATCCAGCACAGCTCTACATGGAATACCAGCTGTTCTTAAAGCCTTCACAGCTTGAATACTAAGATAACAAATAATTATAGTTTTAACTTATCCAATTCTCAGATTGTTTTCTCATCTCAAGATTCCCTGTTTTACTGCTCTCTTTCCCATTGTTTATATATTTACCCATCTCCATTAGGTCTTCCTTCTGTCACATACACCTTGAATCGTTTGTTCTGGACATTTGCAGCATGATAGAGTACACTCATGATGACACGTGAATATGCTTGTACTAGGACCACTGAATTATCATGTATGAATTGTGCACCTATCTCGGCTGCTTTCTCACGGGCAACAGATGCCTTCTCCAGAATCATAGCTGCTCTTGACAGCAGATTCTCTTTGAAATCTTCGAAACTGCCTGCTTCTTTTGATAACTGGTGGATGCACATGAATAAACCGTTCTATTTCTTCTATTCACTAATACCTACAGAGAAATCATGGGAATTTCTGGTAACAAATCTCATAAACAGATCCACTCCAGCAAGAATAGCTATCGAGGCCTTGTGTTGATTCTTTCCTTTGCCTGCAGGACAAGATCTACGGTGGGCGTCGTTACGAATAGTCTGAGCAGCCCTTTCTATTGTCTGCATAAATTCGGACATAGTAGGGGCTGCATCCTACATAGTTAGAGTAGTTCTAGCCGTGAATAGTCTCTCCTCATACCTTTACTGTTCTTGACTAAATCTGTCAAGGCCTTGAAGATAGCAACAGGTGTTGATAATTCCTATAATGAAGTCATATAAGTAAATAGATAGTATAAGCACATAAGCACACATCATACACTGTCCTTCAAAAAGTTCTCATAAGCAGATATAATATCAGAAGGTGCTGAATTAGATGTCATGATGGAGAGGCAATAACCTTTGTCTGTTTATTTCATCTCTACTATTTTTAACTCGGGAGGAAGAAAAAAAATGTTTTTAGTCTCAGACAGGTGACTCTTTTTTTTTCCTATATAAATTTACTGCATATAAGAAATTATCCTATGTATTAAAATAATGCATAACTACAGAGGATGTATCTTATATCGTAAAAAGTTGGCAATTTTATTGAAGGAAAGAGAGTAATAATATCACTTTATATCTTCTTGGTGTTATGAAGAGGTTTGGTGGCATGGATAAGTCTGAATCTGTTGGATACTTCATTCTGGCTTATTTCTTTCAAGGCCTCTTCCAGGTTCTTGTCATAAACAACAGGGTCAATCGAGGCCAATTCGGTGATCATGACTTTCCCAGCAGAAAGAGCTGATTTCTGTATAGTCAAGTACATTTCCCCTGATTTACCACCCCATTTACCTTGAATAGAGTAAAGATGTTAGTATTGAGCACATACTCACTACATATGCATGGATTCTTTACCAATGGGTATAGTATAGCCAATATCATTGATATTATTGAACCCAGCATCTAAACAGAAAGTGGAGATCTTCTCTGCAATAAAAGAATCCATGTTTCTGGAATCCATAGTCAAATTCACTAGAGAATATAGTATCAGTACATCGGATACTAGAAGCATCTTTACAAGTCATTACGCCATTTATTTATGCTCTTGAGAGCAGGTCCAGCATTGGTATATGTGTTGATAAGCTCTAATATTTCGATATAGCCACCAGGAACAAGGATACGCTTTATCTCATCAAGAGCCTTCTTGTATTGATCAGTTGTAAATCCCATGACCAAGAAACGCTGATAAACGAAACCAAAGGATTCATCCTTGAACTTCAATCCATTCCCAGCATTCATCTTCATAAACGTCACATTAGAGGGTTGATTATCAGTGACAAAGACATCGGCCATATCGATAGCCACAAACTGGGAATTAGGATATTTGCGTGCCATATCCTATTAGGTACATTATGTGAGTATTTTACACTCATCATTCCATACTTATAGTTTTACAAGTGTCCAGAATCCAGGACCACACCCCACGTCGAGTACTCTGATACCTTTCTCCAGTCTATCGTGAATAGGAGAGACATACAATCTATAAGCAAACGTTAGATTGGGCTATAGACAATAGTCATCACTTGTTATATACCCATCAAGTGTGATTCTAATGGATAATAAGATGTGTATATTTAGTATGAGGAATAGAATACCCACCATATCACACCAAGTACTTACTTCCATAGCTCACTATTAAGCTTCAGCCTGTCTACTTCCAACTTATCACTGGGTAGGATATAGGCAATATCCTCATGGCTTACTATCCTTCTTCCTTCCTTCATCTCGAATAAGATATCATTTGATATATTCTGCGTGCATTGAGTAGTCTTCATGGTGGTCGTTTGGGCAGTGGGATTTGTTGATAGTTTGGAGGATATTCTGCTGGAACCTCTTCTTTATATATTACTTTACATTGATTATTCATTCATCTCATTGGCCAGATCAATGAATTACTTTTCGCTCAGTCTATTGAAGATCCTTTTCTGTTATCATGACAATTAATTAACATGGTAACCTTTCATTAAAAAGGAAAATAGGTCTACCACATTAATACTGCCCTGTATTTGTACACAACTCAGATATACCGTTATTAAGTTCAAGGGAAATGGATATATCTAACAAGTAATTTAGGTTAAATGGTGTCTGCTCAATGGAGAGAGACATGAATGAAATTGATATTCGGGTAGAATTAACTTCCCATAGTCATGGTAATAAACTGGAGGACGTATATGGGTTGTTACACAGGTACCAAAGCGTGCCATCCATGATTTCCTGGTAACATATCATACGTACAATTGAATTTCAATAAGTATGAAATACACAGTAGAGCCTAAAGAACAAAGAGAAGGAAATTTATAACCATTAATAACTACCTGCATTAAGCATATATTATCAGATCATATGTACACATGCAAGAACAGTGTCTATTAGAGCTGTAGATAAGACTGACACGGTGTGAATGCCTGTGTTGGTTTTATAACATAATAGAACATGCCCTATCTTTCTGGTTTTATTACAAAAAAGAAAGGAAGGCATCGGCTATAATATCATTACGCTTATATGTAAATATACCCTAACTATTGCCGATCAATAGTCGGCAATCCATTAAGGGAAGGAATAGATAGCATTCATACATGTTACAGGTTCCAAATATGTACATATATTATATCCTAATGGTAAATATATAGTAATATGCCTTTAGGGAGTAAGTAAATACTATTGGGCTACCATTTTCACATATGGATGTGACTCCTTATTTATCTATTTTGCATAATATAAACATCAACAAGAACAGATGGGTTTATTTGCAGATAGCTTTTCATTCCAATAGTAAACATGAAAATAAGAAATATACTATTACTATGGACACTGCTCACTGTTCCATTTGTTATCTTCTTTTTTATATTATCCTATCGATATGACACTTTGAACATATATCATCAGAGATATCCACCTAATTTCACTGATCAGACCAAATATCGATCTATTTTCAAGAAAGTGCTGCTCTTTCATAGACTGTCATCTGTTATCTGGTGTGGAACACTATGCTTTCAGTTTATTACACTCTACAACTCCATGTTAAGGCCAACTTACAGACTACATAGACTCATGGGCTGGATAATGACTGGATCAGTATTCTTGAATGTATTCAGTGGACTATCACTGATGTATATTAAGACAAAACAAGATACCAATACCCAGAACTATGGCCTCTTGACTGCAGCTGTATATTCATTTGTAGCACAGATCATGCTTATTATCACTGCAGTTATTCAGCCGAAGAAGAAGAATCATAGACATGCAGCCATTCGACTTATTACTGCCCCGCTATCAGCACTTCTACAGCATCTGATCTATTTTGCTTTTGTCTACTATCAGTTTGATATTTACACCTCGAAGTTCTTCTGGGACATATCTGTTATGAGTAGTGGATTCATGGGAGTCCTTCCAGTTGAGTTATACCTGTGGAAAAAACGACTGGGTGGAACTCATAGTCATATTGTGCATAAATCAAAATAGTTTTTTACTCTTTATCAATAAAGTTAACCATTGCACGCATTAAACAGATGATGTGTTCTTATAACCAGTGTTTAATGTGTGTATATATATTGTGCCCTCTCTTTCAATCGTATGCTTAAATTAAATATCTCTGGCCTCGGGAAACTCCCCATGGAAAAAATCAATGATAGTCATTTGTCCAACTCTCCTATGTAGACTAAGAAATAAGGTTGCATAAGTCACGTTTAATGCTTTACACTGATTAGAAGTATGCACATTGCCATAAATGAGAGCAAGTCCCTACGTATCACAGAGCATTTGAATCCTTAGATCCCTTCCACCTTGTACCATTGAAAGAAAATGATTATGAGAGATAGATAGTCCATATAACCTTCTGATGTCCTATCTTGAGAATGCACCTTGAATAGAATCACAAAAAGAATAATAAACAGCAGTCCAGAATAAGGGGAATAAGAGATAAAGATCAATACAGAGAGAGAGGAGTGTGTGTGTGTGTGTGTGTAAAATGAAGGGGTACAGGTCGATCCAATAGTGGAGATATTAAAGTAACGACCAGTCATCTAGAGCAGTGATAAATATACACAAGTGAAATTGATATGCAATATGAAAATGGTGGGAATCTCTATTCAAGCCATAGAGTCTGATGTTCCTTGCCTGTCACATTGAGTGTATCATCCTATGGCAGAGTGGAAATAGAGATAAACTCGATTGACCAATAGAATGATCTTTATAGTGTGATGTCACGGGTAATCCTCTTTTTTTTTTTTTTAATTTTATTATGAAAACTAGTTTCGGGTGCTTATGATCGAGGGGAAAAAACAGTTGTTTATTTTTATAAAGAGGTAAGAAATAAAAAAGGACGAATTGGGCAAGACACAGAATATTAATCTCCATTCTGAACAGAATAATGCTTCCTAGAGTCATTTCACGTTCTTCAAGACTTGCTCGCCCCACTTTCATTCGTCGTGGTGGTCATGGCACACCCTCTTACAATGAGCCTGGAGGATATTTATTCAATGAGAAGGTATATCCAGAATACTGCCCAGAGTGGATGAAATAGACTGATCATTCACTTATAAATAGACTAGAGTAAAGGAAGATTGGGAGAACATCTATTATATTGGTATGGGAGGAGGATTCCTTGCTATAGCTGCAGCCTTGTATTATAAGCCTGATACCAGGTATGTGTCTAAAACAGACAGAAGAGAGTAGTCACTAACACATCCATTAGTCTTGTCACTTGGGCCACAAAGGAAGCTGAGAAATCATTGAAGGAAAAGGGCTTTGATATTGAATACAAGAAGACTGCATAAACCCCAGATGATGACAGCCTCTTCATATTATCTATCAAAATAAATAAAGGGCATAGAATAGAATATGTGTAATGGTGTAAATATCCAACATATCCCGATGTGTCCATTTATTTATTTCTTTATTTTTTATTTTATTTGCCCTCTATTTAAATTCCTCCCCCCTCCTCCAACTTTATAAATACACACAGATAGCTAGAATGAGTGATATTGAAAAGGAATATGTAAAGCTGATCAGCAGTGATGGGTTTGAGTTTATTATACACCGTGAAGCTGCCATACGCTCAGGCACTATAAAGAATATGTTATGTGGACCTGGTATTGATATACATACACATCGACTATCATCCAATGTTCACTTCTTTTCATAGTTCAATTCAGAGAATCTATTGACAACAAGATCACCTTCAGAGATATAAAGTAAACATGATATGTACTGCATAGTCACTTGATAGTTAACTTGTGTTTATGTCTATTACAGAGGAGTCATTCTGGAGATTGTATGTAGATATCTGTATTATAAGTGGCAGTATGAAGGATCTGTCTCAGAGATTCCCGAGTTCAAGATAGATCCCGAGGTCGTGCTGGAAACATTGATGACTGCAGACTTTCTCGAGTGTTAAATAGATTGTAGTCCCTCCACCAGGAAAATAATAAAAGCTAACGATGATTGACCCTCTGCTTCTTCTGTCTTCATACTGAATCACAGGTCAAAAAGAAATAACGGCCATTGGATATGTCAACAAAAAGGCTTCTTTTCATTTATCCTTAAAAACAAAGATGTCTTCCAAGAAGCATAACCGAAAAAAGATGTGAATGCTCACTACAGGGGTCGAACCTGTGACCTTGGCGTTATTAGCACCACGCTCTAACCAACTGAGCTAAGCGAGCTCTACATATTTTGACAGGCTGTAGGCTGAATTGGATGTAAACTCGTTTTGAGTTCAACGTAGTAAGAATAAGAAGTATAGCAAAGATAGTGTCTCTTGGTTGGTGTCGATCGTAGTGTTATAAGCAAGGTGTAAGTAGATGAAGCAGTAGTCAGTTTGGCATGGTTTGGTGCACGATATTCTAGGATTGAATAGAGGTGTAGCCGGTTTGCCGGGTGCAGTTCGCACACTGATTTTGACTGCCGAAATTGAACACACGACACTTATACCCAACTTTCCAGCACTTAATTAATATATACCATGGATCAAGCTTACTTTATTTTTATTATACCGTTCCCATATTCCCTTACCATTATCCCATTACCCTCTTTCCCTCTTCATCCTATTATCAATGTTTCATTTCTACCATTTACCATCCCTTACCCGTTATAATTCTACCATTCGCGTTGTATCCTTGGATCGTGTACCTTGATCTATATTAGTGATTGGTGTATGATCCAGGATTGCATTCTATAGTTTATCCATTTGTTGAATTCTGTAAAGATATAAAAGGGGATCATTTTCCTATGAAATAAAGAACAACTTTAATCTCGAACATAACCTTTTCTATAAGTTTGTTATTTCCGTTTCTCATATCTTCTGGTGCCAATTGATTCGAAGTAGGTTTTTTCAGTCGGCCTTAGTTCTCTTATTGTTTTGAAGTGAAGAGTGATTAACTAAATATACTCTCTTACCCTGTCTAGTTGGTCTATTCTCCTTATCGTTCCCAACTGCTTCTCTTTACTTACTACCCTCAACTACCGTACATCTCAATTTTGTAAAATCCTTAGTAAACCAAGACCAGATATAGATAATTGTATAACCAAGATACTTCTTTTAATAGCAATTAAAAGAATACACGTAAAGTGAAGTTTTATAGTAAAGAAAGATGAAGTTTATTTCCTATGCAATTTCATTGCATATTTATATGTTTTTGAGATATGAATATAAGATGATATTTACATAGAGGAATTAAGGGATAGAATATGATAGAGAATATAAATAGTATAAGGAAGTATAAATGATGAATAATACATAGTGAATAGAATATACGATAGAAATAATATGAAAGTAATATGATAGAACAATGGGATAATCATAAGAAAAGAATCTAACACCAAGGAATCAGATGAAAGGGAGCCAGAAGGATAGTCAGGATATCTACTTATTGTTCATATGAAGAGCTGTCAAATATGGTATCGTTGTAATACTGCATTCTAATTGGTCGGAGGATTGGGTCTAGGTTTTGCACGTTTATTCGCTGGTATTCTAGGCTTGAATTTTTGCTTATTTAATCGCACAGGCACGTGTGGCCACAAAGGTTCCAAATTGAGCTTGACTGTGTCTTGGACACCGACATTTTTGTAGGTCTTTAACATCATGTTTATCAGAGAAAATACACGGATAAACACTAGGGGCCGCTATTTCATCCAATTAAAATGCTTATTCGATATTAAAAATGGACGATCTTATAACATATTAAGATGTTACGTGATATTTATTGAGGATATGTTCAATTGCTTGTTTAATTTATCATCAAGGAAGTCTGTATCATAGTATAGCAGAGGGATAGACTATATAGTTCACATCTTCTTTTTTTACCGGGCGATTCCATACTGGATGCTTACAGAAGAAGAATGTAAAGGGCAAGAGCAGATGATTCAACAGTTATGTGCCTACAATGATAGGCATTAACTTCAACCATTTACATATATGTATAGACAACTAGTTCTGATAGAAGCAACAATGAATCTGGTATAGCTGTCTTTATTGAATGGTGGGAAAATACATATATATGAAGAGAGAGAGATATATAAGGTGCATAGGATCATATGTCATCTACTTCAATCGGCTTATTTTAATTAAGGGGTGGGTGAGTATCAAGGTGATTGAACCACCTGGACACTCTTTCTGTCTCTTTCTCTTCTATCCCGAAAACTTTTAGTACTCTGTTTCTTCCTAATCCCCTGAAGAGAGAGTGCATATTCTTCACTTAAACTGCCTGTGGATTCATTGTTCAATAGAGGCCCAGTATCTTGCATCAGTTGAGGACTGCCGGCATTGCTGTATTTTCTTATGGCACCTAAGCTACTTCTCTTACGGTTCATTTGTTCCTGTGCTGACTGCTGGGAATATGTACCATGACCAGCTACAACATTGATGCTGCTTGTAGATGCAGATCTATTGGGACCCCTCCAATGAGACATATCAACATTTTCAATGGACCAGTCAACTGCATCAACATTCTCATCTGCAGCTGTAGTTATTCTTTTGATGGGTAAAATATCACCTTGTTCTGCACCTTCAAATGCTGGTTTGACCCAATCTGGAGGATCTCCTACTGTCATCGTAACAGGATCCTTGAAGCCTTCGTATTTTTCAAATATGGTAAAGTCGAAATACTCAAACTTGTCCTCTATCAGTAACAGATCACGGTCTCTTTTACTGAGTGGACCATCAGTTGTTGCTCTCCTGCTCTGTCTGTTTCGTTTTGAATTGGTCAAGGGTGATTCATCCATCAATAACTCCTCAATGTCATAGCTGATATCAAAGTTGTTTTCCATCGAAGGTTGAAATGGGGGAACAAGTGATTTGGACTCGAGTCTACTCCATTTAATTGGCCTGAAGAAGGGATGCCTGACAAGTGCTGCCCAACCAGAATCACCATAGCCCAATCTCTTGCTTGGATTCAATTCTAAGAACTAGAATATCTTTGTATTAATGTGAAATGTTGTGGATTCATTTCAGTCTATCTATAAATACGAACTCCTTGCATCACTGCTAAACATTCGCCGGATACTTGTCTATCTTTTGTAGGGTAATTTATATATCCCCTTCGAATGGCTGCCTGGAGTTCTTCAGTTGTCTCGTAATCAAATGGTCTCTAAATCATACACATATATAAGTACATCTACCAACTCAGTCAACAGTATCTACCTTTTTATATACACATTCATACAAGGTGACACCCAGACTCCACCAGTCAACAGATTCATTATATCCACCCCCTTTAAACACTTCTGGGGCTATAGAATAGTTAAATAACAGCATATTCTATGGATGAGATGCACTTACCCATATAATAGCCTGTCCCTGAATTAGAAGTCATTGGTCTGGTTGGATGTAAATGAGTGGCAATATTGAAATCAGTGATATGAACATGGCCTTTATCATCCATAAGAATGTTATGCGGTTTGATATCTCTATAAACAGCAGTGTCAGACATATGCACCCTGTTGATTGTCCTCGATCTTACCTATGTACTACTTTCTTCATGTGTAGATATTTAACAGCCGCGGCCAGTTCAGCAAACCAGAAGCGGATGATGTCCTCCGAGAAGTATGGTTGCCGTGATATATGGAAGTGCAGATCACCACCTAGCCTATCAATATAAATGAATAATAATATGTGGATAACAGACTAATTCAGTTTTATGAGATAAATAGAAATCTATTAAATCAAGGCAGATCGTTTACTTACATTAGATCTGTTATCATATACATGTATTCTGAGTCCTGGAAGGCAAATCTCAGTCTGCATAAGAAGGGATGGTCTAATTCCTCCAGTATCATTCTTTCCCGGATGATATTCCGTACAGCATCCATCTTGATACAGTCATCTTTATTGATATATTTCAGGGCATACAGTTTATGGGATTCTCGATGTTCAACAATACGAACCTATATACTGTTAATATTATGTATTCAGTCATCATAAGCATAAACAGTTACTTTTCCAAAGGCACCACGTCCAACCATTCTCATTAGTTTGAAATGAGTTAGATTGGTAACTATACAAAGAAGATATGAATACAACTGACACTGTATTATTCTGTTCACATTACTTGTATCCTCAGCATCACTAGAGTTGAGGCTATTGCCACCAAAGGCATTAGCTATGAGTCCTGTTAGAAACCGAATGATGGGAATGCGTGATGAAGGAAGGGGGGATATCGAGATGAATGTGACAGCAAAAATGGAAATATAAATAGATATAAATTTATTTATTTTTTATTCCCCACAATAAGAAATTTCCAGCTTTACCAATAGAATAAGTTGGAATAATAGCAGTAAACCCACACTGTTGACTGCTAGAGACGTATATTGAGTGGCAATATACACAATAAACAAGGATAAATAAGATCATTCATACTATAATAAGAAGGTTTGATGCATGAATGTTATTCTACCTTCTCTAGGCAATTTAAACATCGACAGGCCACTTTACAGTCCGATGAGTAAGGTCCAGTGCAAATACATGTAACAAAAAAAACAGCCCATATTCACTCTATAAGATACAGGACGGCGATAATATACGTATTACACAACTCATCTTTCTTCTCTCTGTGCATATATTCAATTCATTGATGGGATGGGTTCATTCTTCACTAACCATTGATGAGGTAAGGTCATTGGATATCAATTCCAAAGTTGGTAATCAGTCTCCAGACTAGTTCATATATTAAGCAACAGGATAGAACAGGTATAAGCCTAGAATACATGAGTCAATCTATGTATCATTAGTGACATACTACAGAATAATCTCACTAGAAGCTCTCGATTGTCGTACTCTTATTTTATGAAACCTTCACCACTTTACTCGACATTAATAATGCAGCCCCATCGCCAGCTAAATATATATCCGCCTTGACTAGGGATCAGCAAAACATTCATCTACCGAGTGTTTAGATTGTGGCCCATAGAGAATTCATCGTTGGCTTCTCTATAGCATTTAGAGAAAAGGTATTCCATAACTGTAGCCACAGGTAAACCAATATTAATGAATTCACCATGCGAGCAATCAACACTCTCCTTTTTACTTCATTATCAAAGCAGCTATTATGCCTCAACTGGCTCTCCTTCTAATAAGAATACTGATGTATCTGATGATAAAAGTCATTAAAAGCGATGGGTAGTTATCACCATTCATGCAAAGGTGGGAAGCCATCTGATCTCAGTCATCTTTCTATTAATGCAGGAAAGAATGACATAAACCACGGGATCACCCTTATGGCGAGAAAAGTCAAGACCCACTTGATACTTTGACATTAACACTTGGTGCACCATATATTTCATTGGATGCATAAGAAGGTGGAGACTATGAACTGATGTAAAACAGCAAGGCCACTCAGTAAGAAACTAAGGAAAGCTGAGACCAATCTTATTGATGTATGTGAGTCATCTTGTTACAGCATTAGATTGAATTACCTGTAAGGTCTCTTTGCTGAATAAGGCACGAAGGAAGTCGAGGCCCTTCTATAGAACTAAAAAGATACATGTCAGCCACCTTGCTTCTTTAATGGAGAGGTTGTGGTCATTAGCCTATTTAAAACGCCGGGATCATTTTTGGGATTACAGTAAGTCTAGTTATCATCGACTTTGACCTTGCATTGACATTCATCTTATATACAACGAATGCAACATCATATACAGCCCATGTTTATATATAATTGCAATGGGGAAGACATTCGAACAAATGACTTCAAGTTTACTATGAGAACGCAGGAAAATGAGGAAACTGGTCAAGAGGAAATGACCAAGTCGTGCTCATGAGTAATATACCTGATAACAATAGAAAATAATGTTATAGCACGTGAAATACCTGAGAATGGCTCATGGACGCGTCTCATGAGGATTGTACACGAGTATATTAACAGCTTAGAGTCACAGAGTAACTATAAGCTTTGAAAGTAATAAAGAGCAATAGTCATAACTTACCTGTATGGTGCTTTTTAATCCTTGACTATGAGATGAGAACCGATGATGAGTGAAGGAAAGGGAGTAAATATTGGGGTGAAATAAAATAGCTGATAAGGTGTTCTTCACATGACAATGAGATATCCAATCATATCTTATTATAGCGACTAGTCATATACTCATTCAATAAGGTCAGAAAATATAGCAATCCATTCATACATGCTGACTTATGCCACTCCCCCTTAGTAATACTGGCAATAGGGAATAACTGATATCTGTCTAATAGACCTATTCTTGAGATATAAATCAGTCCTGCTATTTGACAAGGATTATCGCTTCCCAAAAGAGGCATTTGATGATCTTAATTCGAATATTATATTTGATCCCTCTATTAAGTTTCCACATAAAGTTATATGTAGAATGGGTATCGCTTATCATCTTCAGGGCTTCATCCATCACCCATTACTACTTTGCTCAATCGGCAGTTCAATCCCTGGAAGTGATTGAAACTAAGCCACCAAATACTTCATGGTTTACCCCCTCCCTTCTTCGTCCCTTCTGCCTATTCATTCATAAGAGAAAATGACGTTGTTAAGAACAACCCTATTATCTGCCAGCAGAGTGGCCAATAGAAACAGTATGCGCTTGGCTGTTCAACCTAGATTTTTATCTACACCCCCCCCTAACAAAGACACAAAAGAGGAGATCCCTAAACCCGAGAAATATGGTGTTTTCCGTGAACCACCATCTGCTTTGGGCTTGGCTGAACTACCCGAACTTGACAAGAATACCTGGATGGAGAGGAAGAAGCAAAAGTTGAAGGATCTTGCTAATTTTGACAAGGCTTTTGCTGCTCATGCTGCTGAACGTAGATACTTGTAAGTCCATACTACTTCATCTGGCTGATACATTGAAAGGATAACATTATGAATTAATAATCAAAAGAGTAGAACAGGCAACGAAATCCTATTTCTCTGATGTTCATGGTAATGACCGAATGAAGAAGACTGAGAACACATACTGACTCAATTCGTTACTAGAAATGCGCCAACATGGAGGCAAAATGTATTATGCCAGTACACAGTTGATGAAACAAGAGCAAGCAGGATATATGCCCCGATTAGAAGGACAAGATCTAAACAGAAAGAAGGTGACCACCACAGATAAACTGCCCGGTAAAATATCGCTGATGACTTATGCTTATGCTCGATTTGGAGAGGTAAGGCTGAATCAGCGAATATCTTCTCGGCTTTATTTAAGTCCTTGTATTTCATCCTATACAGACTCATGTCGATACCTTCATCAAGCCCTTCCTTAACAAATTCAAAGATGAAAAAGATGTGCAGCTAATAGAGGTAAGATCCTTTACTGTGTGGATAACAAGTGATATTCTAACAATCTATTACAGGTGAATGTCCAGGAGAACTTCTTGAAACAGCAATTAGTCAAGGCATTTGTACCCTATATCCGCAGAAACATAGCCCCCGAAAGAAAAGAGAATTACATATTGTTAATGAAGGATATCAGTAGAGTAAGGAAGTATCTGGATATGACTAATCAATATATTGGCTATGTCTATTTAATAGATCAAAATGGGCGCATAAGATGGACTGCTCATGGTGAAGCTACTGAAGAAGAAGTGGCAAACATGTTAGCCATGACTGAATATCTTGTTCAGAAGAAGAATGAATCAAAGTAAAAAGGTTTATTTTTTGCTTAGACTGTCTATTTTTTGTACAAGTTCGATGATTTGGGTACGATACATGTCTTTCACATCCCCAAGATCAGCCTTTAATTCTTCTACTTGTTCAGTTTTCTCACCTAAAAGTTCTAATAAAGTCTGGTATCTTTCATTCAGCTGTTCATATTCTTTTTCTTTTCCTTGTCTCTGCTTTAATTCCTTATATAACTTCTCCGTCTCCTGCGACATTCTGATGATCTCCTCAGATAACTCATCTTTAGATTGATTGCAGCTCTGTAATTGTGTATGGTAGAAACTGAGTTGATTCTCTAACTGGCGAATGGTCGCCTGCAGTCTTTCAACTAAGATGCTGGATATCACAGGTGTTGGATTACTATCAAAACTAGAGCGTGAGCTAATACTTGGTGACTTCACTCTTTGATCATCATTCAATGTAGGATGAGCAATGGCTGTTCTTTCTGACTTCAGCTTCATTTCAAACTGCTTCTTCTCCTCATTCAATCTTTCATTCATCAGCTTCTGGTATTGAACCTTCAGAGCTTCCTGATCTCTCAATTCTTTCTTGCACAAGTCTTCCTTCTCCTCTATCAGAAGATTAATTTGATCTGACAATTGTTTTTGTATGGCTTCGTCTTGTTCAATTTGTTTGTTCAATACAGCCAATTCATCTTTTAGCAGATTCAACTCACTTTCTCTACTTTCTATCATCTCCATCAGATGGTTAATTTCAGATTGCAGTTTTACTTCCTTATCTAGTGCTCTCTTCTGTTCATTCTCTGCAGCTTGTGTATGATGTATCATACTTTTTTTTCGATAAACAAACAATCAGCTTATGTGTTTCATAGAAAGACCATCCATCTTCTTACCTTTGTTCCAATTGATCTCTGTTCTTGAGAGCAGTCATATATTGGGTTTGCAGCTCCTTGATCTGTAGTAGTAGGGGAGTTGTTGCTTCTTCAATAAGAGTGGTACTTTCTTCTAATCTATTATCAGCAGTCTGTAAGCGAGTCTGGAGATCAGTCACTTCTTTTCGCAATGCGTCCTCAAGAACTCCTGCTTGTTCTTCTGCTGATTGGAGGGCAATCTGAAGATCTCTAATTTCTTTCCGAAGTTTAGTTTCCATTGTTTCTGATGTCTCCTGGAGCTTCTTCAATTCATTATGAAGTCGCTCATTTGCCTTTATTTCTTTCTCCAGCGCTATAGCATTGATTTCTTCTGCTTCCTGCCTGGCCTTGTCTCTCTCTTGTTCTGTATTTTCAAGTGCCTCTGCCAGTGCCTTCTGCTTCTCCTGCAACCTCTCTTTTATCTCAATCTTCTCGGATTCCAATTTGTTTATATGCTTAGTTTGCTGTTCTGTCAGATCAGATAATAATTTAACAGATTCCTGCAGCCGTTTCTCACTTTCTGACTGTTTTATTCCCTTCTCATTTGCTTTTGATAGATCAGTAGACAGCTTTTCAAACTTTGATAGTAAATCATTCATGCTCTTTTCCTGCTCTGCCTTCTCAGATCTTAGTTTCTTAATGAGTGTTGTATGTCTCAGTTCCATTTTTGACAGTTTCTCACCTTCAGACAATAATCCTTGTATCTTCTCATCTTTTGCAGTCGACTGTTTTTTAAGCTCATCAATAGTAGCCTCCAATCTTTTATTGCTCTTCTGTAGACTAATTGCAGAGGAGGCGGAATTACCCTCCTCTATCTTCTCATTAAGTTGCGATCTTAAACTGCTGATTTCGGCATTTAACTCTGATTCCTTCTGACCAGCTTCTTCCTGGAGTTGATGTATTTGATCATGAAGAAGTGCAATGTTCTCCATCGATTGTAGCAGCTGTTTCTCCCTTTGTTCTAGTATTTTATCTTTTTCAATAGTGTCTGTACTCATCATATCTTCTTTGGCTGTGGCAGCTTCAGAGTCAGTTGTTGGTACATTGTCATTAGGTTGTGGTGTGTCATTTGATGGAGGAATAGATATATTTAATAATGTGCCATCTATGTTTATTGGTATATCATCAACGCTCTTGTTCTCTGTCATAACTGAACAAGGAATATTGGTAGATTGGCTGTCATCATTGATCTTACGATCTATCTTTTCCTCATCTATTGTGTTTAAGTCTGTAGTATTCTCAATGCTCTTCTTGAGCATATCTTCAGCTTCTGTATTTGTAGTACTGCCCACATCTTGTACCTGTTTACTGTCCACATCTTGTACCTGTTTACTGTCCGCATCTTGTACCTGTTGACTGTCCACACCTTGTTCTTCTTCACTGTCCACATCTTTTTTCTTCTTACTGTTTAAATCCTTTTCTTCCTCCAATTTGACCTCCTTTCCTTTATCATTATTAACTGAATCCATCTTCATTTCAGCTGACTGTTCTTTCTCTTTATTCTCCTTACTTATTCCTTCCTCTATCCGCTGTGAGGTAGTTGTCTTTCTGGCCTTTCTATCAGCCATAACAGCCGCCAACCTGGCCGATAAATCCACACTTGGCTGAGACTCTATCTTGGTTTGTTTCGTATTTATCTTTCTATTCTTCGTCTCCTGTGGTGGTTTAATAGTCTTCGTACGCTGTACAGTAGTTACCATTCCACTAATAGGATCCACATATGTTTCAGTTTCTAGTGTGATAAGAATGTACACATACATATATATATATACACACGCACACACATATATATATATTAACTAGCTAGTCAAAGAAAAGACAAGGAATAGGCGCCTACCTGTATTTTGTGAGGATTTATCACCTGTTGGTTGATTCTGTTCCAACAGTGAATCAAATGTAGTTTCTACATTAGATATAGCCTGCTTCAGATAACCACCCCATCTAGAAGTCTCATTAGAATTAAAGAATCCACTCATTATGTATTTATATGCAGTACTGTTCTCATCAATAGCCTCTTTAATAGGCTTGTAGTAATAAAATAAAACGAACGGGGGGAAGAGAGTAAATTGGAATACACAGTGTGAGATTTTATTTAAGCACAGTCTATTTCTCCCTATGGTTATACATGATCCACCCAAGATGATTTGTCACGGTTAGATTGTCTAATAAACTTGGTAATACTCTTATAGTGTTCCTATAGAATAAGAGTGTGAGTAGAGCTGTCATAGTATATAAAACTGTGTGTAGACTCTACCCTTAAGTTACATAACATCTCCAACATGCGTCCTTCATGTATGAATAATTCAAATTCAGCCATAGTGAGTGGCAGAAAGAAAGGATGATCACATATCTGGGATGCTACATAGATATCTCTGTAGGGCTTGATAGAGAATAAATAGCCAGAATAACCTATATACAGAAGAATAGTGAGTAAAATATATGCACTATGATATTATGCATTCGACCCATTACCATCCAAATGTATTCCTATTGGGAATATATCTTGTACATCCTTACACTCATTCATTAAATTACAGAGTATCGATTGATTTATGCATATTAATTTACTCTGTAATATGGTATTCTCTGTATTACTACTACTATTTGTATGTTCACAACTGGATATCTCTATGTGCTTCTGCTTGCCATACACATCATGAGTCACACACTGAAAGAGTATCTTCTCAGTGTCAATGGTAGATGAACAATCATCTGCATAAACTGAATTATGGCTAGTTACAGTTAGTATTCGTATGTGGATACATTGCATATTATTTACTTGGTTAGTTTGATGTGTGTACCCCGAAATAACATGGTGAATATGTTATACCAATAAGTATAAGGTGTGTGTTCTTTATGACCAAGGCATGTCTCGATACTATGTGGATATGGAAGGGTCAACATAGGTATACCTTTCTGTTCTGATCATGTCTTACATGTGCTCAAGCATATCTAATAGTAGATAGTCCAACGTACTCCTATGTACTTTACTCATCATCTGGGCATTCTTCATATACTTGATGGCAAATCTTGTTTCGTCCAGGTTACCAATAGAGTATGCCTATATACTCATGACAATATTCTAGTCTAATAATATTTATTGTTTGTGTCTCTCCATTACCTTCCTTAGTGTTGTAAGAATGTGTTCTATCAAGGCGTTATTGCTGTAAGTAAAATCGGGTGTCTGACATAATGACCTGAGTTTGTAGATAGTACCAGGTTTGAGTCGATTACGTCTCTGGTATGACTCCAACTGCTTCACTCCCATCGTATTGATAATATTACGATTGGATACGCTAGTACAAGTTAGTCTATTTATCAGCCAAGTGATATACATATAGAACTCACTACACAAAGGATAGCTCCATCCTGTTCATATTGGAATCAATCATCAATACTGAAGAGTGCTCTAATGACTCCATTATTCAATGTCTCCTATAAGCACACAGAAATACCTCCTATTAATTTATGCTTATCCCACTCACAATGAATACAGCGATCTGATCAATTTAAGTTAATCATAGCATATACTGCATTTGTACAATAGAGTAATCGCATAAAGAACATGGGCGGGGACTCGTTTATCCATTTTCATAAATACCTACAAACACACCAATCACTCACTTTATGACAGGACATCCGCACTGGAACCCTCCATAGCTGTTTATCACACTTATAATTATACCATTTTCTATGCAGAAATCTATACTACGTCTAGCCAGCCACTTTAGACTAAAAGACTCTACCCTATTCAACAGAATACACCATAGATCTACTCTATTTCAATGCAAAGTATATACAACTGATGTATCCTCTGCTACAGTGAAACGAGTAGTGCCATTACCCACTAAAGTGACGGCAATGAAACTGCGGTGTAAATATGCCTGTTTGTGCTATATTGACTTGAAGAGTGATTAATTATCATGCTTATTAGGTACAGAGTTTGATAACGAAGGATCTGTCAAATCAAAAGCAGGGGAGTTCTCAAAAACAGATTTCTGCCAGCAACACTCATTACTGCCTCGTGATCTGAGGACACTTGATACCTATTCTATCTATCAGAAACCTAGTATTCTTGTTCGGTCCGAAGCAATACTCATAAATATAGCTCATTTGAAAGCATTGTTGAAGAGTGATCTTGTTGTTCTGTTTGATTCTTATGGTTCAACAGATAGTTATAACCAGAGTATGTTCATGTGTGATCTACAGGAGAGATTGAAGGCATATAAGGATGAACTTCCTTTCGAGTTTAGGTAAACAGGAGGAATAAATCCTATCTGCTCTATTGTTGTGTCTAATAGAATATAATTAGGGCTCTGGAAGCAATACTGATATCTGTTACTTCTTCATTACAGTCTGAACTGGATATATTAGAGGGACCAGTCAATAAACTGCTGAATGATTTAGAGGATTTGGCTGACATAGAGGAATCAATGAATGGGGATAAATTAAGAGATTTGCTGAAATATTCGAAGAAGCTGTCTAAGTTTGAACAGGATGCATTATCCATAAGAGACGCTTTGGAGGAAGTATTGGATAATGGTAATGGATAGAACCAAATCAAAGACTACCAAACAGAGATTTTAACTGCTGTTTAATTATTAGATGAGGATTTGGCTGCTATGTATCTGACAGATAAGAGATCTGGTAAACAACGTGCACCTGAGGATCATGAGGAAGTGGAGTTATTACTAGAAGCCTATTATAAACAGACTGAGGAAATAGCGGCCAAGGCATCCACATTGAGACAGCATATGCGATCAACAGAGGAGATTGTTCAACTGATATTAGATGTATCTCGTAACTCACTGATGTGGTATGACATTAGATTAACTATATTTACATTGTCTGCTGCAGTAGTGAGTGGATATGGAGCCCTGTTTGGTATGAATTTACGTAATTACTTTGAGAGTGATCCATATGCATTTGGAATGGTATCAGGATTAGCATTGCTTTCAGGGTTTGGAGCATTTGCCATATCATTCAGGAAGCTAAAGAGCCTGGCCAAGATAAAACCATAGATATTATCCCTGTATATACATATATTGTAAACACACACTCATACACATCTTAGAAACTGGTATGAAATAAAAGAAACTTAAAATCACGTTTCTTCTTTAAATGGAATGTCATAATGTGCATTAATATATTAGTAACTTTTGATGGCCTTTAACACACAATAGAATAACACTATATCTTACACTAGTAATAACACTCTATCTTACACTAGTAATAACACTCTATCTTACACTAGTAATAACACTCTATCTTACACTAGTAATAACACTATATCTACACTTTATCTCACACTGGAATAGAAGATTCTTTACATATGACAATAACAGCAGTTTATTACACTTGACAGCAGTTTCTTTTATTTTATTACATGTGATAATAGCAAGGGCATTCTTTACATTAAACAATGAGTTTTCTTGTATTCTTTCTATTTGAATCTAAAGAGTGGCATTACGAACAACTAATACAGGACAAGGACATTCTTGGAGACAGGCATCAGAAACAGAACCCAGGAATACACTCTTTACCACATTCAAACCACGTGAACCCATGATCAATAAATCCACCTTGTGTGTTTGAGTGAAGCGGGGCAAAAGGGTCTTAGCATCACCCCAGAGAATGTGTTCTTCACTAGATATGTGTAATTTAGCAAGATCAGCAGACATGGCCTCCAGTCTCTTACGAGCAGTCTTTCCTTGTGGATGATGTTCTGTTTCCTTGATGGCATCATTCACCTTAGTGACTGTGGTTGATAACATAGGCAATTCACCCTCCTTTGTAGGACTGTGTGGTTCTTTCTTGGAGAATATGGGAGCATTCACCTTCTCTGCCCTTCTTACAGCAGATAGCAGAATAAGATGATCACTTTCGGGGCGGACAATGTTCTTTACTGCCCAGTCAAATAGTTTAATGGCATCTTCACTGCCATCATAAGCAAGTGCAATACGACGTTTATCGGTAATAGATACAGACATAATAATTAAAATATAACTGAAAACACAGGAAAGAAAGAAGAGAAGAAGAAGAAAAAAGTGAGAGGTTAAATCATTCCAGGATGGAAATTCATGCCACTCTGCTTAGAACTGAGTTTGCCTGTTTCGAATTATCCATTCTTCTATTTATAGACTGTGAAAATGCTCAATAGATTCGACCCTTGAATCACATGTTGAATCGTGGATAAACTATTTATAACCCTTAAAAAGGGTTCCTAATTCTATATTATATTAAAAAGTGGGAAGAGTCAGTCCAGCATGAGGTGACATTTTTAATACTTATTGTTCAAAAAGCGTGTAATCCAGACAGCATTCATCCCGCTCTCATTAAATGATTCTAATTAATGCATTGAGCTTTTACCATGGAATAGCTATATTTGAAATAACTTGAATAGAGCATTCTTCATAACATTTCACAGCATATAATACCCATTTGCACACTCTGACTCTCTTCACTCTTCTTATATCTGCAATGATACAGTTCAAATTTCAGTTCTTTAAGTTTGATGGTATTTGTCAGACAGTAGCACTAACACTATGTCCTTTGATGGGTAAATTCGATGGCATAGAGCCTATATGTTACTCCCGGAATGTAGAGATAGCAGGGATACTTGTATTCCAACCAGGTATATTTATGTTGACCCCATTGTTCAATCTATGTGCTGACAAAAGATACAAACATAGCTACTCTGATGATGGATCTGTTAACCCTATTTATGACAGGAATCATGATATATCATGTTAAATCCAAGCATACTGCCGTGGGTAACATTAACTCACCCCATTGTGTATTCCATCTAGTCTTATTTTATTGTTATTGTCTAGGTAAAGAAGAGATAGTCATGTTCTTCCAAATGTACATGGTCACCATCTTCCTGGAGATGCTTCTAATAACCAATATCATCCCGACTGCATCCATTTTATATCCTGTAAAGTATATATCTATATGGTCACACTCAAATCATTTGCCTGTGATTTAATTATTCTCATCCTCCCCCAAAAATATATATACCTTCCCATCCCCCTTTCCCTTATAGTATTTCACTGCTATTCATATTGGGTTAATGAGTTCATCATTCTGGTGTTTACTGTTAAATGGATTCGTCGGATTCCAATTTGCAGAAGATGGAACACCTATCAGCTTATGGGTAAAGTATGACCATATATGGGGGGATACAAAATAAGTGTGTGAATTAAAGTATCAGCAGACATTTAAAATCAACTTTTTTGTTGTAACTATTATTAACCTCACCACTATATATGTATACATGCATTTATAGTACATCAGAATCACGTCGTTTTCAATGTTCTTGATAGTGGGGTTTGTTGCCATAGCCACCTTCAACAATCTGGGCCCATTCACTCATACCTCACCCATGGCACTATGGATACTCTTCTTTATAATCAATGGAGCCATGTTTCTCGTATACACTATATCACAGGTCATACTTGTAATCTATACATTGAATGACCGATGGCCATTGGGTGATATTGCGTTTGGAGTCCTATTCTTTGTGTCCGGTGTTATCATTAATTTTATATTCTCAATTGCGCTGTGTGAAGAGACCAAACACTATATAGACGGTGTGTTCTTCGGTAGTATGTGTAACTTATTGGCTGTGATGATGGTATATAAGTATTGGGATTCCATTACTAAAGAGGACATGGAGTTCTCAATAGACTCCAAACACCATATATGGGAAATACAGGCATTACTGGATGATGAAGAAAAGCTGGCTAATCAAAATAAGCCTGAATAAAGTATATATATAAATAGGGGCTAACTTACGATAACCCATTATTTGAATATGAAAAATTGCCATGCGAAGACACATTATATTTTTTTATTGTTATTGGAGTAAATAACATTTAATATTTCTTTTTTCATTCACCTTTTTGGCACCATTTGCGTATCACTTTCCTATTTCGTCTCACTTCCTTATTCTGATGGTTGGTGCATCCGTTGTTTATTTCGTTGTATTTAAAGCATCTCATCTTGTTCATTCTCCCTCATCTTCTTCTCTTATTTTAACATAATAACATAAACAATATACACAAATGGCCATTATCATTCGTCAACTAAGGGCGTTGGTGACTGAAGCCCCTTTACGCCAGAAAAAGTCTTCAGCCGAGCCTAAACACAGTCATTGCAGAAAATCATTGACAGTCAAGATCAGCAAAGATCCTCCCCACGTTGTTTATTTTGAAAGAGATACATTAGAAGACTCATTTGAATGCATCTTTGATCCCCAAGTACACCATGATGAAGAAAAAGACCACCCAGATCTGGCTGAGTATGAACGCAGAAAAGCCCTTAAACCCTGGCAGAAAGATCGTAATTGTCCCCATCATTCTAATTTCTTCAGCAGAGTTAGGTCGTCCTTCAGCGGCCACAAATTTCTGCAATATACCAGCACAGCCTCCAATACTATTTATGCCTAACCTACACATGAATCATACAACCTACGCATCTCATTGCTCCTTATTATTATAGTATTACCCTACCATTATTTTATTGTATATAGTCTTCCTTCCTCTTCTTATGTATATATAGTTAACCAAACCTTCATCAATAAAAAGATAATCCCTCTATTATTTATTCACTTTTGTCACACTATACACAAGTAAGATAAGTGTCGGATCAGATGATGATTAGGTAAAAAATGCAGAGTATGCCCAAAAGGATCACTCACTGTTACCCATAATAGAAACAGAGAGCACCAGTTTGTTGTGTAATCATCTTATTTGGTTCAGGTATAACGAGTACAGTGCGTCTATTCTCAATTCAGGGTTTCCACTGGTTTAATCATATATATATCTTATCTTATATATTAAATTAATACATCCGTTTTTTGATACCAAGAAGTATCTGTGCCATATGTTTCTCATATAATAGCACTTAGAAGAGATTATCTTCCTTAAAGAACGGGTCATATTGAAGACACGGGCGAATAGAGGTAATGATAATAACATGATCAGCAAAGTTCTGAGCTTTATTCGGAAGGGAGTAGAGACAATGTTTCATTGAATATGAAAATAAATTTATGATTGACTTTGATGAAATCAAAAGATAGGGGTTAATAGGGGATAATGAATATTACCTATTGTCTTTATTCTTATTTGTCAATCTTCTGAATGTATGCATGTATGTATATTTCTTATGGCACGGAGAACATGTGTATTATGTGCATTCGTTATATTATTTCCTGCAAGCAGTAGTGCCTGAATATCATTACACACTCTCAAGTTGTAAATTCTGTCTTGTCAAGGGGTAAGCCTGCTATAGACATAAATAAAGTAACGCCATTAACTTGAGTTTAGTAATATAATGCTTGTTCAAACAATGATCTGTTATTGTGTATCTTACCATATTAATAAAGCAAATCTAATAGACGAATAAAAGACGGCAGTATGCTTCACTCTGAAGACCCGGTCAAATTGTTTGAATGTGAAAAAGTACATTTCCCATGCTGGACATATTCTTGAGAACTCTATAAAAGATCATCATAAGATTCTTATTAAATTCCGGAAAGAACCCCAAGAACATTGATTTCGAGGGAATATGCCACCCTTTCTATTATCAACAGCAGAATGGAGAGGGAAATTGTTCTTATTGATCTCAAGATTTCCTTGTTCTAGATCATGGTACTGTTATGCTATTAATAGATTCTATACATGATAGCCTTGATCGTTTAGGGGTTATGTCTAAAGATGAAGAATAATGAACAGTTCACTCTATAGCATGAGAATACTTGATATTCAAATTTAGGGGAGAGGGGGGTATCCTATTGTCAAAAGGGAGTCCTTACAAAAATTTTAATGGCCGTATTTGACATGTCCTCATATACTATAATAGTGAATTGTAACTATCTGATGTTTCTTAAATAACATGATTCATTGGCCTGTGTATACACGTGAACCAACATGGTGTATAAAATATGAAATAGAATGGGAATATCTCTTGTATCATATCACAAGTAAAGTATCATTTCTAATTTCACTAGGATAATAGATTGGTTATGTTTATTAGACAAATGTCAACCAATAACACTTTTATGAACCTCCCACTGTCTTCATGCTCTCCGCATTGACATATATTCTCTGTATGTTCATTGTGCTTCCATCAGACAAATCTCATGTTCCAAAGTCAGATTAAAGTGGTGACATAAAAGCCCACTTCCATTTTGTCCTAGTGCCCTACATTGGAATTATATCAGTTGTACCAACTACTAAAATACCATGTTTTGCTTTCCACATATGATGTTGAATAACACTCTTCTATTACTGATAGCATGTAACAGTATTTTACATAAGAGATGCCACAGAAGACCCTGATAAATCTTTATTTGTAAGGTGATTCTATTACTAAAAGATATTATGCAGTGCGTGTACTAATCACTGTCTCAGATAGAAATTTATTGTAAACACATTACATTGTATGCTCGTTCCCCAGAATTCTATAAACTATATATGTAAGATGAATCACTTCAAATAACATATAAGTGTCTTTGATCTGATTGAACATATATAAGAAACAACAATACCAGTAAATGGTGCATTTGAGAGAGAAGACAATAACCGCCTCTTCTTGAACAGGCGAAGAGCGACAAGGATGGCGACAATATCACACACATGCAATACTGTCAAAGTAGTCTACCGAGAAATCACCTATTATCCCGTATATCCCTGAATTTTCTTTACTTATAATGCATGCATGAAGTCTACCTTCATACAATAGGAACATTGTAATGTCCATCATGAAAGGAGGCCAATAACATATTTTGTTGGCCATGGTAACCCGATTTCGGTATTTCAATATTTTTTTTTTCGTGCCTGTTAGTGATTTTTCATTGTTGTTTTTTTTATATGTTGGTCGTTCTTCCCGTCTGAATATACTGAAGAAGTGTATCATAACTGTCTTTTATACCGAAGAATATGCAAATATTCAATTAAAGTATTCTAATAGATATATCTCAGTGTTTATACTTAGTTTATTACCCCTTCATTTGACACCGTACACTGTTACCAAGGTAATTTCTATATAATCTATACGCAGTAATGGGGTGTACTGATGGAAGTGATCCACGTCTATAAAGATCTTTTTTACACTGCACACCTATCCTCTACTTCATCACTCTAGCATAAATATTTATTATGGACACCTTGTCTGAACAATGTATATCCAAAGATATGTCCTCTCATATCAATAATATACCAGCAGAACCATTAACCCCACCTTCCGAGGATAAACAGACCAGTGATATCAACCAACAGATAGAAGACACGGTATTATTACCCGAAGAAGCAACTCTCCCTTCACCACCACAGCATGCGTTCGAAACTCCCTTCTGTAAGAAGAGAAGGGTGGGTGATAATACTCCAGTAGCAGGCATATTGGTTACCTGTCAATCTTGTAATATGGATCTATCTTTGATGAAGATGGATGATACACTCTCTATGTAAGTGATATGACCAAGGGCTATAAGGATGAATAGATTGATTCATAATAATATTATTATACATAAGATTGTGTATCAAATGTCAGAGAAATGAAAATAAACAAAGAGTAGAGGATGAATCAGATCTGTGTGTGTCAAATGAATCATCTGCTGCTGATTATATAGATATTAGGGAATCAATGGCTGATATTAATGTATCAGTTGTTAACACTGGGGCTATAACTGTTACCAATGAATCAACCATCAACACTGAGGAGACCACTGTGAATGGTATGGACATTTACTACTACATTTTTCATGTATGGTATATCTTACATCAAGTTTAATGTAGATAAAACAGTGTCTACCAAGACTTGTATCCATTGTCATACAAGCAACACTCCGTTGTGGCGTGTAGGTCCATTGGGTCCAAAAACGTAAGTTGCTGACCCTATTGGATGACATTCGTTCTTACTCCTATACTTCCTAGTCTATGTAATGCATGTGGTTTAAAATGGTTCAAATATAAGAGGCTTACCACAAAGAAGCCTATAATAAAGAAGCTCACTGTAAAGAATACTGGCGAAAAGAATACTGGCGAAAAGAATACTACCGAGAAGAAGCCTACCGACAAGAAGCTCACTCCAAAGAAGCCCACTCTAAAGATGCCCACCGCAAAGAACATGCATTTATTACGAAACAAAAAGCAGTTTCTTACCAGTGGACTTTATTCAGATGAATACAGGCTGCAGACTCGAGAAAAGAAGCCCTTCTGCTTTCCACTCCCTCTGCATCTAGGTGAACATATCATATCGAATAGAGCTGACTTCACACTCCCTCGTGATATTATGGAGGAATATGACCTCGATTTGATCGTTAAACTAGGTGACAAATCACCTTTATTTAACAGGATACGCGCAAACATATTTGTAGAAAGAAAGTCTAAATGTAACGAGGTCGTTCCGATTGTGTGTCAATGTATATCACCCAAAGAAGAAGATGCGATGGGATGCATGGATGATTGTATCAATAGGTAAATAGGAACAATTATCGATGCTTACTTGATGGTATTAATCCCATTGTCAGAATGTTATTTTATGAATGTCTGCCTAACTATTGTCCTTGTGGTGATAAGTGTTCAAATCAGCGATTTCAACATAAACAGACGAAAAAGTTGAAGATATTCCAGGTATGAAATAGATATCATTCACTACACAGATTTCATACTAAAGTCTTTATCAGACACACAATCGTGGCTGGGGTCTTCTTACCTTGGAGAATATTAAGCAAGGAGAGCTTATTATTGAGTATCGTGGGGAGATAATCTCTCATGCACTTTGTAAAGAACGTATGAAGACTATTTATTCGAACCAAAAAAATTTCTATTTCTTAGATTATTGCCCAGGAGAAGTGATCGACGCTGGCCGAAAAGGATCTGATGCAAGGTTTATCAACCACAGCTGTTCTCCCAATTGTCATATAGAGAAATGGTAACTTCGCATTCTGATTAGTCTGTTCTATATTCTCATAGAGTGTAAATAGGTCATTGAGGAACGAATCTCATTTAGGTGTATTTGCATCTCAAGATATTGAGGCCAATTCAGAGTTGTTTTATGATTATAACTTCTCTAATTTTGGTGGCAATGTAGAAAGCGAACAGATTTGTCACTGTCAATCTGAAGCCTGTAGGGGCACTATTGGGAAAAAGAGATCACAAAAACACTAAGCATATATTATGATTGAGTGGAAATGAACAACATGAAAGATCTGTCGTTTTATGTCTTTATTTGTTTATATGTACAATGCATGTATCCTCTGTTACCCGTACAGTATAAGCTACATATCCTAGCGTGTATTAATTCCATTATGTTTATTCATCTTCATCACTTAATAAATGATGGCGTTTATTGGGTCTTCTAACTACAATCTCCTCATCTTCCTCTTCTTCTTCATAGTCTTCCTCTTCCTCCTCCTCGTCACTGTGACGACGTTTGTTATATTTATTCATACCAGACTGCTTCAATTGTGCGAGTCTACTTTCTCTACTTCTCTCTTCTTCTTCATCGTATTCATCATCATCCACTACAAAGTCATCCTCATATCTATCCTGTGCCTGGTGATGGTTATTACTGATATGAGTGTCATAGTCTAATGTGTCGTAATCACCAAAATCGTTATTGCGGCGACTACCTCTGTCACCAAACTTCATATCAGCCTTCCTGCGCTGTAATTCGAGTTTCTTTTGTGCCTTTAACCTTTCATTCTCCTGCAACTCTAATTCCTGCTTCATCAATTCGGGGTCTTTCTCGGTATAGAACATCTTTGTTTTGTTTTTCTTGATCTGATTATCAGCAATCTGGGCTGTGATATGGCGATGGGTGTCACTCTTCAGACCACTTGGTCTAAATGTCATATGGTCAGTGAATTCTGTTTGACTCTCAAGTGCCCCTGAACCAGTCTGGTGTGCTAATAAATATACATGTTCTTGCTGTCCAACAGGCTTCATTCCCACATCAAAGTATTCGTCACCAATCACCAAGGATGTCTTTCCATCATCCCACTCCACCAGGTGAGAATTGGACTGCAGTGTCTATTGGAGAGTCTATTGAATATACAGTCATGACATTCTTCATTGATAGTTACCTCTAATCCATCTTCATCTACTACTCTTCTCCATCGAATGGTGCTCTCAATCTGTTCACGGACAGCTTCCTGTTGTTGAACAGCAGTTAATCCTGGCTCCAAACGTAGTTCGAATTCACTAGGTACAAATGGATTGACTTCTACATCCAGGAAACGCGGTATTTTGGCAAGATAGTACTGTAGATATCAGTTAGTTATCAGACAATAAAGTGCATCCATAGATAGAGCATACTTTATTATTCATGCTCGAAGGTAACGGTAACTGGGGCATCTCCAAGGATACTTCAACACGCTGTTTAGTAGCTTGTCCATAATATCCACTATCATAATCCTCTTCTTCTTCTTGTTCATCAGAACTTTGTTGTTTCTTATCTCTTTCTTCGTCAGAGGACTCAATAGCCGTACTAAATAAAGAGAGTAAGTACACTTGACTTATTAAACAGAAGTAGTGTCGTTTTTACTTTTTGTGTCTCAAAGCCTGCTTAGAATGTAATATTTCCTCCTCCTCCTCTTCTTCTTCCTCACTTCCAAATAAATTATCCAAGTCATTATGGGTTGTCGTCGCTGATTTGGGTGGACTATCAGTTTCTGCAAAGTGAGGAGATCTGTATTCTACAGAAGACTGTGAGTTCTCATCATCAATATCAGATGCCTCATCATCTGAACCAAAGAGATCACCAAATTGGTCATCAGGATTTATGTTGTTCATTGTATTATAGGCCATAGTGTGTTTATTAGGTGAATAAAATAAATAAATAAACGGAATAGGACTCCAGTTCAAAACTTTTCTTTTATACCCCCGCTGGGAAAGTCAACACTCTTCCAACTCTCCTGACTGACTTTCAATAGTTGCAGACAATGTGACTCGATTGTTAATTAAGCATTCCCTATGATCTCCCAGGACTCAATGGACAATGGGTATAGATGGTTGTATTTATTCAACAAGATAGAACTAATGTACACACTGTTTACTCTTGGTCAAGGTAAAAGGCATCTTATTACACGAGAATCATTGATCTCTTGAGGTATGAATGATAAGTAACAGATCAGATCTATAGATATATCTAGCTTCCTTATCCACTGATAATCCTAATATTTACTCTCTACTCTTTACAGTGAATATAAACAGCCACGGGGAAACTCGGTAAGTTAAGAATGTATATCCAGATGAATCTTGTTCTGTCAGACTCTTTACTTTCATTGTTCTCCGAACTATTCACTTTCATTTTTCTGCTCCTAATACACACACATTAACAAAAACTAAGAGTATTGCTATTGACATATGTTACTTCATGAGTATGTCCTAGAAACAAAGGATGATAGAAGAATGTCTCAGATTCATTAATTGATCTGGTTACCATGGATATTGTTGTTATAGAGATGAGATCCCAAGTATCTCGATCTGGAAGTAACACAATTTCCATACAGTTGTATGTCTTTTACAGTAGATGCCTGTACCCTTATTTGTAGAGTGATAGCAATCCCTTTATGGTATCAGGTATGAGATATAAACATAACCTGGCATAAATGTCTATCATGGGTGGAGTTCTATCTAAGAATAACCAGGGTACAATATACTATATATAGTAGTAGAATGATGTATACAACAAAGGGATATAACAGTCCAATGAAGTGTCCTGTATATGACCATTGCTTTATTTTGATAGTCTAGATGAGAATCACAAACAAACATACGTAAACAACAGTTGATCCCATGACTGATACCAGGGGAAAACAGTAAGAACACATCTGCTCTTAGAAAAGAAAAGACAGAAATTAGAAGTGGGACAATGGAGATACGAAAGATATAGAAAGTTATCCGATAAATAACACTTGATAACATAATACTAATGGTAGATCGATAATTACTTATAAAGAATATTATGGAAAATTGAGTTCAGTTTGTAATTCGCGGATTAATTAAAGAGTTAATATTATTATATAATAGCATGCAGGAAGGGGAGAGTAAAGAGATGGATGGATGATGGGGTGAAGATGGGTGGGTAAGGATAGAGTGTATAAGTGTATACATGTACAAGTATCCATACACATTGATACGTGTATAAGTATATATACACATTGATACATGTACAAGTATATATATACACATTGATACATGTACAAGTATATATACTCATACATACTCTCATAGTCCCCTGCTAATATAATAACCTAAAATGAGTCAACATGCTTATTGTTTATGATCATAGCAGTTACATGGATGAAACGATGTATTTGAGTAACAAATGAGTATGGATGCTATAAATGTATGGTAAAAGAGATAATGAGTAGGATAAGGCTAGATGAAGTAATGATTATGGTCTAATTAAGGCAATCAAAATCTAAGCGTATAAAAGTACCCATCATTACTGAGCAAAAGTAGATTAAGGCCCCACCTGGAAATTAATGGACCCCATCAGCTGAATAGAACACACTAGGTCTGCTTGTATGACTTGGGGGAAAGGGTATTAAATTGCCGCCCCCTTTTTGTCTACTCTGGGACCTGTGATGTAATGAAATTAAATATATATAAATACACACACTTCTTATCCTTCTATCCAGTATCTCATCTCTTCTTTTCCCATTTATTTATTCATTAACCATGTTAGCAGCATTAACAGCAGAGAAGGTAGCACATTATCTGCCTTTATCGGGTCAATTGCCTGAAATTCAGGGACGAATCATTAACGTCACACATCAAATTCCTTACAATATACTTCGATCACAAAGCAGCACTCCTATGAGGGAAGATCAGATACCTATTTCACCTCCAAGATCACCTCGCCATCTATCAAAGGACACTGTACTCTCAGAAAGACCTTCTACACCCTCAGACGACACAGATCCTGTATCAGCAGCCCCTATTTCTAAATTAGCACGTCATCACAGAAGAGGCCATACCCTGCGTATGAAATTTCATGCCGCTGACTGGACTGTGGTAGAAAGAAGAGGGCATCAGGCTCTGTATTCAGGATTACAAAGCTTAAGAAAGAATTATGAGACTATCCATATTGGCTGGACTGGTCCAATCCATGAAAAGATATCCAAGAAAGCTGTTCCTCCCAGTAAACTGGCTGTGGCCGATAAAGTGAAATTGCAGTCATTACTCTGGCAAACAGGTAACATTGTCCCCGTGTTTCTGGATGAGAAATCACACGGTCATTATGAGGGATATTGTAAACAAAGTAAGCAGCTTGATCATACTTCTGATAAATTAAGTTACTAATTATTACGTTAAGTCTTGTGGCCAGTATTTCATTATTTGGTACAGACCTCATCCGGTGATAGCAGGGCCGAGAAACGTCATTGGGATGACTATGTTGCTGTGAATCAACAGTTTGCAGATACTGTAATTGACCGTTACCAGCTTGGAGATATCAGTAAGTGATGATAGAGCATGGGCAGTAGGAGATGTACTAACAAAGGGTTTATAGTATTCATCAATGATTATCATCTGTTGTTGGTGCCTGAAATGATACGTAAGAAGCTTCCTGATGCTGCTATTGGTATATTCTTTCATGCCACCTTCCCAAGTTCTGAGATATTTAGATGTTTACAAAGTAAGGAGACAGTATTTATCAGCTTGTTTATCAATATACTAACTATACTGTATATGTTTCAGCCCGAAATCAAATATTACAAGGCATGTTGGGTGCTAACTTGATAGGATTCCAGGTAAACAGACACACTCACTTCTATAGACGAAATATGTGTACTTAAGCCTTGGCCTTATTAGACCTATTCTTATGCCAGACATTTTATATCATCTTGTACTCGTGTATTGGGATGTGAATCTACTCAAGTAGGTGTTAGTTACAACGGAACAACAGTCTCAGTTGGTGCATTTCCCATCGGTGTGGATTGTAATAGAGTCACGCAATTCCTTAAACAGCCTGGTGTTGGGCCCAAAATGAATGCTATTCGTGACATGTATGCTGGAAAAAAAATTATAGTGGGCAGGGATAAGTTGGATAGCACAAAGGGAATCCTCCAAAAATTGAATGCCTTTGAAGGCTTTCTGAGAGATTATCCCCAGTGGCGTAATAAAGTAGTATTAATCCAAGTGGCTACTCCTACCCATGGTGATCACTCAAAACTAGAATCCAAGATATCTGAGGCTGTCAGTCATATCAATGGTCTCTATGGATCATTGGAATTTACCCCAGTACACTACTTCCACCAGGATATCGACAGAGATGAATACTACGCTTTATTAGCCGTTGCTGACTTGGCACTCATTACATGTAGCCGTGATGGCATGAACACAACATCATATGAATATATCCTTTGTCAGCACGATAATCCAGAACCTGGACCTCTCATTCTCTCTGAATTTGCAGGTACAGCAGGATCACTGAGTGCTGCCATCCTTGTCAATCCATGGGACTTTGTTGATGTGAGTAAATCTATAGACGAGGCATTAACAATGAACCAAGAGGAGAAGGTGACTCGACACAAGGTAAATAATGAGTATAATAATCATATGCATTATAGCTCAATATTCTCAATAGCAACTCTATGATCATGTTACTTGTCACACTGCCGAGTTCTGGGCTCATACAGTCATCAAGCAATTGATGAGTGTGAGTGAACAACGGGAACTGCAATCACATTCTACACCTTTCTTGCCATTAGACAAGATAAAGAACGACTTCTTGAAGGCCAAGAAACGAGTGATGTTCTTTGACTACGATGTAAGGGAGGATTATTCTTACTTAATTTTATGAGACTAATGTTCGCTTTCTTGTAGGGTACATTAACACCTATCGTTTCAGTCCCATCAGCTGCCACTCCATCAAAAGACATGTTGGGTGCATTAGAAAAGCTATGCAGTGATCCCAAGAATATTGTGTGGATTATATCAGGAAGAGATCAGGTCACTCTGGACAATTGGTTAGGAAATAATGTGAACAATGTGGGTTTAAGTGCTGAGCATGGTTGCTATATCAAATCAGCTGGATCAAGTGAATGGATGAGTATTGTGGATAATATGGATATGAGCTGGAAGGCTGATGTGTCCGAGATATTTGAATACTACACAGAGAGAACTCAAGGTAGTTTTGTCGAGCATAAGAAGTCCTCAATAACATGGCATTATAGAATGGCAGATGTCGAATATGGGTAATGTATATATGCATGCACCAGAAGACATGAACTAATATGTATTAAACAGTGCCTTCCAAGCTAAGGAATGCCAGAATCACCTAGAGAATGCAATCGTATCCAAGTATCCAGTGGAGATATTGGTAGGCAAAAAGAATCTGGAGGTGAGACCAATGTCTGTGAATAAGGGTGAGATAGTAAAGCGTATTTTATCAAAAAATCCTGACACAGACTTTGTTCTCTGTGCTGGTGATGATAAGACAGATGAAGACATGTTCCGTGCTTTAAGCTCAGCTCATTATCAGAAGAAGCAATCAGCCGCACCCAGTCCCTCTACATCATCCTTACTGCAGAATACCACTTCATCCAGCGGCAAAGTGTGGCCTCAGAGTACCTCTTCTCTGTATTCTATTACTGTGGGTCCTTCAGGAAAGAAAACTCATGCTAATTGGCATGTCAACACTGCTCAGGAGATAATCGATGTCTTGGTGTCCTTATCATCGTCATCATAACCCCCACACTTTCTATGAAAAATAAATAAATAAATGTAATCAACCAATGAAATCTACTTGGGCAAATGACCCTCCCTTTCTCCTAATTTGTTTGATTGATTTAATAAGCTATAGTCTATATGCAGCTAATGAAGATACTGTTCTATGCTGTGTCTATATCTCTACTATTTGATATATTAGGTACTTGACTCTAGATGCAAATACACCTGACTAATATAGAGTGTGTTTTCAGTTACAGCAAAGGATATTTCCAGCACTCTTAATCCATATATTTACACTCATCTAAGCAACTGGCCCTGTGTTAGACTACTCAATGCAACTGGAACTATTGGTTGCCATGGTATAGTAGACACAAACAACGAGGAATGGACAGCTATTAACTATAGTTCATAGCAACCAAGAAGAAAGGTGGGATATTATACCAAGTCAATACTCTACCAGAACTAGAGGAGTTTAAGAACACTAGACAGACAGAGGATTATGCACTTGTTATACCCTACCAGTTGATTACTCAGTCAGCTATGAATATCATATCTAGTATGGATAATATCGCTGGTGTTATTGTTATCATCGAGAACACAACAGACACTCTATCACCCGACGCCACCTGTCCCAACTGTCAGTTTGGTCTCTATGCTAATGATGCACAGCAATATGTATGGAATCCATCTGCACTGAATTTGATTGAACAGTCCTATGAATTCCCCATATTTGCTATCAAACCGGCGAATGGAGTGTCCAATGATACGTATGACAAAATAAAGTCAGTAAGTATGAAGGGTATGGACAACAGATATCTTTATATTAATGATGGTGCCAGTCCCTTCAATACAATATAGGGAGAGAATATAAGGATTATCCATTGAGATCTGTGGATTTTGAGTTATTCATGTGGGCTGCTGTCAATTCAGAGACATGCCTCAGAAGGAATTGGTGCCAAGTAGTAGGTGGCCTCTCTGTATTCTCCTCACCCTCTCTCAATATCCAGCGTGATGATGACAAGTCTATTATAGTTCTATCGGCAAGTGCAGACAGTCGCTCTATATTTCATGATTTGACAGTGGGATCATCCAAGGATGTATCAGGACTGGTTACATTATTGTCTATGGCAGATGCACTCAATAAGGTACAGGAATAGATGAAAATAAAAGAAAAGGACGGTATATTAATGTGTGAATGTTTATAGTCTCCTGTTCCGTTGAATGAGTTACCAAAGCATATTCTATATACATCGTTTGCGGGTGAATCATGGGGATTTGCTGGCTCTCAAAGATTCGTGAAGGATATTACTACACCCTTTCAATGCACAAATGCTACGAGAAAAAAAGAATGTCCTTTCAAGAATGCGCCATGTCAGAACCCCTGTGTCCGAGATTTACATTTCACTCGCATAAACTTTGACAAGATCGAATCTATATTTGAATTCCAATCAGTATCGGGATTGTCCTCTAATTATCAAGGCGGGTATTATGCTCATGTGGATGATATTCAGCGTACACAATCCATAGTATCTTCCCTGGACGCATATACCAATATACAACCAGCAGCTACAGAAGATAGCCATCACAAACTACCACCCAGTAGTTCAATGAGCTTTCTTCAGAAACGAAGGGATATCAAAGCAGTTGTTATTACTGATTACAGAGATAACTTAGGAAAGTAAGGTGATTGATGGTGAGTTCATATTTCTGAAGTCATTATTGATCTGTTACTTCTGATTAGATACTATAATAGTGACTTGGATGATCGACTGGACATCGAGCAAATGACTAATTCGATATGTGGCCTTGTGAATTCTACTTCCAAAGTGATCTATAATGAAGCATCCAATGGGCTACCGTCAGACATGATATCTGCCAACTGTACATTGATATCTGAATTATTAGATTGTCTTGTATTGAACTTCTCCTGTCCCTTTATGCAGTCATACTTCAATGGTAACTATTTACTAAGCGTGGTATATTCATTTTCTAAAAATACATAGTGAGTGGTATAGATGCCATTAGTCACTATGCATCTGTTCTTTCATTCAATAATCCCCAGCCCCAACTACTACAGAGGTTTGCTTTTAGTTATTTCAGTGGAGTTACAGGAGAACCAAGGATGAGCAAAGAAGGAGTTGAGATTGAGTGTCAGACAATCAAGGACTGTGATGGTAGTGAATATTGTGTCAATAAGAAGTGTGTATCCACATTAACTACCTATCATGAGGCATATGGTACTGGATTACAATATGATGAAGCTATGGGCCGTGTATTTGTAGTGGACAGCACGAAGCCAACTTGGACAGAAAGCACGTAAGTGATGATATCCAATTTCAATCATAGGTCATTCATGGTATACATTAATAGGTGGGATAATCCTAGTGTTCGGATATACTCAACCACATCAAATTCACATAAAACGGTGGAATTGATTGTAGGCATACTATGGATGGTAACAAGCATGGTTACGATAATATACATTAGAAAGTACCTGAGGAAGATATTGAAGATAGAGTAGTACTGTCCCTTCTTTGCATGAAAATAGGTCTATTTCTGGGTAGTGAATTTAATGTAATTAAATGTGCCAAAATAAAATAAAAAGTTATTCGTATATTTAATGCCAGCACATGTTCCTCAGAAAATCCTATATTTTTTTTCTTGAGGGTTGAACATTGAAGCAAATATTGATTAGAATATGACCTCTAAGCGACACAACAGCTATGGAGGGGTAAATTATAGTAAGAACTATACTAAAGGCACAGTGAGAGAACGGAATCAGCGGCAAGGACAGAGAACACAAGGTAATGGAATATGCCGGGTTATTTTATGAACTGATGCTAAACTACACACCTGTAGAATCAACCACCACTGAAAGCAGGGCTATACAATTACTGAGAAGAGTATTTGAGGATGAGGATGATACTGCATTCAATCACAGAATGAATATAGCTAATCAACTTCTGAAACTGCTGGAAGATTCACGCAGTACCTTGTCTGATTCACTGCCATTTAGACAGGAACAAATGCAACTATTAGATATATGCTTGAATGATAATGGACTACGCCAAGTGATAGAAATGAGTAAAGCACCCAATGCTCTACGCCATACATTAGCGAAGATAATATCAGGGCTAGCATGTTTTACTCGTTTAGATTTAGTGTTGAGTTGGATATTTACCAACTTGTCTGTTTGGTTGGATCCTGAAGCACCTATTTCTGAATTGAATAAAGAAAATGAGTGGAAGAAGTGGCTATTACGCTTATTGAATCTGGTACTTGCTTTTTCTCTGTACACTTATTGACTAAGGCTGATCAATTCATCATCTAGGTACTCGCCGATTCCTTAGCAGACCAATACACCTATAGACAAACATTCGAAATGTCTCCTACCATATTAGATGGAATTATTTCATTCTTAGAGACAATGAACTCATCAGACTACCTTCCTTCTATCATTGAAATATTGACTATTTTTGCTGAAAGCTATAAAGAAGTATTTGCACAGAGATTCAGAGTGAGTTGTATACAGAGTATATATCTATGCACGATATATATTGAATGATATCACTTATTCTTTAGGATATCATCGATTTGCTTGTGGGCTGGAATATGGATTTGCCCATCACAGATAATAAAAGGGCATTCATACTGGCGGCTTACGGTAAATTTGAATTATTCTGGGCGAGTAATTTACCATTTGCTGTGGAGCTGCTATGTCATTTCTTGAATGATATGCAGAATATAACTGATGAATTAACTCAATATAATAACAATGTCATGGAGGAATATGACCGGCAAACTTCCATGTGTCTTAACCTATTCAGGTAAGAAAAGAGACGTGTGTTTATTGCAGAATCTATCCGGCTGATCTACTACTATTTGTAGTTGCTACCATGCTATATTGAATACTATTATTCCTATCGTTACCAAGAGCGAATTATACCGAGACCAGAATATTGTAGAGAACATATTTGATAGTCTTATACCCGGAACTATCAAGCTAGTTGCAGATGTACTTCACATAAAGCCCAGTGATGACTGGATTGACATATGTTAGTTGCAAAAGAGTAATGCATTGTAGTGATAACTTTACTCATCCTTTTTTTTTTACTGCAGCCAAAGATACACTCTTATTATTTGCCTCTTATAATCCCATTAGATATCGTCAGTATCAATATGGTCTATATACTTACCTTGGTGATCAATTAAGAGATGTTCTTATTACTAATCCACTTGAATATTTGGAATTACTAATGAAGGTATGATGGAAAGAGTAGACAAAGTTGTGCTCTTTGTTTATGAGCTTCTTTTTTTATAGTTTCTTGACTACTGGAAGGCTGACATTGATGAAAATATAGTTTCTAAACTTTTGGATATCAATAACTCTATATTATATGAAATACGTAATAATAACAGAGACAATGATACAATAAATAATGCTATCCTGGTATTCCTTCGACATCTGATCCGTGTAAACATCCCGATCAAGCAACGCGAAGTTTTATTCAAGGAGTATAAAAACACTTTTAGACAAGTCCACCTCCGTATCGATAAAATGTATAGCAGCAACAATGACAGCCTTCCTTTGAGAAGAACGAAGCAGATGATTGATGAAAGTATTTTAAATCCAGAAATCAATCCGGCTGTAGAATCCACCTCCTCAAAACATGTGAAGGAAGATGCCTTATTTTATACGTACTTGATACTCGATATGATCACATCATGGACCTCATTTCACCAAGAAGGCGCCCTTTTAGTATCAGATTACTTGAATATGATTTGGATTCATGAGTGCAGTGATTTAGTTGACAATTGTCTGCAATTCCTAAAGAACTACTGGTCCAGGTAAATACATAGGATATCTATATAACCAATATATGCACACTCAGCTTTTTTTTGATATAGTTTCAAACCATCCGAGTTCAGTGAGTTTGATACAAAGTTGGTTGGTTCTATTGTAACAGATCTCACTGAAAATTGGCTGAATATCAACTTATGCTCGCGACATTTATTATGTGATTTCAGTCAAAATATACTGAAGATCATATATGCAATTGAAGATCATGAGTTTGACCCTCTGTCTTTCTCCAAACCTATTATATCTGGATTCCTTTCTGCTGCTAGTAAGAAAAATCGCTATTAAGTTTATGATATGCCCATGCTAAATCATATCTACTTATATTAAGGTGTTGAAAAGAATGCTGAGATGGTGGTGAATATCATTCAATTGCTGATATATTACTGTAGGGTATTTGGATCTGCCGAGTTTGTGGATGAAATTTTGCAATACTGTCAAAGAAGTATCAACCATTCCCATTCAGATGTTCGTCATGCTACTCAAGAATTACTTACCGTTCTGAACCCATTTATTACAAGTGAATTGAATGAGACTGATGACAATGTCATCAATTCTATTCGTAATATTATTATGGCTACTCCCCATACAGGATCATTTCGTCCTATTCATTACGAGATAGTCATGAAACACCTCGGCATGGCGAATAAACTAATAGGATCAGAAGAATCAACCGAAGATCTTGATATATCAAAAGAGAATCACATTGAATGGGCTCGTCGACTTTTCCATCATTGTGATGCATTTAGCAATATGAAGAACGTTCCAATGTTTACAGATTTACAAGAGATTATGGGCACAGGCACCATAGTTAATTTGATCAACAATAATGAGCCGCTATTGAGCTATTGGACAATGTGGGAATCTGCTCGTTACTGTATGCTATCAAGATTACGAACTCCATTTGGTGGTCCTCAGCAAACTTTCGCTGCTTTTGAAAGAATGTTAAATTCATTAGTCAATAATGCAAATCTTCAAGAGAATAATGGGGAAAACTTGATTTACCTACGTCGCCTTTTGATTCTACTTGACTGTCTTGAACTGCAGATTACCAATGCTACAGATGGTTGTGCTACCAATACAATGCCTTCTGTTCCACGACCCAGTATTGTCTTTTTTAGAACAAACAAGAAGACCTGTCATGACTATTTCTTCAGGATCAGACCTGATATTATCAAAGGAGCTAAAATCGTGAGAGATAATCACGCTCTTATCACGCACATAAAACGATTGCTATCCGAACTTCAGGCAAACATATCACCCACCACAGACTTTTCGGCATGGTTTATGGATGTGAACCAGTATTTGTGCGATATGATAGAAGCCTGTATCCATGAGAAATATACAGATATGATTCATGGAATGCATGCATGGTATAGAAAGTTGTTGAAAAAAATATCCCAAATTTCACCCGATTTCAGCGAGAAGAATCATTTTTATGGTCTCATTGGACCTTTTACCGTCACCAATACATCTGAAAGTAATATCCCTAGTTGGTTTCAGATAGCCGCTTTGTTTTCATCTAGCAAACATGAATCGGCTATTGATTCTCTTAACAGTTTAAGGTCACACCTCCCAAAAGACAATTCAGATATCATCATTATGCTCAACAGACAAGCCATCGATTTCTTCAGTAGTCTTGCAAACTATAAAGACATGGAAACTCTGCTGAATTATAACGAATCTGCAGTTAACAAATTCATCGCTGAGAATTTGAAAGCAGTAAATGATGAAAACTTTCCACAAGATAGGGTGAACGAATTATTCAAGTTTCATGATATCATATCTTCGGCCCCCATTGAATCATGTCTGCAAATTGCGCGTTTAGATAACAGTCAAATAACGGCATCACATACTCTCAAAATGGACAGTATTATTACCAATGAACTTTGCAGTAGATTGACTGGTGTTTTGAAGGATGGTATATATAAAAACATCCCTACTCTGATTGAATTGCAATTGCTTCAGGCTGATTGGGATGACCTTTTAGCAAGTGCCAATGACTGGATCAGTATTTCGTACAACAATCCCCAGGGTCGATTACCACATGAATCTAAAGAATGGGCGAGATTATCCAACTATTTCGAATTCCTGAAAGTGAACAATGTCTACGAACAAAGTAAAGAAGCATCAAAGAGTCTTGGGAATATCTTGCTTCACTGTGCAAAGATTGCTAGGAGAGAAGGAAACATGATGCTAGCAGAAAAATTTATCACCAAGTCTCTTGCTATAAATGAACCAAAATATACTAGCTTGTATGAGAAGTCAAAACTGCTTTTTGCTCAATCAAATTATAAGCAAAGTATGGATCTCTTGAGCGAGGTTATAGTGAATGTAGCAGCAGTTCCCGGGTTTGAGAAATTAGAAAGTAACGCCTATCTAAAAGTAGCTCGGTACTTGAAGAATTGTCCTGAAAATGAGATTGCTCTGTTATTAAGAAAGCTACGTGATGGTGTCATACAAGCGGAAGGGACAGAGCTTCAGTCAGTGCTTGAAGTTTCTATTGAATATGTTTTGCAAAAATCAATAGACACAAATTCAATGGATGGTCGACCTTGGTACGAATATGCTTCACATCAATACAAACAAGGATGGCGTATTTTGGAGGAACTGACAAAATCAGAATCTAATATGACTATTGTGTCTTGGATTTCAAAACGTATTCGTGATAACTTGAAAGATCTGGACTCTATTTCTGATAAAGCAAGCACGGAGAGAGCAATACTAAATCTATTTTCGAAGCAATTCTCTTCAATTGGTGGTAACACTATCTCATCAAATCAAACATTCATTAGCCATTTACGACAATTGGCCCCATCGTTGAATCACTGGAACGAGTTGAATATCTTGACATCTCTAGACACCCTCTACAAATCTGTCATCCATAAATTTTCCTCTTCGGCGCAAGCTTATTTCCGTTACTTATCACTGGATATTCACAACGAGTCTTCTGATAGTACCGACTATATTAGTTCGACATCAATGATTATCACAGCTACTTTACGCATTATACGTATCTTAACCAAGTATGGGGATGCTCTCAAAGAAATATACAACTCCAACATTGAAACAGTTCGTATTGATCTGCTGAAGAAAATCACTCCTCAATTATTCGCTCAACTGAATCATCCTGCAGAATTTGTTCGTCAGGTGATAAGTAAACTTATTAGTAGAATATGCGATGCTTACCCGAGAGAGATCATATATGATGTCATTGTCAGCTCTACTTCCTCCAAGACAAGTGGAGACACTAAACAGTGCTTAAATGAAATAGCAGGGAAAATGATGGCAAATAATGAGCTATTGTGGGTATCCACTCGTCGCATGGCAGAAGAATTGGAGAAGATCACGGTTCTCTTTGAAGAAAAATGGTTAAATAAAATAGCATCATTACAGTCTGATGTTATGCAACAGTTTAGTAAATTGGACCAAGAAGCAACTCGCTTGGAGAACTCAAATCTGGCTAAACCGCAAAGGGAAAAAAGCTTCTTTGAGATATACGATTCCGTGATGAAATTCACTATTGCCTCTATTGATAAATCATTGAAAGAAACTTCAATTGATAGCATTTCATCTACACCTCACGAGCAGTGGTTTGAAAGAACATATGGCAAACAGTTGCTGCATGCATTTACCTTACTTCAAAAACCTACCAGTGTAAAGGATTACCGCCAAGGGTGGGAATGCTTCCAACAGGTAATTATTTGGTTTTTGCATTCATTACTATCTCATCGTAATAATATGTTTGTTTTTAGATTCATCGACAGCTTATGGGAGAAGGACATAAAGTACATATACTTGAGCTATCGAAGGTTTCTCCTTATTTAGCTTCTTTAAAGAGAACAGCAATTGGCATACCTGGTCACCATGAAAACGACGATTCTTGCTTTATTGACACTTTTGGTTCAAGTGTTATCATTCTCCCCACGAAAACCAAACCCAAGAAACTAGACCTGAAGGGAACAGATGGTCGCAAATACTCATATCTCTTTAAAGGTCTTGAAGATTTGCATCTGGATGAACGTATTATGCAGCTCCTCACAACTACGAATGGTCTTCTAAATGAAAATGACACAACAAGCTTAGGTGGTATGCGAGCAAGAACATATGCAGTCATTCCATTAAGTGATCACTCCGGTATGATTCAATGGGTAAATGAGGCCACTCCATTGTTTGCTTTATTCAAAAAGTGGCAGAAAAAGGAATCAGCAGCTCATTTGCTATTAACTAATGATAAGCCGAATGAGGCCATCATGCGACCATTTATCCAGAGACCCCCAGAGAATTTCACATCAAAAATGACCGCAGCATTGAAACAGGCAGGATTGAAAGTAACTGCTAACAGGCGTTACTGGCCAAAAGACATTCTAAAGAAGGCATATTTGGAGCTCCTCAAAGAGACTCCTGGTGACTTGCTGGAAAAAGAAATATACTACTCAAGTTCAAACGCTATTGAATGGTTCAAAAAGAGCTCTTCATATGCCCGTTCCCTGGCTGTTACATCCATGATAGGCTATATTATTGGTTTAGGTGATCGTCATCTGGACAATATGATGATAGATTTTAGGTCTGGAGAGGTTATTCATATAGATTACAATGTCTGTTTTGAAAAAGGAAAACGTTTGCGTGTTCCTGAATTGGTTCCGTATCGGTTAACTCAAAATCTATACAATGCTTTGGGCATCACTGGTGTTGATGGCCAGTTCCGAAGTGCGGCAGAAGAAACTCTCAGAGTCTTGAGGAAATATAAGGAGGTGCTGATTACCTTATTAGATGCCTTTGTGTACGACCCTCTTGTTGATTGGGAGAGTGAGGCAGTAGAAGCAGGGTATAGACAGATGATGGAATTGCAAGGCAATCTTGGATTGATTGCTACACGTATCAGTAAGTTATATATTATATGATCTATGACTTGAACCTTATCTAAAATTTATGATAGGTGAAAAGCAACAACAGCATGACAAAGATTACGCTAATATTCTGAATTCTATATCTCAGCTTCGAGAAAGTCTTGATGAATGGCAGCAATCCATGTTATTGATGACCGAATCATTGAATGAAGATGTGGAGAGCGAAGAAGACGATCAATTGCTTAATGCGAATGAGACCTTGAAAGGGTAAGAGAAGAAGTATGTTTATTTCAATGTTTTGGCTAACAGCTTGGCGTAGAACACATAATAGCGGTCAACCAGAATCAGAGTCATCTTTCATGGTAATGGTTATAGAATATTATTTATTAGGACTTCATCTAAGCTTTATAACTATATATTTTAGGGTCGCCTTCCACTGTATCTTTTACGCGAAGTTAAGAATAGGTTATCAGAAGTGACATTGTTGCTCTCTCAATCGAAATCACCAATGGAAGGTTTATCATCGTTACTCGAATCGATTATTATTATTGAAATAGATGCAGACAATGAACTGCGTCCAGCTCAAAAGAGTGCCAAGGTTTGCTCATACCATACCATGCCATTGAATCATATAACTAATATAAACTCTCCCAACAGACTGCCTCGGACGCACTTACAGCTATGAGCAATGAATTGAGGAAACTGGATCTACAGTTGATAGAGAACCAAAATTATGAGTCTGAATGGACTTTCAAACAGTTGGTAAGTACATCCGATAGATTCATTGTAACCACTCTTACTGATCCCACCACTATTAGTTTGATTTGATAGATGTAATCTGCAAATCAGTGGATGACTTTTATTCGTCATTGAAGGTATTAGAGGAATTCGGACCAGAAAGCAATAAGTCATCAGTTCCGCCAACAGAAGAGCCTAAGAGCATAGTTGATAATGTAGCTAAATCTGGAGAGTTGGAGGAACTTGAGTATAGTGAAGACAACGCACTTGACAATAAGGAAAGATACAATCAATCTAATACAAATCAAGGTTCCCTTCATAACGATAAAGAAAATGGAGCCTCACAAGGAACAAGTAAGTAGGGAGTCTGATTAGTGATCTATTTAATAAATAATACCTTGTAACAGATGTCAACAAAACCACACGGAACAATGGTCATGTCAACAGGATAATGAAGAGGATAAGATCCAAGTTAGAAGGAATAGATTTTGGGATACAACATAAGATGAGTATATCTGAACAGGTAAAGATTGACAGATGATGGAGATACAATCAATGTGCTTATACAGATATTAGGTAAACAAATCCATCGATGAAGCAACATCGACGGATAATCTATGCCTGATGTATGAAGGATGGACCAGCTGGGTTTAATCACTCAAACAGATGATGAAAGTGATATTTAAGAAGTTACTTTACGTATGAATATATTAAGATCAAGATGGATGTAATAAGTGTAATTGAGTAAGGAGGAAGAATAAGTATATATGATAAACTAGACTGCTGAATGAGGGTATGTTTACTATTAATGAGTGTCTCGATTCATTTAAATAAATTAAACCTGTCTACCACAATAGATGACAGCCATTTAGACCAGTTCAACATAATTAGCAGGAAACTATAATCAATATGAAATAAAGTATGATTCATTATTATCATTGGCATAACATATATTGCATATCCACTTACTGCTCCCTGTTGACCATCCAATTTACCAGTCCACCAATCATTCTGATTGTCAGACTTTTTGGTAATTATGATCATATCACCTTCAGTTAGATTAAGATCACCTGGCTGTTCTCCTTTGAAATCATATAACACTCTTGCCTTGATTAGTCCATCATTCATCCTGCTTACAGTAGGTGGCGGTGATTTCTTTATTTCCCTGGTGAACTGAATTTTCTGTCCCTCAAATAATGGTGGGGGAGTTTGGTTATATTTTATTGTATTGGCATTCACATTATTAAGGTGGTGATCATTCTGGGGATAATTGAGTGGTTTCGCAGAATTGGGTTTCTGGGGTATTGGACTAAGGGGCTGTGTTGGATTTTGAATTGCCAAAGGTTTATATTGATTATTTTCACTGTTATCCATATGATTAATGACATGTGGACTGTCACCACGTCGAACAGGTGGGATACGAAGGGTACCAGGTGCGGAAATCGATGTGCTTCTGACCACTGCTGATTTACTATCTGGGTCTACAGCTCGTCGATACATTGAAGCTGTTGAGCCTAATGTATGGAATTTCGCATTCAAGGCACGATAGAGTAAATCTGCCTCCATTGGAGGGGGTATTGTTCCATTCAATAGCTCTTTTGCTGTGACAGGTTTACCATATAGCTTCTCATTAGCATCATTACGAGTAATCACAATAGAGCCCTCAAGTGATACCCCCACAAACAATCCTCGTGTCTTGCTATATGAATATATAGCTGAAACATGTTTGAGTGTAGCTGTTCCTGATGCCTCCGCGCTTCTACCCACAGGACCGGCAGCAACTATAATAATCAAAGTCTCATGAGATTACTTGAGCGTGAGTTATTGTATGCAATTATGGAAAACTTACTTGATACATTTCCACCCAACGTAACATTACCAAAATGACTAAAAGTCTTGACAGCTTCTTTTGTATTCAGGATGAGTACAAAATCTGTGAGTTCAGCGCCTGATAAATGCATAATAGAACATATTAGCAGTAGAAACCATTTGGATGTAAGCAATTATTTCCATTTACCTATTTGACCACCAGCACCCATGCCACCTGTCATGATGGCGGATGGGGCAGACCATGCTACATTATCACACAGGGGTAATTAGATACAATGAACTCTTCTATTTTAACTACCGAAATAACACTTACACCCATCGGGCAACCTATGTCAGAATGGCGATGTCATTAATATAACACTTCATTGTTTCCATACAAACCATTTCTCAATTATTATTACCTAGCAACAACAATTCCACTACCTGCTCGGCCTGAAAACAGGAAACCTGCTTTCAACACTGTAAAAATGGCTAAACCCTGTGCATTCTCCAATATCGTGGATGGAATTACTTTATCTAGGCCCTCGCCTGGATCTGATTATATTGTAATATGTAAACATAACAATTTAACAGCTATCTCTATAGGGAATCATTACCAATAAATGCATTTAATATCTTCGCAGCCTTCTTGCATTCGCCTAGTTGATAGCCGTTCACTGTAAGTTAACAATAGAAAATCTTTCCGGAATTCAGTGTGTATTTTCTTACCTGATAACTTGGTAGGCAAGGGTGAATTGATAGAAAGCTTTAGACTCAACTTCTTCTTCATTAGAGCTAATGGCGAATATGTGAAAGAAAGATAATACTCTAGATAGTTCCTGTAAAAACTCAATAACCCAGGCAACACATTCAATCTTATTGGCTGAAAAATTACTTTGACATTCATTGGTTACCGTCTTTTGGGATAAAGGTAAGGGGTGAACTCAGGAACAAATGATAGTTTCTGAGAGGCCTCTGCACTTTTTTTTTGTTCATCATTCATTTCCTTATGGATAACAAGAAGGATAAAAAGTAAGTTAGCAAGAGTTTGGAGGAGTTGTTCACTGTGAGCGTGTACCTCAAGCATTTAGAGAACATGCTTCTTCCTTGTAAATTTTTAGATTGAATTCCATGATACTCTACATGGGATAGATTATTTCACCTTGCTTCCAATGGATACCAGACTCATCAGAGTAGTCTTTTCTTATTCCAGGTAAAGAGCTATGAGTAATGATACCCAATGTTACACTAGATGACCTTGAATAGTATTTGCACCCAGATTATGGCTCTGCTATGGAATTTCCTATTTCACTGATATCGATTGCTTCAAACATGAAAATGTCACCCACTCAAGAGCAATTATTCTGGTCTATGCCACTGCCACATAATGTCGTGATACCCTGATAACGACTTATTCAAGACTTCTTTGGTTATGATAGCAAACTACATCGTTGGAATCCTTCTTCTACCATCCACCCATGTGTCCTACATAAAAGGGATTCACAGAAAGATGTTTATCATTTCATAATAGACTGCACAGTAAAGATGAGATATTGGAATGACATTCTAGCACAGGCAGGTCTATCAAGTACCATAGTAATGGACAATGATATATGGTGTACCCTGGTCTAAAATCCCTATTGGAAATCACCAAACAATATGGGTACTGCTCTCTCAGTTCTGTGACGTTACTATTGGATTTGCTCTCGCGATAACACTCCTTGGCTCTCTTCTGCGGCTTGGTGAAATGTTATTTCCCTTATTCTTTTATTTGGTAATATCACAAAGTGAGACGTATACTTTTTTCAATTATTGGAGCAGACTATGTAAATAGACTCTGTATCAAGATGTATCCCATTATATTATCGGTTTACTAATTGGATGTATTTGTGATTGCAAGTATGGAGCCATCATTCCCATTATGGATAAATGAAATTCAGTTTAATTGGTTCCTATGGAAACGTCACTCTTATCATGTGGCATAAACAATAAATACTCAACAAGATTTCCCCCTCTTCATCTTCTTTTTCTTTATGATGAAGCCATAGTATCAATGCACGTGGGTTGATATGAACGCGTAGTTATGATGATGATTTCGTATGATTGTATTGTAATAATTCCCCTCTGAGACCATTCGGACGGTAGGCCTAAAAGTAGCCATCCCTTCAAGAGTGTGTAAAAACTCACCGGTGGTAGAGAATGTGGTTACTATGATACTTGAAATATTGAATTGTTGTTATGGTTATGTTGGGTGGAGTCATCTGTGGGTGTAAACCTGCTTCATTTTTTTGGGATCAGATGGCTTCTCACCTTCTCGTTAGTTGATCCTGCTAATCAGGTACTTGATGTGCTTGAGAACTAAGAAGAATTCCCCTTGATAATAAAAGTCTTTTTAATACGTGTTCTTATGTCTTCCTTCTTATATACCCTCACAGAATATGCTTAATACATGGTGTAGTCTTTACTACAGTTATTTCAGTATGTAAGTTGGGTGGTTTCTATTATATACCTTTTTCGTCAAGTGTTATGTATATGGGTTATCTTATATATTAAATTAAGGGTAAAAATTCTACAAAGTATAATGGTTTGGTGGTATCACAAGGAAGGATATATCAGTTTATAGTTAGTCTGAAAAAAAGGTCTAAGAAATGGATAGCTTATCAAACAAAAGGCGTATGTAGTGACTCATAAGAAGATGGTAATCATATGTCATTGATGAGAATTCAAAAGAAGAAATAAGCAGAAAAACCCTGCCTCAAGCCTCGTTGTTGTTTGAGAGGGATACCGAGGAAGCCATTAATTGAAACAGATATATCTGTGCCGAAGAAGAGTCCGCTTAGGGCTGAAACTAGTGATGGCGGAAAGCCGAATTTTATCAGTACTTGCTGAAGGTAGTGGGGGTGAGCCCTATTGTATGCTTTCTCCTGATCGAGTAACACGGCAGCAGAAGGTCATGATTTGTTTGCTATTTTGGCATTTTCCATAAGAGCTTGAATCGTCCATCCATTATCAGAGATCAGTCTCTCTGACATGAAACGTGTTTGATATGGATTTATCAGTTGAGGTAGGAGTAAATTGAGTCTATTGGCCAGCATCTTTGTGAAGATTTTGGCATCTGTGTTTATCAAGGAAAGAGGTCGCCAGTTTTTTAGTTCTTGAGGATTTCCTTTCTTGTATAGCAATATCATTCGGGTCTTTGTCCAAGATGGTGGGAAAATTCCCGCGATTGCATCCTCCATAATCTTGAGAAATAGTTCAGCCATTACTGCTATCTTTGGGATAAGGAATTTATACACTTCAAAGCCAATACCATCCAGATCTGGGCTTTTACCTACAGGCGCATGTTTCAGCATCAGAAATAGGTCTTCCAAGACAAGTGGCTCAACTATCATATTTTGATCCTCTGAAGAAAGAGTGCATTCGTCAGGTATGGATTCTAAATGACTATCATAGACGGGCTATGTGCTTCTCCAGGGCTATATAGATTACTATAGTAGGCTTTTGCCTCCTTCAATAGGTCTTCAGGAGAGGTAACTATAGTGCCTTCAGCTGTTTCTGAGGAATAAATAGTCTGCTGGCTCTGACTTTGCTTAATAACTCTGTAGAAGTAGGAGTTATTTCGCTCACCATTTTCAGACCACCGAGTGGCAGCTCGCAAGAGGCATTGTCGGGTCTCATGTTCAAGTTTGATATCGATCTTACGCTCTAATTCAACGAGGTTATTTTCCAAGTCCTTTGTCGAGGAAAGGTTCTGTAACATGATGTTTCGTTCAATTTGAAGATTCCGAATATCATTCTTAAGGTGGCTGGTATAAGTTTTGCTGAATGTCTTAGCAGTGGTTGCAATAACTCTCTTCAGTCGTTCCCATCGAAGTTGAGGTGAGACAGAAGGACTAGAGTATTTGTCGGAAGACAGGTAGGTATTGACTGTATATAAAAGTAAAGTGGTAAACGAGGGGATATTCCGTAGGTCTGGGTTAAATCTCCACGAGCCAGGGCCAACATTATCACAGGGTAGATGGAAATCTATAGCGAGAAGTGAGTGGTCAGACCAGGTATTATGTAGGTAGTGTTGATGTGCATTAACCACCCGATGAGCTATATTATTACAGTGGAAAATATAATCGATTGTAGATCTAGTATGGATTCCTCTGCGGAAAGTGGGTTCCCCTTTAGGGAAACTGTTAGTGAATTGAGTGTGTATCCAGGAGTGCCAATTCCGAGATTGAATTGGAAGTTTACTGGAGGGAAGTAACGAAGATGTATTAAAATCACCAAGGTAAAACCAAGGATCATCTAAAGAGGACATATTGTGGAAGTGATGGATATTATTGAGCATGGCGAAGAAAGGGCTGCGCTCTGAGCGACGAGCAAGGGCATAGATATTGGTAATGTAGCATATTAAAGAATCATTAGAATCCATGACAGATGATGTTATGCATCGTTCAACGATAGTAATAAACTCGTTGCATAGTCTGTATCTAGGGTTAAGGCATATAATAGCACAATATTTTGTAAAAATAGAGTTAGAAGTAGGAAAGAGATGTTGTAGTATGGTAATACTGTCAGGAGGTAGATGATCAACTAACGTAGTGGATATCACTTCCTGTAAACATAGAATATCATAATTGCTGTCTCGAGAACGAAGATGTTTGGCATATTGACGTTGTATAGTAGGGTTGGATAATTTGAGAATACTTCGAGCATTTAAAGATGCTATTCTTATTGATAAGTTTTTGTGTGTTGTACTACTCATCATAAATGACGATTGGGGATGCTCGAACCGATAGGGGAGCTGCTTTGGGTCTCATCATCTCTCACAATCAATCTAATTCTGAGAGGATTCTTAGTTCGTGTATTCTTCATTTGCTGATCTGAGCTATCCTCATTCTTTGTCTCTGTTTTGTCGACATCCATAGTAAATCTAAAAGTACTAGCAGCATGTACCGAAGCAGCACTGCCTTCTGGATCATAGATCAGTGTGGACCTCATTTTATTGAAAGAAGCCATGTGTGAGAACATCCTTCTCCTGTGACATGCTGGATCTATCAACTTCCATAATACTAACTTCTTTCGCCTCAATACTATCGTCATCACTTATTTCAATTTCGTCAGGATTCCTGCACACGACAATTGGGTCAGGATCTTCTGGTTGGTAGGCTGGTGTCATGCACTTTGCCAAAGTGGAATCTAAACTATCACTTATTATAGAGTCTATCGAGGTAATTCTAGGACTGTCTTCCCTTAGTGCCACACGAAGTCTCTTGGTGGATTTGTTCTCCTCAATGTAAGAGTTTAGTTTCTCTTCATTACTTATTCTATCCTTTCCTTTATCTGGGCAGAATCGGGCAATATGACCACGACCTCGACAATGATAGCTCAAAATAGACTCTATATTAGGACAGCACGCCTTCACATGACCCGCCTGCCTGCACAAGTAGCACACAGGAAGTGCTCCCTTAAAAGATGCTGAATAGTATTTGTTAAGATCTTTTAAATACAACATCCTAGCAAGATTGCTGTCAAGGCTCCTTATCTTCTTTGGCTGTTGGGACGTTACAGTCAAGTAGCACAGATATTTCTCCTTGAAAGTAACCATCTGCCATCACCTTCTGAATTGGGCAGACACGGCCATATGGTTCCAAGGAACTCTTCAATTTGTGGCATAATGCCTCTTGATTTAGACGTCTTTGCACCTCGACATCAACAGTATTTGCAGGCGTGCTGAAAGGAATCCTTCCAATGCGTACCCTTGTCAATTGAATGGGTGCTTCATCTGAGGTAGGGACTGCCTTATACTGTCAATTCTTGAAAGTCAATCCTTCTGTTACTGCCTTTTCTGAATCCGACAATCGAATGAAGTTGACTTGTACATAAATCTCGTGTTTAAGATTTGTACGACCAGGCTTAGTAATGATCTGTACCTCATCGATAGGTCCAATTTTATCACTTATTAACTTGAAGAGGTCTGACTGTTTTGCGAAGTCAGACTGCAAAAAGGTAAACAAGACAGCCGATGGATGAAGAATTCTAGGTGCCTTATCTGCAACTAGCTTGTTGGATAGGTCCTCATCCTCATAAATAGACACAAAGGATAGACTGGTGGTCGATCCATCAGAAGTAAATCGGCTTTGTGGAGGAGGAACTCTCATAGATTCTCCTGTTTTTGCCACTACACTCCAAGGTATAGGAGCCAGTGGTTCAGGTAGATGTGACATGATGTACAATCCAGGGATCAGAAAGTGTTATTTCTTAGAACCGAAGTGTGAAGTGTATTTATTTAGAAGTTATGATATTTACTACTTGGACTACTCAAACTTTATAAAAAGTGATGAATAGACGAAAGAGCCCATATATATTAACCTAATAGCTCCAATCATTAGTAAAGGAGGGAATATCCCTGGGATTCATTAGACAGGTAAAGATCCCGCTAAAAATTTTGGATACTTCCAGGCTATATCTACTGTGATACACAGACCAACTTGTGACTTTATTCCCGACAATAAAAGCATGCAATATTTCAAAATATATCTTGTCACGGTATAAATAATAGTTAATAACTGACGGTTGGTTAAGAGTACTTTATTCTCTCTTTACTTACATAAACATGAGTATTAATCAATTATTTGTAGTTGAAATATCTGTCAGAAAATAACATCCATCTTTATATACCTCAGTTACTCCAAATACGATGCGTGGTCCATGTGGAGAATACAATCGTTCAGCTCAATGTATGAAGGAAAACAAGTGTAGCAAATCATACCCCAAGCGATTTGTATGTAAAACAAGGGCTCCTAGTACTGCAGGTGGTGGAAGTTACCTTGAATATAAAAGGAGAGATGATGGGAGAAGAGCAGTTAAAAGTGCTTCAGTATCACTTGATAATAGTTAGTTTACTTTCTTGGATAAATATAATAACTGTTGTACACATATAACTCATTCTTATCTTTCTTTAATTAGATGGGTGGTACCATACAATCACTTCCTGTGCCAAAAATATGATGCTCATATCAATGTCGAAGTCTGTGCAACAATCAGTTCTATCAAGTACGTCTACAAGTATGTCTACAAAGGCCATGATCGAGCCAATGTTGCAGTTGAAGATCAGGATGAGATCAAAAGGTTTATAGATGACCGTTATGTCTCTGCCGTCGAAGTATGTTAAAGAATCTTTTCTTTTTCTATGCATGAAGAATATCCTCATCATCAAAGACTGGAAATTCACCTTCCTGATGAACAGACGGTATACTTTAGGGAAAATGTCACAATTGATCAAATCCTTGCTCAGAGACTGAGATCCACTACACTGACAGCATGGTTTGAGATAAATAGATCTGATTCAAGTGCAAGACAGTATCTCTACTCTGAGTTTCCCGAGCATTATGTATGGACAAGAGCTAACAAGTCTTGGAAAGCAAGAACAAGATCAAACATTGCTACAATTGGAGGGATCTATTCAATTTCTCCCAGGAGATCAGAACTGTACCATTTAAGAATATTACCACATCATGTTCGAGGTGCCGAAGGATATCAATCTCTTAGAACAGTTAATGGAACGGTGTATGCAACATTTAAAGAAGCAGCCAAAGCAATGAACCTATTACAAACTGATGATGAATGGGAGAGATGCATGACCGAAGCATCTGTCTATCAAATGCCTGTTTCTTTAAGAAGTCTTTTAGCCACTATCCTTTTATTTTGTAAACCAACTGAGCCATTCCAACTTTGGATGAATCATAGAGATGCCATGTGCGAAGACTATCTTCACAGATACCGAACAGTTCTGAATGATCCAGAGTTCTCTGCCAATGAAGATATCTACAACTGTGCTCTGCTTAATATTGAAGATACCTTATTCAAGAATGGCCAATCCCTTGCTGACTGCGGTGAATTTGTTGTTCCAACTACTGATAATCGTCATACAGGTAATGATATATGAAAATAAAGTAACTATTACATTTATACTCAAACTCTGTTAATGATTTAGGTCTAGAAGATATACTGCTTACTGGAGATGAACTGGCTTTACCCAGAATGATCCGTGATCAACTCATCTTAAACCGATCAACATCTTCAGAGTCTATAGAATCTTTCCACTTTAATGAGTCACAGCTATCAGTGTTTAATTCTATTGTTTGTTTGGTCACTTCTGCAGATATCTTTACCCCCAAAATTGCTTTTGTTGATGGTCCAGGTGGAACTGGCAAGACTTATCTCTTTAACTGTCTCCTGAATTATGTCAGATCGAATAGAGATCTTGGTGGAATTTCATTAGCTGTTGCATCCAGTGGTACTGCTGCGTTATTGTTAAAGGGTGGAACCACTGCACACTCAAGATTTAAGATTCCACTCACTGTCGATGGACATACTATGTGTAGCATCAAGCCAAACTCTCCTCTTGCTCTTCTGATCCGTTCTACTAAGCTCATTGTTTGGGATGAAGCATCCATGATTAGCAAGAATATCCTTGAAGCAGTCGACAGAACATTCAAAGACATATGCAAAGTCACAGATCCTACTTTGGAGAATGTCCCCTTTGGTGGAAAAGTTGTTATATTTGGAGGTGACTTTCGTCAAGTCTTGCCTGTTATTCCTAAAGGAAAAAAAATGAAGTTGTAGAGCAATGTATCAATAGATCACTACTATAGAGATATGTACAGATCATGAGATTAACTATTAACATGCGTGTTCTTCAAGCGACAATATCTAACAATACCATGCTATCCAATACACTTGATCGATTTGCTCAATACTTGCTCAGGATTGGAGACGGCGTGGAACCTGTAGTCAATAACAGCGAATTTGATATTAAGCTTGATGAACAAATAATGATCCGAAATGCAACTACCACAAACACTCTTACCAGATTTATCTTTCATGACTTTACTAGCTTCGAATTTATGGCAGATAAAGATGTATTTTGACTGGAAGAGCTATACTGACCCCAAAAAATATAGATGTATCCAACATCAACAGCCATCCCATCAACATTTTTGATGGTCCCTGTGTTGATTTGTTTAGTGCTGACACTCACGATGTCGAGAATGATAAAGAAAGTATCCGATGCCCTGTAGAATTTTTAAATTCTATCAATTCTGGTGGTCTCCCTCCTCATCATCTTAAGCTGAAAGTTGGTTGTCCCATTATGCTGCTCAGAAACATCGATGCTTCCAAGGGATTATGCAATGGCACCAGGCTGATATGCTCTAGAATTCACACGACAGTCATCACGGCCAAGATAGTAACTGGAAGTCATATAGGTAGAATCTTTAATCATTGCCAGTTTATCCTAATATCCTAACCTCATTTTTTTTTTGTTGAATAGGTGCCATTGTTCTGATTCCCAGGATAAAGATCTCTTCAAACCCTAATAATTCTCTTGTACAGTTCACAAGACTGCAGTTCCCCATCCGACTTGCTTTTGCTATGACTATCAACAAATCCCAAGGTCAAAATTGAATTCTGTTGGTCTCTACCTTCCTTCTCCCGTCTTCTCACACGGTCAATTATATGTTGCACTTTCAAGAGTCAAGTCCCCTTCTTCGATAAAAGTCTACATCGAGAATCCAACTTCTGAATCAACCTATAATATTACCAAAAATGTTGTATATCGGGAAGTTTTCAATACTGTTTGATGTCAGCACAATGTCCCTCTATGTATATGCTCATCCTATGCTTCAATATTCTATGCCCTCTCCTTTATGCTCTATATTGCCTGCATTATGAATTATCCATTACCTTATATCTCTTATAGTTATCCATATCAAATATCAATATATAAAATATCTTTATCTTCCTCTATATTTCAATATCACTATTATCCATCATATTTTATCTACTATCCACTTATCACAACAACAAATAACTAATAGTCGATCAAGATATAATATGCTGTTGGTCTTTTATTTACTAAATAACTACAATACACTACTATATAACTTTATGTGTATGTCAGTATTATACTTTATAACATGTTGAAATCACATATATAACAAACCTGTTATGTCCATTCTATGTGTTCTCTTTGATGGATTAGCTAGATCTACTTCAGTTATACTGCCACCTGTAGTATTTACAACCACTGATTGTAAACAACTGTATACTCTACTTCTTCACTGCCATCACTGTCCATATTATTAATGCCAATGCTTTTACCCTTCACATTTATGGCTAAAGAGGTAATCGACGTTGAATGACGAATCGCTATCACCACAAAAGTATTAAAGGGACACTCGTAGCCCATGACATATTGTTTTCCATATACTCGTAAGCAATAGAAACACACGGCCCCCATGAATAAATGTCAATGTCTCTCGCTGTAATTAAGCAGTTCATTGACTGTGAATAACTTTGGGTGTAGCTGATAGATTTATATGATCTCTTGACTTCTATATAACAAATTAGACACAGCATAATAGATATCTATTAATTAGAATGACCTTTCTTATGGATAGGAATTATGACTGACCTAATCTCACCTTTATTTGTAGTTACTTTCCAGTACTTATCAAGAATGAAAGAGCTCCAATAACAACGCATATGAGATAAAATGGCTTAGATTTCAACAATACTAAAATGCTTCATATTTATCATTAACTATAAAGTCTTTTTGATCTTCAGAAGTCCCACTATAAGTGAACAGAGCTTCTATTGCCATATCAAACGCATTCTCCCCTGTTTCGCGTTTCTTCAATCCATCACCAGTGTTTATTTCTTGATCCGGGTTTTCTGCAGACAGTAAGTTCTTGAGCAGATATTTAACTGTGGTGTTCAATCTATATACGACAACGACTATATCAAAATTGAGTATAATGCTGATTCTTTATAAGATGCGCTTATGAATAGAATGTATTGACAGAATAACACTGTCATACTGCACAACAACAATCAAGTTTTAATTTTCCAAAATCAATCATCTGTAATATATAGAAAGATATAGATTACATTCAGAGTAGCACGATGAGTCCAGGGCTCATCCTCCAAACACATCGCCAGTGGGGTATCCATATACCAAACAGTAGAATAGAGACCTTGATAATAATATTACCAGGCAGACAGCTGTTGTGCAGTATCAGTATTTCCCAGATATTCATTGGACGAGGAAGATATGAAGAACAGCCTACTTGAAGTGACATTCCACCAATATATGAATCAAAGACTCGTCAATCAGGCAGCAGAAGCGGCATTTTGGGGACTTAAACTAGGTAAGATCTTTAAGAGAAGAGCTCTTCACGATATCCAATCACACCATGGATTGAGCGCTTTCTGAGGAATTGGTAGTCGCCAAAATGGTTTCCACTGCCATTCATCATATCGCTTAAGATATGTTGACGAGATGTTTAGAATGTGTCTGTGCCAATAGACAAGTGAAATAGACGAGTTATATACATGATTCTCTGTATAAACCCTTTATTGAATATAGGAAAAGCCAGATCAAAATATCTACTCTATTTATTACAACATCCAAGGTTCGTGCCTGGATGGTGACTGTTTATGAGTTTCATGTTATAGTTACAATATCGTACTTATTAGGTAGCTATAGATATTAAATCTTTGATGGTTATACCCTAATATGGTAATTCTAGCAGTAACACTCGTGTGTTATGCGACTCGTAATGGCACCTCCAAGGATAGTCATATTCGATGAATGAAGTGAAATACACGTCGTTGATTATATGAAACTGAGGGTAGTGCCAGAACATACCCAAAAAAAAAAGATACACAGTGTAACCCATGCCATTGATAATAACTACTTGTAATTACTAGAATTGATGATTTAGTGAAAGATGGGAGATAATAATGCTTAGTTCATCTCAGAGTATTCTTTTTTGTGTGATATAACCCGGAGAGAAGTGTCAAAATACCTATGGAACAAGAGTCAGTCAGAAATGTAAGATATAAAAGTCTGGGAAAGAGCCCAGATAAACGAGGATCTACCACTATGATATTTTTTTAAAGGATGGACTACAAAGCGAGTAAGAAGACAATGTAATGATATATCCAGAGACCATTGTCCAGACTACATCTTATCAGGCAGAAGAGGGTGTGGACGGCACACAATACGGCCCAACTTCTTCAGCATGAGACGACTGCACAATGACCTTTATGCTGAACAGTAAATATTCAGTTACAGATAGGCAGATATCTAATGGTAGATATGACAATGCGTGTGTTCAACTGATGAATAGGGACAATAATATGAAGTTAGTTATCGGCATCTTCATTTGTAATTTGTTGGTAACATCAAGCTGCACTATAAATGAAGCCCTTGTAAAGAATCAACACAATGAATAACGACAAATTTACCAGATGAATATACACTGAATCATGCATAGTTAAATATGCTTCATTCTTCAGCTAACTCAAATCAAAAGAGGTCAATTGAAGCCGATAGGATAGGGCTTGTTTTGTTGATGTTCAGTGACTCAAATAAAGGTGATTCAGCAGAAGTGTTACTCCTAAATGACAGAAGGTGCATTTTATTTCACATTAATGCACGCCCAATATCTAATATCATTGAGACGAAGTATGCTCGAATGCCATGAATTTGAGTGCATATGTTTCAGCTTAAAATTGCATGAGGAGGATGATACGCCGTATAGGTTTCTCTTTCTGTTAGCCAGAGATATTAAACTATTTTTTAATAAGCAACTATAGACATGGTGTTCAATGTATTTGGATATGTGTTATTTAGAAAGCACGTATCGATCATTTTAATGTCTTAGTAAGGACAGAGCCAATATTATTGGATTATATGGTATTATTGAAAGTCCTTTCAAAGTAGTGTTTCTTTCTTCTGTCCAAGTTATTACCTCATATTAACCATGTCTGAACCAACAAAAGAGCAGATTCAGCTTGTATTCAAGAAGTTAAAGCTAAACAGATACAATAAGGTATATCTTACGTGTTTAGTATTACTGACCTTGTATTCATATGTTATCCATCACTTAAGGCTTGCTTTGATTGTAACTCTAAGAATCCCAACTGGGCTTCTGTCTCTTTTGGTATATATATCTGTACTGAATGTTCGTCTGTTCACCGTAATCTGGGTGTGCATATTAGTTTTGTCAGGTATATCAATCTATGCTTTCCTTTATAATATCACAATTCCTGGAATTAAACCATCTACTATTATAGATCCACAGTGTTAGATTCATGGACATGGGAACAACTACGTATGATGAAAGTGGGTGGAAATCAAAGTGCTACTGAATACTTCACGAAAAATGGTTCTGCTATAGCTAATAAAGAGGCTAGACTGAAGTATACTAGTAGGGTTGCTATACAATATAAGGAATTATTAATTAAGAGGACAGCCGAGGATGCTATTGCGTATGTATTGCTATCAATGTCAGCAGCAGTTATTAACTTTATCCCATATCAATAGAAACCCTACTTCTGTTGTAATTGAAATGAATCATGGTGTACAGGAAGAAACCAAGCTTGTAGCTGTTGATAAACCTGCTGTCACACAGGAATCGCCTATAGAAGATAAAGAACATCACGAACACGTCGAAAATAACCATAAGGAGGAAGTGGAAAAGAGGGAAGCTATTGTCGACCAAAAAGCCCACTCTCCTCCTTTGACACCTATCACTGTATCCACTCCTGAAGTAAAGGCAACACCCCCAGCCCCACGCCCCTTCAAGCCTACCTTTTCTGCTCGTGCACCCAGAAAGACTGGGAAGTCGGGCAAGTCAGGTATTAAAAAGGCACCTATTAACTTCAATTTTGAGGCAGCCGAAGCTCAAGCTAAAGAGGAACAGGAAAATAAACTACGAAAGGGTATCAAAAGTGAACCCGAGGAAGAGGAGCCTGTTGAAGATAATTCATTGAATAAATCTAGTTTGAAAGTATCTGCACGACTACTTTATCTAGAGGATGATACTCAGGAGAACAAAGAAGATCAATATGAGAAACTTGGATTTGGTATGAGTCGCATGAATGTCAGTGATAACAAGCATGTTTCTATGCCCTCTCAAAAGGCATATCATTCCCAGGAAAGTGAGCCAACATCCGCCCGAGATAAATTTGGATCTGCTCGAGCCATATCTTCTGATCAATATTTTGGTAGGGATGATTATGATCCAGCGATTTCTGCAGCTGAGTCTACTCGCCTCTCCCAGTTTACGAGTGCAAAAGCCATTTCATCGGATCAATACTTTGGTAGGGAGTCAGAGGTCAATGAGAATGATTCATATAGGGGATATAATAACTCTGATAATATGGCCATGGGAGATTGGGATAATGTTCAAGACCAAGCAGTGGCTATGGCACGAAAGTTTGTTGATCAGGCTGCCCTTGACTTGGATGCTGTAAAAGATCTGGCCGAAAATGCTACTAATAAAGTGAGAAGCTACTTCAATGCTTAATTGATGTTGTAATAATAAACAATAAGTATCCCAATAACATTTTCTTCTCTGGAGGTCAATACGTGAGATTATGTTATTATGTGATTTCCCGCAAATACAGGTGTATTTATTTGTTTCTTTTAATAATAGCCTCTATCATTGTCGCTACTGTAGTCATCATCACTACTGAGTGCAGAAGTATTCTTGGACTGGTAAATATGTTTTCTTGGCTGCAGTGGTCTATCATCTTCATCTTCAACCTTCTCTGCTGGTACAGCACCATACTTGGCCAATATAGCTCTGATGCCTATCACACATATAAGTATACTCATTAGAATTATACTGTGTTATTGCTTACTTCTGGTTGTCATCTTCATGCCTCCAAATTGAATAGCACCCACTAGATTGGCCTTCAGATCACCTTCACCATAGATCAACAAGGTAGGCACATTGAAGTCAGGGTAATTGGGTATACATTGGTCGCTGACAATCTTAACAAACTTGGTTGCTTTGAATTGGGAGGCAAGTTCGGACAAACAGCGACTCATGAGAGCACTGGCAGGTATACTATAAACGCATGTTAATGTGACATAACCCATAACACACTAATATACTTACCCATTTTTATATAAATGAACAACAACATGGACTTCTTTACTAGCATCCGTTACTTCTTTGACAAATTCTGGCTTTGATATTTCGGTGACCTCCCCATACTTCTCTTTTGAAGCCAAAGCCCTCATTTCCATCATACGTTTATGTCTAGCGTGGTATTCAGTATTGACAACAGTCGATACTTTCCCTCAAGTACTTTACCTGTATTGATTCAATATATCGTCATCCTCGAGATCTTCTAATTCATCCAGTTCATCAAGGTCTTTATTATCCAGATTACTCTTTTCTGCCTGCCTATTCTTCATTAAATCAACATAGGCATCTTCCAACCTGTCATCATTATCAGTGTCCTTGGGTGGGAGAATACCCTTTGAACGAAGAATGTCATTCCTAAGCACAACAGTCAGGAGCACTCTTATATAGATAGATTATCTGTTAATATTACCACTCAGTATCAGCATTAGGGTCGTCCATATTGAGATAATATTGAATGAAGGATTGAAAAGGGCTGAAAAAAACAACTGTTAATTTCCCAACTGTAAAATGTATCCAATAAAATGAGAATTATAATGGCAGTATTTCAGCATGAATCCTGGGGGTTGTGCAGAAGTTCATTGGTCGGGGTATCTCACTTTCCACACATGAATGAGCATTCAAGACTTCCTTCTCAAGGTAAATAAGCGAGAGACTTGTTAATATATCAAGTACCCATAGAGAGAAAAGTGGGAAATAGAGTGTGGTATGCACTACAGCCACATTCGAAAACATAAATAATCTACACCCTAATGTTTTACTCTCTGTTGGTGTTATTCATCGGTTATGTGCAGTGATATATGGAGCTTTAGATATTTATGTGTATGGTTATAGAATACGGGCAAATATCGTATATAAGCATCAGTAATAGACACACACACATACAAAGATAATTATATTATCTTCTTCAAAGGAAGTCATTGCTTACAATGTGCCTGCACTTTATTTATCACAAGAAAGGGATCCTTTATTATTATTCACTGGATATCGTACACTGAATGGCTCTGTCCATTGACACACATATATAGTTGGGTGACTGGGTTATTGTCTATTTACGACAAGTATCATAGTTCTGTACAAACCATTCAACTGACTCCTTCACAGCTGTTACAAATAGAAGTGTAAGTAATTGATGTGTATTAACCATTGTGTAATAATACCTTGGTCAAATGGTGTGAACTTGAAATCAGGAATATACTTCATCAACTTCTGGTTATTGGCAGTCTTCTTATATTGACCATCAGCCTTGGTGGTGTCAAACTAAAGTTGCAGTCATTTGTTAGTTTAAGCTTCACTGGTATTAAGATATCAAAATCCTTACAGAATAATGTCCCCTGAAATCAACAGCCTTGACTACTGCATCAGCAACATCCTTAATAGACACTTCGTCTTTTTCTCCCACTATAAATACCCAGGTCAATACCTAGTCAATTCATTGCCTTTAGAAGTACATACCAGACAAAATGATAGGATCAATCTCGTTATATTCTCTCAATGTCCAAATAAAGAGCTTGGCTAAATCGCGAGAGTAGATGAACTGACGGAGAGGTTTACCTGTACCGGAAACAATGAATGGAGTATTGTTCTCTATTGTAATATACAGAGATTAGTATGGTAATAATGAAAGAAGGAGTATGTTATTCACTTTTGGCAAGATAGCATTTATGTGTCAAACCAGGTAACACATGAGAATCCTCGAGATTGTAGTTGTCATGGGGACCAAAGATGTTGGTAGGGATAACAGAAGTGAAATGACAGCCATGTTGATCATGATAAGCACTATTAACCCATCGTCAATAAACATTCATTAACAGAGAGCAGATGCTGAATAACTTACTGGTTATAGACATCGATCATACGCTTAGCATAAGCATATCCAAAGTTAGAAGAGTGAGGAGGGCCATTATGAACCATGGTTTCATCAATAGGATATGTGGTTGCATCAGGGAAGATACAAGTAGAGAGACAGGAGACAACCTTCTTGACCTGTAATAAGAAAGTATGTTAATATAGGGGAGCTACTCAATAAAGTGTATCCACCATACCTTATGTTCTTTAGACTGGAACAATACATGTTCATTGATAAGCATGTTTTCGCGCAAGAAGTCAAACTTATACTTGATGTTCTTGAAAAGACCACCGACCATGGCAGCCAAGTGGATGACATGTGTGGGCTTATACTTATCAAATATGGCCTTGACATCAGCCTCCTTCCTATAATACTTATATGTCAGTGGTACTGAGTAAATGATATGTATTGTTTATTACCTCAAATCACCATCCTTGGATGATAAGAAGATCCACTCTTCATTCTCCTTCTTACCATAACGAGTGCTTTTCTCGTTCTTCAGTACCCATTTTATGGCCTCACCAACAAGACCAGAACCACCGGTAACTAATATGATATCTTTTTGAGCCATGTTTAACTGATGTTATATATATGAAGGAGAGGAAGAAACTAGAAGAAATTAATAAGTGAGTTGACATGTTATAAAGATATTAAATCTCCGCTGGTTAACGATCGGGGAAGGTAAACAGGAGTGCTGAATGAGGCTGGTGGTTGATGGATGAGGATATTCAATGACCAGAGCCTTTCTTTACTCGGGTATTACATTTGTTTTTCTCTACTCGTATTATTCACCCAGGGTATTGTTAGTTAGATACGTAAATATTGGGTTTGAATGATTATAGAGCTAAGTATTCAGGCTCAACTAAGGGTCCATTCAAGTATTACTGGGCATATTTATGTAATATGATATAAAAAGACTTGGTAGTAAGAAAACAATCGAGAATGCAGTTGGTTAAGTATTGAAAAGAGTATATTTCTAAAATAATCTACATCCACTGTCATTGTAAATGTAACAGGCATGAACAGAAGTGTATCAGTGAAAGTGGAGACATATTAAGCAGCATATAAAAGTTAACAAAAGGTGAACGTAGTTATATTCCCTTATTATCGGAAACGGTCCCTTTTTCATAGTATTCATAGTGGCTATCTGGAGGCAAGTTACTTTGGGGTATAAGACAGTTTAATAGCACCACAGTAAACACCCTCAGTACCTCGAATATGAATGGGCGTTGGTATCAGAGATTCAATGCGAGAGAATTCTGTTAAGGGGACACCATATTATCTGATTAAGCTGGTAACAGCTTATTGTCCGGTGTAATTCAATATCCGGAATCCGGCAGGGTGGTGCCCTCCAATAAATAATGTAGTGTCCCACATGCAATCATGGTTGTATTAGACAGAATAACTCAATAAGAAACTATGCGTTGCAGCTGCATTATACTGTGGTAATAGATTTATTTACTTGGCAGTAGAATGATATCATGGCTGCAGATGAACAATCACGACGAAGGCACAGGCATTTAATAATTGTGTGCGATAGGAGATATAATCAAGTGGATGTACTTAAGATTATAGAAAGTGTCGATCTACACTGATCTAATTGTCACAAGAGGAAGAGTGGATTTGGAATACGATGATCGATTGCACCTCTATTCTGAAATGGCATACAAACACTTCAGCCAATAAAAATAAGAGCTGGTCAGACAGGTTATGTCCATGCCATCAAATAGGCTCAGTATATATAGGAGTCAAATAGATTAAAATTTCATCTATATATACTCTAACTCCAAGTGTTCGGTTCTTAGTGTCTGTCACTCTACTTTACCTTTCAAAGATGGTTCCTGACTCAGATTATATAGGTGTGGGATTATCATACGGGTATCTGAGTAAGAAATACACAGTTGATTGATATGAGTAGATCCCCCACAATGAAGTCATTGGCAAAATATGTACCCGTATGAGGGGTCATTTCCATTCACAGAGCCAAATGACAGTTGACAGATGAATGGTACAATGACTGGGAGTTTAATTTATTACCTTCTATCCGGTTAATAATTCAAGACAAGGGCGGGACATCAATTGAATATGCATTATTGATGGGAAATGTGGAGATAAGGCTTACATCGGCTCTACAAACAGGAAGAACCATGTGATTATCTACCGCCACCCCCCCCCTTTCCCCCACTACTTAATTAACTTTTCCCTTGTGCCCTTTTCTCCCTTCTTTCTTACTCCCCTCTTCTAATATCCACAATAACCAAGATGTTGAGACGTTCTATCAATTTAGCTGCCCGTTCTATTCCCAAGAGGTAGTATCACTGCTCATTGGCTGATATGTTCTTACCCATTTGTTTCTATAACAGAACATTCACCCAGTCTGCTATTGCTCGTAACATGGAGGGTGTCCCTACTTCTCTCCAGAACTTCACTGAGGAAGAAATGATGTTGAGAGAGACAGGTGAGTTTGGATGGCACGTTCCCTTATACAATTCATACTGAATGTGTATATTGTAGTCGCCAGATTTGCCCAGGATGTGGTTAAGCCCAAGGTGGCCGAGATGGATGAGACTGAGAAGCTCGATGCTTCAGTCTTGAAGGGTCTCTTTGATCAAGGTGTAAGTAGAGATGAATGAAGCGACGAACGTGTGTCTGACTGTTTGATAATTAGCTTATGGGTATTGAAACTGAATCTGACTATGATGGATCCAACTGTTCTTTCACTTCTGCCATTATTACTATTGAAGGTAAATTGAAATGAGAGTGGATAATTATGGTCCACAACGCTGACTACTCTATAGAACTCGCCAAGGTTGATCCCTCTATCAGTGTTATTTGTGATGTTCAGGTACAATATGAATGGTCATGATTGATTCACTGCTAAATACTAACTGAATGGAAAATAGAACACTTTGGTCGGTACGCTTGTCCGTCAATATGGTACTGAATACATCAAGAAGAAGTACCTTACTAAATTAGCCACTGAATCTGTTGGTTGTTTCTGTCTCTCTGAATCTGGTTCTGGCTCTGATGCATTTGCCCTCCAGACCCGTGCTATTGAGAAGGACGATCACTATATTATCAGTGGTTCCAAGATGTGGATCACTAACTCCGGTGAAGCTGATATCTTCTTGGTATTTGCCAATGTGTAAGTAACAGTAGAGACTGTATTTTCACTCCATAAGTATTCATTATTTTGCTTATTTCTAGTGATCCTTCCAAGGGATATAAGGGCATCACCTGTTTCATTGTTGAGAAGGATATGGGTGTCCAGGTTGCTAAGAAGGAAAGCAAGGTAAAACAGTTGAATAGAAACAATCTATGGCTGTGTGTGTATTTACTTCATTATTTATATTCCACTTGACTAGTTGGGTATTCGTGCCTCTTCTACCTGTGTCTTGAACTTTGATGAAATCAGAGTTCCCAAGGAGAACATTCTGGGTGAGGTTGGCAAGGGCTATAAATATGCCATTGAAATATTGAATGAAGGCCGTATTGGTATTGCCGCTCAAATGATCGGTGCAGCCCAAGGTGCATTTGATATTGCCTTGCCCTATCTCTTCCAAAGAAAGCAATTTGGTCAATACATTGGTGATTTCCAGGCCATGCAACACCAATATGCTCAAAGTAAGTTGATTTAAATGATGCACTTTGATTGTTTATACTTATTATCATTGATTATAGTTGCCACCGAAATTGAGGCTGCCAGACTCCTCACCTACAATGCTGCTCGTTTGAAGGAAGAAGGCAGAAGTTTCATCAAGGAGGCCGCCATGGCTAAATTATACTCTTCCCAAGTGGCTGAACAAGCTGCCAGTAAGGCTATTGAATGGTGTGGTGGTGTTGGATTCACCCGTGAATTGGGTGTAGAGAAGTTCTACCGTGACGCCAAGATTGGTGCCATTTATGAAGGTACCAGCAATATCCAGCTTCAGACTATTGCCAAGTTGGTGTCCAGCCAGTATAAATAATCCTTTTCCCTTCCCCCTTTGCCCCCTTTTCATAATCTGTGTATAGTAATAAAGTACATCTCATTTTTTACCCTTCTATTTCAATGAGTAACACGAAGCAATATATCCAACACGTATTGTTCATGAATGACGTAGTAAAGCTGGCGTAGTTTAATTGGCTGTGCAGGAAATGAACCCGCCAATTTCTATTTATTTCCCCTAAGTGCTTCTCTTTACTCTCCTCTCACCCCCCCTCACCTTCAATAAGCAAGAGTTTTAAACTAGTGTATAATAAGTGTCTAATTATACAGTTCATAAGTAAGAGAAAAGATGCCTGTGAGAAGGGTGTATATACTAATAGCTTATCAGTCAGATGACAGAAATATTGCCTATTAAATTTCAGGAGCTAGCTCAGGTACCTTATCCTAATCTCACTGCCTTCATCTGAACTCACCTTTCTCTTTATAGCTTCAAAGTCTAGGTGTTAATGCTGCTAGTATTGGCTTCAACACGTTAACTATGGAGTCCGACAGATTTATCTGTGTCCGTGAACAAGTGAATAACCAGAATCAAGTAGTCATTATTGATTTAGCCTCTAATAATGAAGTCAACCGTCGTCCCATCACTGCTGATTCTGCCATAATGCACCCTAAAGTGAAAGTGATTGCTCTCAAAGGTAACAGTTGTTTATGTACTGCCTGTTCGATATCTAACATGTATCTATTCTAGCTCAAAGACAACTCCAAGTATTCAATTTAGAGTTGAAGACCAAACTGAAGTCGCATATGATGAGTGAGGATATTGTATTCTGGAAGTGGTTGGATTTAAAGACGATAGGACTTGTAACCGACAATAATGTATATCGCTGGTCTATTGAAGGAGACTCTCCTCCTGTTAAAATATTCGAAAGACATGCTAGTTTGGCTGGTTGCCAGATTATCAATCTTCGTGCATCTTCTGATGAGAAATGGTATATCTTGATTGGTATTTCAGCCAGAGATAACCGTGTAGTGGGTTCCATGCAACTGTATTCCAAAGAACGTGGTGTCAGTCAACCTATCGAAGGTCATGCTGCTGCATTTGCTGAACTCACCATGGAAAACTCCACCAAGCCTGTCAAGCTCTTCACATTTGCTGTTCGCTCTGCCAATGGAAATGCCAAGGTAAGAATTATATACTTAGTGTTGATCAATGTATGCTTACTTCTCTCCACATTCAGCTCCAAATCATTGAGGTTGATCACCAAGAGGGAAACCCTCCTTTCCAGAAAAGGACTGTTGAGATCTACTTCCCCAATGAAGCTGCTACTGATTTCCCTGTTGCAATGCAAATCAGTCATAAATATAGTATTATTTTCTTAGTGACCAAGATGGGCTTCATTTTTCTTTATGACCTCGAAACAGCGGCCTGTATTTATATGAACAGAATCAGTAGTGACACTATATTTGCCACCGCAGAATACAACCCCACATCTGGCATTCTTGGTGTCAATAAACGAGGACAAGTAAGTGTCTGTTGTTGCAATCATTGTCATGCATTTGACTTATTGTTTCTATTATAGGTTCTTTCAGTTTCACTTGACGAGAACAATGCCATTCCTTATATCATCAACAACTTGAATAACACCGAATTAGCCTTGAAGTTGGCAACTCGTGGAGGATTATCAGGAGCTGACGATTTATATGTGGCTCGTTTCAACCAACTGTTTATGGCAGGTCAATACGGAGAAGCAGCCAAAGCAGCCGCCAATTCGCCCAGAGTAAGTGTTGATAAATATGTAACAATTGATTGTTGTATTAATAACTGTGCTTTTAGGGTATTCTGCGTACAACTGCCACTATTGAGAAGTTCCGACAGATACCAGCTGGCCCTAATCAATTATCACCTATTTTACAATACTTCGGTACCCTCCTCGAGAAAGGTGTTCTTAACAAATATGAATCCCTTGAACTGGCTAAGCCTATTTTGACCCAGGGTCGCAAACCTGTCCTTGAAAAATGGTTGAAGGAAGATAAGTTACAATGCAGTGAGGAATTGGGAGATTTCGTCAAGCAATACGACTCTCTATTAGCTTTGTCTGTTTATTTGCGTGCAGAGGTTCCTAACAAGGTGGTTATTTGTATGGCCGAAAGCAGACAATATGATAAGATTATTGCCTATGCCAAAACAGTAGGCTATACTCCTGATTATCCCTCTTTACTCTACAACATTGCACGAACCGATCCTGAGAAGGCTAAAGACTTTGCCGTTGCTCTTGTTTCCGATTCAAATGGCCCATTAATTGAAGCTGAGAAAGTGGTGGATGTGTTCCAATCCCAAAACTTGGTTCCTCAAGCTACGGCCTTCCTTTTGGAATATTTGAAAGGCGACAGAGAATCCGATGCAGCATTACAGACTAGAGTGCTCGAAATGAATTTAGTACATGCTCCTCAAGTGGCTGAAGCCATTCTCGGCACAGGCTTAATCACTCACTACGATCGTGTCGTTATTGGTAATCTATGTGAGAAGGCTCATTTATATCAACGCGTAAGGGCTATAATTTACTCTCTCTTTTATAAGATATTAATTATGATTTCATCTTTATAGGCCCTCGAGCTCTACACTGATATACATGACATCAAGCGTATCATTGCGCATACCGATGCCATGAATGCAGAATGGTTGGTGAATTATTTCGGTAATCTCTCTGTAGATCAGACTTTGGATTGCTTGAAGGAGATGTTAACCAAGAACCTTCGCCAGAACCTTCAGATTGTCGTTCAGATATCCATCAAATATTCAGAACAGCTCCAACCTCATAACTTGATTGAGCTATTCGAATCATTCAAATCCAACGAAGGTCTTTATTACTACCTCGGCTCTATAGTCAATGTGAGTCAAGATCCATTAGTACACTATAAATACATTCAAGCTGCCTGTCGCACTGGCAATGTACGTGAAGCCGAACGTATCTGTCGTGAAAGTACTTATTATGACCCTGAGAAGGTGAAGAACTTCCTGAAGGAGGCTAAATTGAGTGACCAACTTCCCCTCATTATTGTCTGTGATCGATACAACTTTGTACACGATTTGGTTCTCTACCTTTACCACAATCACCTCCAAAACTTCATTGAAACCTATGTACAGAAGGTCAACCCCAGTCGTACTCCTGAAGTAATTGGTGGTCTTTTGGATGTTGGGTGTGACGAAGACGTTATTAAGAATTTGTTACTCTCTGTACAAGGAGAAGTCCCTGTTGACAGACTTTGTGAAGAAGTCGAACAGAGAAATCGCTTGAAGTTACTTTTACCCTGGTTAAATATGCGTGTTACTGCTGGTAGCACTGACCCCGAAGTGTATAACGCCTTAGCCAAAATTTACATCGATACCAACAACAATCCTGAACCTTTCCTTAAGGAAAATGAGTTCTATAATCCCCGTATCATCGGAAAGTACTGCGAGAAGAGAGATCCTTATTTAGCTTATATTTGTTACGAGAAGGGCCATTGCGATTATGAGCTTATTCATGTCACTACCGAAAACTCAATGTTCAAACATCAAGCTCGTTATCTCGTCCATCGTCGTGATGGTGCATTATGGGCAAGTGTTCTCTCTGAAAACAATGAACATCGCCGTGAGTTGTTAGATCAAATTGTAGCTACAGCTCTTCCCGAATGTACCGACCCTGATGATGTATCCAGCACTGTGAAGGCTTTTATTGCTGCTGAACTACCCAATGAGTTGATCGAACTGTTAGAGAAGATTGTCTTGGAGAGCTCTGTCTTTAACGATAACAAAACTCTTCAAAACCTGTTGATCTACACTGCCATCAAGGCCGATCAAGGTCGTGTTATGGAATATATTAGTCGTCTTGATAACTTTGATGCTTCTGATGTAGCTGATGTGTGTATTGCCGAGAATTTATATGAAGAAGCTTTCTATATTTACAAGAGATACAAGGTTGATGTGAATGCTATTGATGTCTTGATTGACAAAATCAGTGATCTCGATCGTGCTTATGAGTTTGCAGAGAATTCCAATCAACCCGCTGTCTGGAGTAAACTGGCCAAGGCTCAACTTGATCAGATGCGTGTGAAGGAAGCCATTGACTCTTATATCCGTGCCAATGATATGTCTAATTATGTTGAGGTGACACGTTGTGCTTGTATGGATGATAAGTTTGAGGATCTTGTTCGTTATCTTCAGATGGCTCGTAAACAATCACGTGAACCCTTCATTGAAACCGAATTATTATATGCTTATGCCAAGACTGAGAGATTATCAGATATGGAAGATCTTTTGGCTTCCCCTAATATTGCTCAAATTCAAGAAGTGGGCGATCGTTGTTTCAGATCTGGCATGTATGAAGCCGCCAAGATCTTGTATTCTAGTATCTCCAACTATGCCAGTCTTGCTCAAACTTTAGTTCACTTGAAAGACTATACTGGCGCTGTTGATTGTGCCCGTAAGGCTAACTCTACTAAAGTATGGAAAGAAGTCAATCTGGAATGTATTCGTAACCAAGAATTCCGTTTGGCCAAGACCTGCGGTCTGAATATTGTGGTGAATGCTGACGAATTAGAGAAGCTGATTGAAATCTATGAGAAGAATGGATACTTCGATGAAATCATTGATCTGTTGGAGAGTAGTTTAGGGCTTGAAAGAGCTCATATGGGTATGTTCACTGAACTTGCTATCTTATATTCCAAATATGCTCCTGACAAGGTGATGGATCATCTCAAATATCATGTCACTCGTCTCAATGTGCCCAAGGTCATCCGTGCCTGTTCTGAGGCCCATTTATGGAGTGAGCTTGCTTTCCTCTATGTCCAATATGAAGAATTTGATAATGCAGTTGTTACTATGATGGAACACTCAGTTGATGCTTGGGAACATGGTGCCTTGAAGGAAATTATTGTGAAGGTTTCCAATCTCGAACTTTACTACAGAGCACTCAAATTTTATCTTGCTGAACACCCTCTGTTATTGAATGATCTATTATCTGTTCTTGTGCCACGTATTAAGCACAGCCGAGTTGTCCAGATCTTTGAAAAGTCTGATAATATCCCTTTGATTAAGAAGTACCTTATCTCGGTACAAGGAAACAACATAAAGGAGGTCAATACTGCATTAAATGAACTTTACATAGAAGAGGAAGATTTCGAAGCATTGCGTGACTCTATTGATGCCCACGATAATATTGATACAATTGGTCTTGCCAAATTATTGGAGAAGCATGAATTACTTGAATTCCGTCGTATTGCAGCACATCTCTACAAGAGAAATAGACGCTGGGTACAATCCATTGCACTCTCAAAGGAAGATCGTTTGTTCAAGGACGCCATGGAAACTGCTGCAGAATCAAAAGATAGTAAAGTAGCCGAGGACTTACTCCAGTATTTCATTGAAGTCGGTAAAAGAGAATGTTTTGCTGCCATGCTCTATACATGTTATGACTTGATGAGACCTGATTTGGTTATGGAATTATCATGGAGACATAGCTTACATGATTTTTCTATGCCTTATATGATTAATATTATGAAAGAACAATTTAGCAAGGTAGATGAATCTATAACATGACGAAGATATGTTCTAACATATAGTCTACAGATTAATACAATGGACAAGGAAATAACTGACCTCAAAGATAAATTAAGTAAGAAGGAGAACACTGATGAGCATGGTAAGTTACTGTGTATAATGTCAGTAAGGAACAATGCTAACTACTGATATAATAGCACCCCCAGTGACAATGGGTGGATTAGGCAATCCCCTTATGTTAACGGCAGGATCAAATAGTATGATGTCCCAGCAATCACCTATGATGACGGGCACATCTTTCGCACCATCACCCAATAACCAGTTTGGAGGCTTTTAGGGCATTTTTGAAATAAAATAAATGTGTCCCCACTTTCTAATTTTCAAAATGGTGAAAGAGGGAAAATAATTATACTTATACTGTACCGCTAAAGCTAAAAGAATGCCTCAATGTTGTTTTAATGCCTTATTAGAAAGAGCATATTAGATAGTTGGCGTTTGCTATCATGTTTTTGGGTGTCCAGATTGATTAACAAAGGGGAGATGTGATATCTGGCCAAGAAGAAATTGACTTCTTTTGTCGAATCAATCATGCTTATTTCACTCTCCCCTCTAAAATATGAATATTTATTTCATCTGTTAACAAACTACTTCCTTAAGTCTTCTTCCTGTTCAATTGCAGATGAATTTAATGCACCGAAGCAGATTATTATTTCAACATATTAAGCCAATTAAATCTACTGGAAGATGCTTTTATGCCACATATAAAGATGGCCGTATTTATACTAATGCTTCCAAATTCCCCAAACCTACAATACCATCATTCATGCCAGCCAATTATATATCCATGACAGAATTTGCCCTCGACGCTTTCTATTCAATGCACAGACCATTATCTTTATATTCCTCGAATAAATGTAAAATGCATATAGAATATGACCAAAAGGGTAAAATAGAAGATGATCAAAAGGGTAAATTACATACTACAAGATATTACAGTATACTTATTTGTTATGATAGAAGTGGAAGATCAATTGAAGTCACCCGACAATCACCACACCGTCACTCTGACTATAGATATAGACTCTAGTCATTCATTGTATCATGATCAGAATGAATTGATTAACTACCTGTCTATCATTCAAGATAAATTAAATCTGCTATATTGTCAGAGAAGTAATATGGCCTTATCAAAAAGGAAACTCAGGCGTATACGGAAGCATAGAAGAGACGATGATAAGAACTAGGTTTATTTTTTTTCTGTTCCCAGTGTAGAAATCATTCCACAAAACTGGAAAAAAGTCGAATGATTTTTGAAATAAACAGCCAATTTAAGCTCATTTCTTATCTAATTGAAGATCTACTGGAGAATATCAATATTATTTATTATTCACCCTTTATACTTGCTCCTATTTCATGCAGGGTCTGGCTTCTTAAGTGACAATGCCAACTTTTTAATACATAAGATGTGGTATCATGTCCCTGGCACCTAATGTGACACGGGAAATGACCAATTGAGTGTGGGAGATTCCTGGAGAAGTACTGTGTACCGCACGCATTTTCTAGTTTATTTGTCGGATATTTTCTGTGTGGTCCATGTCGATAGGTAAAAGACATTATTGAACAATATACTGCGCCACTAAATATCAGTTATGTGAGGAAAATATAGCCACTATTATGTTGAAATGAAAACTTTTCAGAAATAAATCCACTGTTCTACTTATGTTGTTACACCCATCTTTCAATATATGGACATGTGTACTTTGATATTTGGGCATTTACAATACAAGCCTTAGAAAACGTGTATACTCTGATAGTACTTGATAATATGGATATAACAATACTACTAATATTTGACAAGATATTTACTATGTTTTATTAATATTTAACTACTTTTACTATCCTCCTTCTCTTCCTTTACTTCTAGACTCTTTACTACTTTCTCAGTAGATTGATCCTCCTTGCTTTCTGTTAATGGCTTAGTTTCGGGGGATTCATCATCCTTCACTTTCACATCCTCCTCGGGATCTACTGTTTCTTTCTTCTCTTCTTCAGTGGCTTCCTTCTTGTTCTCATCAGGAACTACTGTTTCTTCAGTGGTTTCCTTCTTCTCTTCATCAATATTCTCTTTTACTTCCTTCTTCTCGACATCAACTTCTCCCTCACCACTTTCTTCAACAGGATGTTCTTTGTCTCCTGTGGATTCTGTCCTGGCTGACTTCTTATTCTTCTTGTTCTTTTTGGCGGGCTTTTTGGCTACTTTCTCTGCTTCATTGTCTGAATCTACTGCCTTCTTTTCTTTCCTGGGTTTTTTCTCTGAAGTAGCTGCCTTCACATGAATTTGGCGTCCTTCAATCTCAACATCCTTGAACTCCTCCAATACCCGCTGTTGTTCTTCCACAGATTCCAATTCAACAAAACCGTAACCCTTGGAACGTCGACTGATATGAACCGAATTAGTGAATAGAGGTAAACATGTCATCCGACACATATTAACTTACTTCTTTTGCTTAGCAACCATAGTAGACTTCACCTTGTAGTCCTTAAATAACTCTTTCAAGCCAGCACTCTTCATACTGAAGGGAAGGTTGGCAATAAAGATGGATGTATTTGGCTTATGTGTACTCTCTGAATCATCCTTATTATCAGAAGTGACTTTCTCTGCCTCCGTATCACCTGTAGACTCCTATCACAATAACAATCACATTAGATATGATATTCACTAGAGTAGTACTGCCATGAAGGGTATACCTCAGTAGAAGTATCGGCCTTTTTAGCAGTCTTCTTTCTTCTGGACGTCTTGGGTCTGGCCAATTGCACCTTGAGAACACGATCATCCAGTGTCTTTTGGTTCAAATCCTCAACAGACTTCTCTGCCTCTTCCAGGGAACCAAATGAAACAAATCCATGACCCTTTGATTGAGCATTTCTTGTCTTGATAATAACACTTAGACTACGGCAGAAAGTAACGAGTGTCAATCCTATGTTCTTATGAATAAGTGAACAAATAACCTACACTTCACCAGCAGAAGAGAAGAAGGACTGAAGTTTATCTTCATCTGTCTCGAAGTTCAAGTTTCCTACAAAGACCTGATAGAGCATACTCAGTATAATCACTCATATCCAAGTGATCATTATTACCTTATATGTCTTTTGAACTTGATTGTTATCACTGGGACTTTCAGTAGTGGACATGATTTATCTAATTGATTCATTAGACTACTTCATTGTGTATATCATTACCATGACAACGAGTGTGTAAACATACCTTTTTATTAAAGCGAAAAAAGGTAAATAGAAGAGAGTGTAGGAAAAAGAAAATAGAAAACGCACACGAAATTCATTATTTTTTCGTCTCTAGAAAAAAAAAGATTTTAGAAATTCATGCTCATTTGTTGCCATGACGACAGGCAAAAAGAAGGTTTCAATACGTCATTTTGGAAGTGAGCAACTGATCTCCGTTCAATTACTGTCAAGGAAAACTCACTTCCCAAACGATTGAAACAGTCTACCATTCGACACGTTAGGAGAACTTTCTGAATGGATTGGCAGACAATCCGTAAATATTTGCAAATATGGAGAATGTCAATGCAAATTCTGATGTAAGTATATCATCTTGAGCATTGATGATATGCTATCATATACCGGGTTCTATTCTCATTACTGAATACCGTTCCATAGTTTGAAACATCGGAATGGGTTGCCCTGATGATTAGATTTTCTGTTAATACAGCATACCAAAATAAATGAATTATACTCATTGTTTACTTGGTTGTAGTTCTAATTAGATTACCATGAATCATTTGAATACAGAGGGTAGGGATAGATAGAGAACAAAGACATGCCATTAGTTTCAATAACTCTTAAAAAGATGGGTCAAACAGGACATGTTTGAGGGATTCTTCTGATGATCGTTGCTTCCATTGGTCACTGGAGGGTTCATTGTCCTACGTAATGGACAATGAGGAAGTCTCTCCTATGGTTTTGGTACACTTCACATGATGATTGACTACCATAGATATATATACTCTTATCGTTGTTGGGAATGTAAACAACCCTCTATTTTCATAATGGCAGTGCAAGGTGAATATTTCGTTTGATATTTGGTGAACCATGAGAAGCCCATTGAGATAACCTATTAATGTACATATGCTTCTTATTCTCGGGAATAACCATCGACAAGGTAATGAACAACCTGTCTTCATCGATAATATATTATGCTAAGGCCTTAATAACTATGGAGTGTTGACATATTTGGTATTTACACTAAAAATATACTTGAATGGGCGGCTATTAATAGTACCCATATTCCAAATGTCAACTGTCCACACTCCATAGATATAAAGGCCAATGAAGACAGCATGCACAATGGATTCACCCACTCATATTTCGAGGGAATAGTCTACAGAAACACTATTCTTCCATTCTATTTTTGTATTTTTCTATAATTACTGAAACAACCACAGTTCAATGACCGCATAACCAAAGGACTTTAATTGATCCAATAGTCATTTACTTACACTCTCAAAATAAACAATATAACATACTCATTGCTATTCAATAACCATGACTGGTACAATATATCACTATGAGACTACCCATTGTAACCATTAAAGTTACCATAGAAACTCAAATATATTTTTAATTGATTTGTGTCACTCTAATTATTGCTCCCAGATATTTGATTACCCTCTCCAAGTCAATTGATGATGGTTAAGGAGTCGATATAAGCCATATAGACTAGCCAATGACAATCATGATCATAGAAAGTGATATCCCCCCCCCAATTGTACATTTTATTCTCAACCATCAGCAGCTAATCAAGCAGTGAACGATGATATTGCCTATATGATCACCAAATAAATTTAATCACCCAAAAAGCGGGCTGAATATCGATAGTAGAATACAAAGAAGACAGGATGATAGCACCAAGATTATAACAAGGAGTCAAATACTCTACTGTATATAACACCATTCCTCGCTCTTTTCTCTCTTTCTTCTTCCTCTGTCTCTCTATATGAATGCCATGTGCATTCTGATTATGATAGAAGAAAGAGCAGAGTCCAGAGTGAATGGGTGATACCATGATACCTCAGTTACACAAATGAAGTGTACCCTTATTATATTGGTGAATAGTGTGTGTATTCATACACTCTTATTGCTATTATAACTATAATATCACTATTTACTACTTTTTATCAACCACATACACAAGTAAATAGACATGAATAGCAATCATTATTCCAGTCACACACAGCCACCCTCAACACCCAACCACTTCACTCCAAAAGGATACCCAGATAACAACCAGGAAACATTCAATAAACATTGGAGTATTAGACAGGCTAACAGTAGATTACATGCATTTGGGCTACAGTCAGCTTTGGAGAATGATATTTATCGAAATGTACATGATGATGAAAAGGCACAGAATGGTGTCTCCATACCACTCAATGATCTTCGGACATCTGAGAGCAATAGCTACAATACTAATCCCTTCTTACCTGGTGAAGTGATGGTACAGAAGCCATCTCGGGCACCTGCTCACCGCAGTTTAAGACATAAAACATATGGCTACCAAGATCCTTTTGCTTCAGCTCCCATGGAGGCATGGCAAGAAATAAAAGATTACAATCTTCGAGTCAACGGTTTACCCACTCTCGATCAACTCATGAGATTACACACATTCAATCCTTTGACACAGTCTAATTTTGCTGCCTTTCTTAGACGACGCAATGTTCATCAGAACCTGAACTTTTTGATGGAATTGGATACACATGAGAAGCTGTGGAAAGCATATCTACAAAGCATTGACAGGCAGAACAGGCAGAGGCTATCTCGGTTCCTTGAATCAGCAGCAGAGAAGGATCTCTATCAACAGAAGATCAACAATTCACCCTTGACTCCAGCTACAATGGTCTCATCAGCATCCTATATCGAGACACCCGATACTGATGATCTTTTGACCCCTTTACCACCCCAACCTCTCACACCAAGATCGTTTACTCAATCAGAAGCATATGCATCCCGTGTCACATTGGCAGAGAAACCATTGAGTCGGCATAGTATCTTACAGAATGCAACTCGTATTTATCGCACATATTGTGCTTCTGTGATGGATGCAGCTCGACCTATCCACTTACCTGATGATCATAGAAAAGTACTGGAAGATCTGATTGAGAAGCAAGAGAGGCCTGAGCCGATCGTGTTTGATTCAGCCAGAACACATGTATTTGAGATACTCAATGTATTCTATTACCCCTTGTTTATAGACGAAATATTCCATAAAAATATCTCCCACACTACATCCCGCATCTTATTATTTGCTGGTGTAATTATTCTCGTACTGGCTTTCTCCATTGAACTCTCCTTGATCTTCTTAAACTCAGGTCAGACATCTACTCGCTGGGTGCCATTGTTACCCTTCTTTGTTGGCTGGTCATGCTTTATATCTAGTCTAACCGAGTTTGCATGGTGGTTTGGATTGTCAAGTATTAGGTAAGCCTATTGGCCACAACTTTACTGAATAAATAACCAACGAGAACATTTTATTAGTGAAATCAACTTCCTGATGTACTCTGAACTACAAGATGCCACTGTCAAGCGTGTTCATCTCAGGCGTGGTCTTCTGTGGCTCTTGGGTATATTGTTACTATCAATCCTGAATACACTCATCTTTGTCTTTATTCCACCTAATCGCCTCTAAAGCCATTTGCAATCTTCATTCTCCAACTCATCTCCTCACACACACACACACACACACGCACGCACATAATTATTTCCTTATATTATCTTATTTGTCGATAACCTTAAATCATCTTTTTGTCTTCTGAAAAAAAATACTCACAATGTGCTTACTTCATTCTCTCTTTCAACATAATCCCTTCATCTTCTTTATGTTCATGTTATTTATTTTTGTTTAATCACAATTGACTGCATGAAATCCATTAAAATTTTCCTTTTTGTACTCTCAATAAACTATATTAATCTATTTGTTTTCGTTTTTTACTCTAAGACTGTGCTAATCAAACAACTATGTATACAAGAGAAGTGGTACCAGAACTAGGCATCTTCTGGAGACCACATTTGTGATTTGATATAGTCAGCATATTCATTAGGATGAAGTGATTTGAATATGCTAGAGGTTGATATTTTGTCTTCCACTGCTTGTTGGCATACGGCAGAGGCAACTGAGACCGATACATCACGTATACGTTTGAGATCAGGATATAGTAATCCCTTACTACGTTCTTCCTCTGTTAGTGAATCAGCCAAAGCTTTGGAAGCACTCAAAATGATACGATTGGTAATGGATTGTGGTCTAGATAAGATGGAACCCAATCCAAGTCCAGGAAACATGTACATATTGTTGCCCTGTCCAGGATGGCACGTCTTGTCGGTATTAGGTATATTGTATGGAGGAAAAGCGGTACCAGATGCAAATATGACCTTGTTATTTGTATATTTCATAGCTTCTTCGAAACTACACTCTGCCTTGGTGGCTGGATTAGAGAGTGGAAATACAATAGGTTGATTATTGAGATGGCCCATCTTCTGTAACACATTTTCATTGAATGCCCCAGATGACGATGAGAGACCGATCAGACTAAAGACAATAGTGTTAATACCTGGTATCATTGCCTTTTGCATTATTTACTTACGCTGTTGGTTGAACATTGTCAATGATATCCTCAAGAGATTTATACTGATTACCTCTGTTATCCTTTCTGGCATAATAAACCTTGTGATTAACCAATTTATCTCCTCTATCATCTGTGACCAAACCTTTTGAATCACAGATGTAGAACATGTTTTTTGCTTCTGCTTCTGAGAGACCATGCTCCACTTGTAGATATTCCTGTATTTGACGAGCTACACCAATAGCAGCAGAGCCCGCACCATAAAACACTATACGATGATCATGTAACTGAACACTGGACTCCTCTTTCACTCTACGAAAGGCATTAATAATACCAGACAAGATAACAGCACCTGTGCCTTGGATGTCATCATTAAAGCAAAGGATTTGGTCTCGATATTCAGTTAACAAACCAAATGCATGTTCACTTGAGAAATCTTCAAACTGGATAAGCATATCGGGGATCACATAAGTGAGAGATTGGAGTACTTTATCCATTGCACTGTAGAACTCGATGTCTGTAGGTCTCTTTTGGCGTACACCGAGATAGAATTCATCACTCAAGAACTTCTCGTTGTTAGTTCCAAAGTCTAGAACAATAGGCAATGTTTTACGAGGATCTATTCCTGCACCAGCCACATATAACTGTAGTTTCCCCATACTTATTGGCATACCATTTATACCCAAATCACCCAACCCTAGAATACGTGACCCGTCTGTAATGACTGCTATATCAGGTTTAATGCCTGACTTGTCAATGTAGTTCTGAATAATGCTATCTAACTGGGGAATGTCATCCAGAGTTATATAAAGCCCATCTATTCGATCTATAAAATGGGAGCACTTAATCAGATGGATCATATACCTTCTGATTCATATCTTACCAGGTGAAGCAATAAATGGGTAAATATTGGAATAATGCAAGCAAGCTTCTCCAACAGTAGGTGTATATATGATGGGAGCAAGCTCCTGTAGTAATAGATATCAATATGGATAATTTTCTACATCTCACACATTTTCCTCTACCTCAATGTGATCACCAATCAACTTGTAAAATAATCTGACATTGTTATTACGCAAATGGGATAGAAACATGTATTTGTCCAATGGTGTATGCTTTGACCTCAGTAAATTCAAAGCCTTACTTTCCTGGACATGAAACCTCTCGATAGAAGCCGGCATCTGGCCCTGTAACTTCATATGTTGGCGTAGTGTGAAAGGTATAGATGTGCCTGGGATAGGTTATAATAGTATGAGTAGCGTCCTGATCTAAAATGATTATTATTGCTTACCCGTGTTTATATAAGACATAGGGGATATAGGAGTGGTAAATGATATGTCATAGTTTGATTCTTTGACTAAGGGTGTAGTGGTTGTGCTGGGAGTAGAAGTGCTATGAATAAATTGTCTTTTGTTCACTCCACGAATGGATCTACAAGCTTGTCTTAATGTGAAATAAGCCTGTACTGATTTGTAGGAACTCATTAATGAATGGGACAAGTGTGATACAAGTGTTAAGGGAAAGAAATGGGTGTCTACCGTTTAAGAGTGAAATGAAGAAGAATAAACCGAGGAAAGGATATGAAAGTTCTTATAAATAGTGAGTAATCACACAGGAAACATCAGAAATATTTTGGTGAAAGCATATGCTTTTTACGTGAATTATAAATAAATAGAGAGAAACAATGATTGAAAGCATATGCTTATTACTTGAATCAACAAATGAAAATGATGGAAATGAAATCCGAGTCATCATGATTGAGTATTGGCTTCCCAGGCATATATCGGATACTAAATGACATACTCACTTGATTGGATACTTATTGTGTGTAATGATGGATATAGGTTATATGGGCAAATCAGCGGGAAAGCATTGTTGCACATTCATACCAGTTCTCTTACAATAGTAAAGGGAGTTTCAACTAAGTCTGCGTGGAAATAGTAATTAATAGATCACATCTGAAGAAGATAGCTATCCAGTATATAGCCTCTAGGCTGGTACTATAATATTGTTGAGTTGTTGTTGTAATATTACTAATACATGAAACATTGATATTGATATCTTATTAATGATCTATCTATATATTTCAGAGGGTGCACATCCATATATGAACAAGACAGCATCTACAGTGATCACGGTAGAAAAATGGTCTAAATACTAGTCGATCTTCTTCATTATAACTAAACATGCTACAATCATTGAAGTGTCAAAAGGGTGCAAGTTGTACAGGGAGATCTGAGCATGAGCAGCTGGATAAAGTTGGGAAATGAAAGACGCCCATCAAGGAGAGATCAAATAACAAAGCGGCTGTCAAATCTTATATTGGGAAGACAGGCGTTGTATGATAAATAAGGAGTATAGATTTATCATCATTTTACCAGATTATACTATATCAAGCCTATTCCTATGCTGCATCATTTACTTGATGCATGTCTATGAATGGCTCTAGTATTGCAAGGAATGATATGATATATATGCATCAATCATATTGATGGTGCTAATCCTCCCCCAATAATGAGCATTGATAATGCGAGAATAATGTGACCTTTAACTTGGGGGGTAGTGTGTGTGTAAGTGTGTAGGCGGTGGGTGTAATGGGGAAGTTGGGATACATTTAATATGGTGCCTCTTATGTAGTACTCCCCCCCCCCACTGGGTAATCAGATGTTACTCAGCTACATTGATGTGCCATTGAGTATCGATCACTTGTATGCTATCAACTACAAGAAGTTACATCAGCACATCCAGTACTCATATTCCTGATAGCTAACCAAAGATTCTGTTGGGAGCAATAATACTTTGATCTTTATCAGGTTTACATGTAATTTACAAAGCAGTAAATCATACTTTGATCTCATATGAGCCGGTGATGGAGAAGTGTTCAATGGCTGAAATGTTAACCAATATGTGATATGTTAGTAAATGTTCAAGATCACTACTAAATGGTGGGATTGTTTACATAAATTATTAAAGTAGACTCTGATATTTATTGGTTCTTGATTAATGGGGGGTATTAGCCCAGAATCGATGGCCAGGAGAGATCGTAAGGGGTGGGCGCCTTTGTATGGAGTCACTATACCATAATATTTATATCTAATGTGTCTATTGATCTAACTGATTGTTGGGATGGGCGAATGGATGATGGGATCACTATAGCATTATGTAGGCATTAAAATAGACATGCATCCATTATCCTATTATGGCTCATTGTACAAGTGATCATGGGGGGATCAACCAGAAGGTATATAAAGAGTCCAATTCTTTGCATTCAACTTCTTTTTTCTTCACTCAGTCTCTGTTTAATACTCTCTCTTATTCCAATAACAACCAATTAACCCTATCTAACAATGTTCCAACCCATCAACATCCTCTCTTTATTGTCCCCTAAATCATCTAAGCACAGCCATTCTTATACTGAAGATAACCAATGGTTCTACTGTTCTCACTGTCAAGTTGGTTTTGACACCCTTGATAGACATGACTGGCATCTCAGTGTCTGCAAGAAGATGAAGAGCAAGTGGAGAAGAATCACCACCTTCTAAATCAATTATCCTGTCTATTAGAACTCAAAAAAAAAGCATTTTTACCCTAATGAAAATTACTTATAACTTGTATATATCTTTCATATAATAAACACTCGAATACTATTGAATAGTAAACCTCATTATGTCTTTATCTATTGAAATGTCTACTAATTTTAAGAAGGTGTGATATATACAATGAGCATGACTCCAAAGATAGCTATGCTGTGTGTGCATAGATATATTAGTACACCTCGTGTATCCTTACACATATGACAGCAGTGTGGAAGAACATAATCAGAGGATGGTGGTATGAGGGGAACATCAGATGGAGTTGCTATGAATATGTATTCTTTCTGCACTATAAACTAGTGGTGTTTCTATTAGTGTCTATCTCAACATGGTATTGATGAAATCACCTTCAAGACGATACTTATCATTATATGCATTTTGTAGAGTTAATGAACATATCGATTTACTCCAACTATTTAAGCTGTGACAGTTTGATCCTAGATATAAAATCAAATAGAGAATAGTCTAATACACATGATAGATGTACTTTTTTTGTGAAATTATAATGCTTGTCCTTGCATGTCACATTATATGTTGAATCACACTTGCTACAATGAGGAAAATAACTGAAGTTTACTTTGAGCAAGTTATTCAGCCAAAGTTTTGTGAAATTCATTGTGAAGTGTATAGCCTGTTGACATATGTTAAGAATCTCTCTTCTCCCAAGATAAAGCTCTTTAAGAATCTAGATCAGGCCATGTCCTGTGTCAGTAAAAAGACAGAAGAAATGAATGATATACTCCATTGTAATATAATCTTCTCTTGGAGTACAGCCTATATCGAGTACTTTATCACTATATTTGATTCTACAGCCAACATTGGCTTTATATGGATTCAAATACAAATAAGGTATCAATATTCTAGAACTAGAGAAAGGGTATATAATATGTCATCAATAAAATATAGTCTATGTATGCGTAAAATGAATATCAATAGTAATGATTTTCCCAGTATTTGTATGCTTTTTTCTGTCTGGTTATGTTCATGGTAGCATATTTCATAAGTGTCATTATATTATACTTTCTAATTATATGGCCGATTATATGTCATTATCACAGAGTGACAGAAATAAAGTGAGATGCAGATGCCAATGTAGATCGGTAAGATCACTACTTCAAATAGTAGATTATTGGCACACTCAACTATACAATCTGAATAGTCATTATTTCATACTCTATAACTCTTACCACATACACAACTTGAATTAAATAAATCATCAATACTACTTTTGGGCGCAAATGAATTTCATTGGTTCATGACTTGGCGTTTGATGTGCATAGGGCAAACCTTATTTCAATAGATAAGAACATCTTCCCACTCCCTCCTTCTTTCTTCTTCTTCTTTTTCTCTCTTGTCACGTCCTAGACCTCTGACATTTATTAATATCTATGAGAACAGGACTATAGCGTTTGTAACTTCGGAAGATGGTGGGCGCCTTAATATAGTAACAGTTCGCGGCTGCTTACAATATAGCGTAGTGCTAAGGTGGGGATGCTATATGGCTTGACGGCTAACCTCAGATACATCGGACGGTAGGCTTAGAAGTAGCCATCCGCTAGGAAGTGTGTGACAACACAACCGGTGTAGAGCTAGTTGTTGGGCAACTTTAAGTATGGGTTTCTACTGGATCATCTACGTCTGGAAGAATCCTGATCTCCTTAAGGGGCAGCTGACATCTGGCTGTCCTGGAGTGAAAAGTCTTCTGAAGGATAAGAACGCACCTACTTTTGGGATCAGATGGCTTCTCACCTTCTCGTTGGTTGATCCTGTTAATCGAGTACTTCTTTGTGCTAGAGAACTGAGAAGAAGCCCCTTAATGGATACAGTCTTTATTTACTTGTCTCAATGAGTATGTCTTGATGAGTGCCTTTTTTATATAAAAGTATTTCTACACTTAATAGAATAGCACTATTTGTGTGTCTGTTATAAAGAAGTTGTTGTTTTACTTGTAAACTATATGCTCAAGGGCAACATGAGGTGCTTGTAAGTGAATGTGCACTTCAACTTCATCGGCTGATGAATGTACCATAATTAGCCAATGTATAAAAGACCATGATTGTTTTTTAATTGATATGTCCTCCTGTCGTTCCATTCTGTCTAGAAGGGAACATAGATGGTAACCTGGGACTCCTTCGATATATGCTCATTCACTGCTTAAATCACGCACATTTTGATGAGCATCCGTATAGAGATATATAACATGTAAAAGGTGCCGACATTTGGTCAACACATATACAGTCAATATAGTATTCTTTATATCAGCAAAAAGTGATGTATATACCATTTAATAAGTGTTATGCTTACTTGATTATTTTTTAATAGGCCCTTTTTTTCTCTGTTTTAAATTTCAATCTTTGTCTTTTTCTGCCTGGAGAATGAACAAGACTAGCAAAATGAGGATAGGATTCATACACCCTGACTTGGGAATTGGTACTTGGAATAGGCTTTCTTCTCTGAAGGTGGTTGCTAACTATCTAATACTAGGTGGTGCTGAGAGACTGGTTGTAGATGCAGCCCTGGGACTACAGTCAAAGGGACATGAGGTCACCATGTACACTAATCACCATGAACCTTCCCATTGTTTTGAAGAGACAAGAGATGGCACACTTTCTGTACGTGTCATTGGTGATTGGCTACCACGTCAAATACTAGGAAAGTTTTATATCTTATGTGCTATACTACGACAATATGTGTTGATAGCATGGTTGATATTTAAGAAGAAAGGGTGCTATGATGTTCTTATAGTAGATCAATTAAGTGCCGGAATACCCCTCCTGAAATGGTTTTACCCTGCACAAGTAAGTGGATAGGTAATAGTGGTACATTTCCATACTCATTCTTCGTTATCAGGTAATGTTTTATTGTCATTTCCCAGATAAACTACTCTCACAGCGTACTTCCAAACTGAAAGAACTCTACAGAGTACCTATCGATCTACTAGAAGAGTGGACTACAGGTATGGCAGACACAATTGCTGTGAATAGTAACTTCACATCATCAGTCTTTAAATCTTCATTCCCTGCCCTCACAAAGACCCCAAAAGTGCTCTATCCTCCCATCAATTTCTCTGCTTATGATCGTCTTATCGACCTTACTGATCCTACTGTGGCTACACTGGAATCGTAAGTAGAAGATATCATGTTATGACTGTTTGTATCGTCTAAAGTGTACTGATGGTTTAGTTAGACCATTAAAAACACTCATATCCATCAATCGCTTTGAACGTAAGAAGAATGTCGAATTAGCATTGCATTCATTTGCCTTGTTGAAGAAAGAGTCGCTTGTTTCCCAGGAGGTGTTTAATGAATATAGACTGATTATTGCTGGTGGGTACGATACTCGTGTATCGGAGAATGTAGAATATTTAAAGGAGTTGAATTCGATTGCCATCAATGATTATGGATTGGAGACATTTACTATTCAACCTTCCACACATCATAAACCGCCAGTTACAGCCAAGGTCATCTTTTTGTGCTCCTTCAATGATGCCCAGCGTACCTATCTTTTAGCCCATTCAGAACTCATGCTTTATACACCTTCCAATGAACACTTTGGTATTACACCCGTTGAAGGAATGTATGCTAGACTTCCCGTGATTGCAGTCAACAGTGGTGGACCACTTGAGACTGTGGTTGATGGGAAAACTGGATTACTACTACCACCAGATCCACGTATTTGGGCAAATGGAATTCGTGACCTTATAACATCCAAATATAATACATCTGAAATGGGCAAATATGGCAGAGAAATGGTAAAGGCCAAATTCTCTTTGGATACATTTGCCGATCAATTAGAGCGTATATTGGAGGAATTTGATAAAGTATCTACTGCAACTAGTCATCCTTATATGTTTACTATTGTGATCATTGCTTTATTTGTTACTTGGTACAAGTATTAGTAAAAGGAAAGAAAGTGAGAGATGGGGATAATTATGGTATGTGTTTCTTCTTTTATCAGGTAACAGTTTATTTTCTCATGGATGCCCTATCACGGTAATAATAAGAATCTAATTCGTTCCTTAGGTCTTTGATTCTTTCTCCCTGTGATTCCAGCTCTTTGTGAAGACGTTCTCTTTCATTAATTAACTAAGAGAAGAATAAAAATTATTATGGGATAGATGGCGATAGTTATAGCTCTATTTACTTGTCTTTCCCACGATCTAAAACGCTCTTCCTCTGTTTTTATCTGATCAGTGAATTTCTTCTTCAGACTTTCTTCTTCTTCCTTAAACTTTGCATTCTCGATTGGCTGAGAGCGTGGTTCACCAAACTTACGTGTCTCCATTTGCATTTGGCGATAGTTTTCATAATGATACTCTTCCGTGGTTGTGATCAGGTCTAGCATGTGAGTTCTGATCAATAAGCTTCTTAACTTTCTGAAATCACAGTGATTGTCATTCTCCACTTCAGCTATTCCCCATGAATATTCTCTACCCTTTACTTTTCTCCCATCCGCTGTGATAACATCCTGAGTAGATCCAATGATCGCATAGGGCGAGGCTGTCATCATTGTATGGTTTCTCTTGGTGGTTGTTTCATCATCACTCTCAATAGGACAATTATAGACTTGTATGTCTTGAGCTGCTATCACCTCTCTTATCTAAATAGAGCATGTTTAGTAACTATTGAATCTGCCATTAGGTATTTCAGTGTTACATTTCGCTTGAATTTCTCCAAGTTGGTAGGGGTGAGGGTATCTGCCTTGGCAATTACAGGAATCAGATTGACACGAGATCCCAGTCTCTTCATCACCTCAATGTCTAATGGACTTAAACTGAAGATGGTATGTCAGATATCATAATGAATCTTACTTCCAATCTGATGTACTTACGTATGGCCTGTAGGCTTAATGAAATACAGGCAGGCATGTACACGCATATCAAGAATACCTTTTCTACACGGCTGTTGTTCCTGACGCATATATTTCTCATGCTGGTCATCAATAAAATCTATAATAGGGATCCAACTATGTCTGTTGTTTACATAATCACCAAATCCAGGTGTATCAATGCTAGTCAACTTGACCTTGAACATCTTTTCTTCCAATTCTAATGAGACAATGACATGATAAGTATTTGAATAGTAACTTGAATGACAAGAAAATATACCTGCTTTTGTGATATGAATCTGTACTGTCTTTGGAGGTGGCTTGAGATGTCTTTTATTGAGATTCTTGGGTTCTTTAATGGTAGTTGTGAATAGAGTGTTTATGAATGTAGTCTTACCCACACCCGATTCACCTGATAAGATAGTATTCAGTAGAGTGCAATATCGACCGTAATGAACAGAACTTACCACAGACCATGATAGTGAAATTAGCACCGTTTTTTGCGACAATCTTATGCCTTTGATTGGGTAAATTGGCAATACCTGTACTAGGGAATGGGGAGATAGGAGGAGTAGATACATTCCCATTATTACGATAATAGCTATGTGTCATCATTTTGTTATTGAATGTATTAGATAGTTAGAGTCAGTAGAATGAAGAGAAGAAGAAGAAAAAGAAGGAGAAGAGGCTATTTATTTTAACTTGTGCCCTGGTTCACTATTTTGAATGTTGTGATAGAATCTGATAATATCAAATATAATATGTATTTTTTTTATTTTCTTCTGCATTATCAGTTAGAAAATAAATCAATCTACTTTAACAAGGCTTATTTGGTGGGTTAAGGGGTTGAAGGGGAGGAAAGAGAAGGAAGAAGAAGAAAGGGTGGGGGAAAGGAGTCTAGCGGCTTGAATTGCTGTAATATTTATGGTTGTTGACTAATCACAGCATAGTAATTTTCAGAATTACGCTTCAAAATATCTAATACAGGGCCAAGAAGACGTGTAAATGCCTTTTTACCAAGAGTGGCACACTTGAGTCTGCCAGAAGCCACTACAGTGGCAGCACGAGGACTATCATTCAATAGTGCCAACTCTATTCAAAATGGATGTGATAAATAACAGTGTAATATATCATTCTTAGTAGTATGGTGCTTACCTCCAAAATAGGAACCTCTTCCAAGACGGTTGACTTGCTGAACAACACCGTTTTCTGACTTTAATACAATAGCTTCACCTGATTCTATTATATAGAACTGGTCACCTACATCTCCTTGTTTAACAACCTCTTGTCCTTCTTCAAAATAGACTGATTCAAGGGCATCAGCTATCTTGTGCTGTTCATAGGATTCAAGTGATTTCAAAAGTACTACTTCAGATAAGAAGGATTCATACATGCGTCTCTTTCTAGATGTGTTTTCCATTAATATGGTACGGAAGGTGATACGGTCAAGGGCCCATAATACACAATCAGATGTAGTGATGATAGTAGCAGCACGGGGTGCGTTGTACATTAAAGCGAGTTCACCGAAACTACCGCCTGCTTCATAACTAGTCACCTTCACTCTGTCCTCACCATTTTTGGATATGAAACAATCGAGAGTGCCTGATTCAACTACATAGAAATAGTCACCCACACCACCCTGTTCGATCACAGTAACATCTCTCTCCACATACTTCTCTGTCATAGCATTAACCACATCCATATACTGTTCTTCATCCAGATTACGGAATAAGAAGTTGTTGGCAATACTGATCTTGATTCTTTCAGCCTGCATATCTGTCTTGGGAATAACTACCTTAACAAAGTCTTGGTTCAGACTGGGTGCCATGGATTCTGCACTGACAGAAGTACGTCTACCACGGTTATAGTTACTAGGAGGTAAGGCAGGTAGGGGTTCTGTTGAGAAGTTATCATGTTCTTCATCATGTTCCTCTTCTTCCTCTTCTTCTTCCTCATTATTACTCATATTAGCATCTTCCCAGTTCATTGGGTTGAATATATTGGTAGTGTCCATAGGTGGTTCACATAGTGGATGGAGATCTGCATTGTTATTTGCCACTAAGGAGTATAAAGTCGCGTTTAGTAAACAATAAGTAATAACAATAGCAGCCAGAAGTAAACAATACTATACCTGTTCTATGTAGGGTATTTCTATGGGCAATACGCTGTTGCTCTAGTTTATGAATAAAGAAGTTTGAACAGAACTGGAGGACATCCAGTGGCTGTTCACGACAGTACTCATTGTGTAGTTCAATCAGTAACTGAGTATATTCATCTGCTTCAGGTTCAAACTCAAAATGTGTGTCATCAGTAATCATTGCTTCTGCCTCTATTTGTTATTGTAGTAAAAAGAACACTGATAAATAGTTCAGATAGAATAATATATATATATATATATATTAGGTGGAAGTTTTTATGATACCGAATAACAAGAGGTTATCAGGATATCATTGGTGCTTACATCATTAATATTAGCCAATCATACACAGAGTAAAGAGTACACATAGGTATATATTGATAACAAGACATAGATAACCACACACACAAATATATATGTTAGCACACACACTCACTCACACAAATATATATGTTAGCACACACACTCACTCACACAAATATATATGTTAGCACACACACAAACTCACTCAACACACATACACATAGATATACAATTGGCATAAAATGTTTTTTTTTATTAATAGATAAAAATAGATAACTAAATAAGGCAACCTATAAATAGAGAAGTTAATATGAGGAATAATTATTATTAGACTCTATTGAAATAGCATATAAAGATGATGTTATTATTTTCAGTATTATAGAACTTGGTTTACTTTCATAGAACATCAAACTGAGCTGGGTTTAATAGCAATGAGTTTATTCATCCTTGTAAATAATAACATCCTGCTTATACAATAGAGAATAACTAGTGATTGAACACTTACCAATGGATTGCAATAAAGAGAAGAAAGTAGAGAAAATAAGGAGTAAGAAGATTCTTCTTATTTATACTAAATGCGGTCTTTGTATTTATTCCATGAACCCCTGTTTGGCATCGATAGCAGTCAAAAAAAAATTTATAGTATTGTCCAATCAAATCACTCCAATCAATCTACATTGGATACCCCTTACCCATGTATGTACTTCATAGTCTATTCTCTACCATACTAGTCTACTAGTGGTAGAATGATGACTTGCTGTTAAGCCATACTTATCAGTGGGAATATTCACATCATTATTATGTAGAGAGACATTGGGAATCTTAATAGTCAGTAAATTGTTATTTACTTGTATGTATACACTGTGAGACATTATATATTAGTACACATCTTTGCATTATATACAAGTGAGCATGTCAGAGTAGAGAACACTGTAGTATGTATAGGATCAGCGCATCTTTCTTATGATCATTTCACTCATACACTCTAATCTAGGCCAGTGGTCATTCTAGGATCCATATCCATTGCCTTTATTTGTTATTCTCATTACCATGACACTCCCTCTTCTCCTACTTTATTGTTTCCATGACAATATCATGTGATATACTGTAGTTAGGTTGGGAGGTCCGATCCTATTTTGATGATGAATATCTGAACAGTGTCTCGTTTCTATTACAACAATGATAGCCAAGGGAATATACACCCTTCCTCTTTTCTTTTCCTTCTTCCTATTTCTACATTATTTTTGAGCATGAAGATAAAGATAATCATATCGGAGCCACCTGAATACACTGATTCACTCATCACCGACTTGGCTGCTTGCATCAACATGAGCAAGAGGATATTAGTGGTGACTGGTGCTGGTATTTCTTGCAGTGGTGGAATTCCCGTAGGTTACTCATTTGTTCATATTTATAGAAATGAGCTCATCATCTATGTATACACACACAAACACACACACGAACACACACACACACACATACTTATAGGACTTCCGTTCTACTGATGGACTATACAGCCTAATCAAGAAACAGCATCCTCATACACTCATGAAAGGAAAAGACTTATTTGATGCTACTGTATTTAAAGACCAGAGACAAACACAGTGCTTTTACACTTTCATGGCTGAATTAAAATCCATCATTTCAACTGCTATTCCTACACCCACCCATTCTTTCATTCGGCGCATTCAAGAGAATGGTCGATTAATACGCTGTTACACCCAAAATATAGACTGCTTGGAAGATCCATTGGAGTTATCAGTTGTTCGATTGCATGGATCAATGGACAAAGTAAAATGTACATTGTGTGCAGCCTCTTATGAATTCACATCAGACCATGCTGAACAATTCAGAGATGGCAGTCCTCCTATCTGTCCTCAATGTGAACACCATGACAATGAGAGGGTTCGATTAGGTAAGAGACAACTCACAATGGGCACACTAAGACCAGGTATCGTACTCTACAATGAAGTACATCCAGAAGGTGAAATTATAGGGGAACTGCAGACCAAAGATCTGAAAAGAAAGCCAGATTTATTGATTGTTATGGGAACTTCTCTCAAAATTCCCGCATTAAACAAATTCATTAAACAGGCTGCCAAATTGGTTCATTCTACAAAATATGGGAAGGTTATTTTTGTTAATAAAACTGCCCCTTCAAAAGATTGGTATAAGACATTTGATTATGTTGTATTAGGCAATACAGATGACTGGGTTGATATCACTGAGAAGAAACTGAATGACGAAGAGGCCATTAAGAGAGCAACAAAGCGTATCAAAAGAGCTTCCTCCAATCATGAATACCGCACTAATAAGGCAATTACCATAAGAATCTAAAACATCATTCACCGGATAATCTCATCGAAATACCATTACACCACATCTATTCTTTTTACTCCACAGCATTAGCATCCCCATATTGCATTAGAACAATTGATAGAAACACACATTTATCATTAAACTGTTTACATTCTATCATAAACATAGTTCTTTTATTATTAAAATACATACAAATGATCTGATTACGTATTTCGGTAAGGGGGGAATAGCCATTCATCACTGTCTTCCATTACGGGCTATTTCAAGTAATTCATTATACTCACCCGATCTAAGACACATCTGTTGGAATGTACCTCCTTCGCGAGTCATCAATTCATAGGGTGTATCAAACTCCACTAACTCTCCATGGTCTAATACCAGAATACGGTCATAATCAGCCACAGTTCTGATTCTATGGGCTATACACAACAATGCAGAATCTTTGAATTCAGTTCTGATGGTGGTCTGTATTCTATGATCTGTATCGAAATCAACCGAGGAAGTAGCTTCATCTAAAATGATCAATGTAGACTTCTTGACAAGTGCACGAGCTAATGAAATCAACTGTCGTTGTCCTTGAGACCAGTTAGATCCATTCTCACTCACTGGGGAGTCCAGTGATATATCATTGTTATTATTTTCCTCATCAATCAGATGGGATCGTTTCAATGCAGCCCAGAGTTCGATATCATTGTATTGATCGAACGGGTCCAGATTACTACGCAGAGTACCTGAGAACAGAACTGGATCTTGAGGGATGATAGTCAATCGAGAGCGTAGCACATTGAGACCAATCTTATGAATATCCACACCGTCAATCAAGATAGTGCCACTCGTGGGCTCCATAAACCGGAAAAGAGATAAGGCCAGTGTTGATTTCCCTGATCCAGTTCGACCCACAATACCCACTTTCTCACGAGGCATGATCTTGAAAGTGACATCTCTGATAACCGCTGGAGAATCATGAGTATACTGCATCACCAGATTATTCACTTCAACTTGTCCTGATTCGGGCCAATGAGATCCAGGATGGGTTTCTGGAATCTCAGCTGGAGGTTCTTCCTCGATCTCAAGATATTTTTCGACTCTTTCAATAGCATTCATATTCATTTCATTGGAAGCATAATGGCGAATAACCCATAGAACATTATGGGTAAATGTAAGTGCGTAACTCAGAGTGAGACCAGCCAAGCCAGGATCAATCCAGCTTCGGGACAAGATCAGTGTTAATCCAGTACAGAAGCCAACGAAAGCACCTAATATCTCTATACGCGTATGCACCCATCGATTGGTCACCCACATCCATAAAAATGGACGATTGTTACTGTCAATCTTGCCATGGTTATCTTGAATAAATCGGTGTTGACATCCAAAGGCACGGATAGTAGATACACCGTTCATGCTTTCATTGAATTGAACATAAATAGGACTACGACTCACTGAATTCAAACGCTTGAGGTCACGAGAAGTCTCGAGATAGTAAAGCCCAATTTTCCAGAAGGAATATCCAATGACTACACCGGGAATAAGGAAGATAGGAATGACACCCGAAATCAAGATTGTCACAAAGAGAGTAGAGATGATCGATTGCAGGATGAATGCAAATGAAAAGGCTTGATCTTGATCAATGGAAGACATGTCGGAGGAGAATCTGTTAACAATACGGCCCAGAGGTGTAGTATCAAAGAAGCGAACCTTAGCACGCAGAATACGATTTAACAGCCGGCTATGGAGTTCTCTGGATGCTTTCAATGAACTAGTAAAAAGAGTATAAGATCGGAGGGTGGTCATCACGACAGCTACCAACCCAATCAAGAAATAAACTCCCAGATAGTAGGTTACATCGATAGAATCATCTGGAGATTGAAGAGATTTGAAGGCATTCTGTATAGGTTGAGTATAGACAGTATTCATTATGTTATGTGAAAAGGCATTTAGAGGTAAACTGGCTATGCTGGCACTATGAGGAATAGTGGAGTTTGTATTGTAAGCAGCAGACCATACCTTGATCCAGTAGTCTTGACCTACCACCAACCCTTGACTAGCACAAAAGAAAATGATTACCAAAAACCATGGCAAGAATCCACCCGATGCAGTAATGTATGTTTTATACACTGATAATGACACACTACCCTCAGCACGATCTTCCTCCTGAACTAGTTTACCGCCAATCTTATCAGAAGATTTCTTCTTTGTCAATCTGGACACAGCAGGAATCGACCCTTCAGCTGCTTCTTCTTCAAGTACACTAATCTTAAGTTCTTCGGAATTGGCAAGTTCTTCTCCGAGAGCCCCTGAATTAAGTACTTTCAATGGTGGACCTTGATCCATGACTTCGCCATCTTTCAATACAACAACATAAGCAGCGTTACCTAAACAAAGACTGACATGATGGGTTACGAGGATGATGGTACGGTCGTTCATCAAAGGTCCTGTTATACAATTATCATACAAGTGCTTTGCAGTATGGGCATCAACAGCACTGAGACAATCATCAAGAATAACTGTATGTGCCTGTGAATAGACAGCACGAGCAATAGCCACACGTTGTTTCTGTCCGCCGCTAAGAGTGATCCCCTTTTCTCCAATTTCAGTAGAATCTCCAAACTCAAGGATTTCAAGATCACGAGTAAGTGCAGTCATGTAGAGTACATCCTCATATCTAGATTCTTCATAGGGTAAACCAAAGAGAATGTTATCACGAATACTGCAATTCTGTAACCATGCTGACTGTGCAACATAAGCGATACCCGAGACTGCACCACCCAGAGGAGATCTGATGTTGGGTATAATTCTAGGGAGCAGGACATTACCAGATAAACGGATGGTTTCACCCAATAAACTCGAGAGTAAGGTAGTCTTACCAGAACCTGTAGGGCCACAAATAATAGATAGTTTTCCAACAGGGAAAGAAATATTGAGATTCCTGAGAGTGGGTTTCGTGTCAGTATTATCAGAGGGCTTCTCCCATGAAAATGAAGCATCGTTCGTGAATCCAATCATAGTAGAACTGCTGTTTGAGTATTGAGCACTTTGATCATCAGATGATACTTCTTCTTCATTGAGGAAATGTTCGATACGTTTAATTGATACATTTGCCTGTAAGACAGATGCTATCAACATTGGGAATTCATCAAGAGCAGCACGGAAAGTATAGAATAAAGCAATAGCAGTGAATGCAACAGAAGCAGTGAGTGAATTGTTTTGTGTATAAACATAGAACACAGTAACCATAATAGCAATAGGAATGATAAACCAGGCATTGATTATCCACATGAACATGAATAGTCGAGAGCGAATAGCAGATAATTCAGTGTCTCTAGATTGCATGATACGCTTTCTGAATTCGTCTTCCCAAGCAAAGAACTTGACAATTCTGATAGCAGACAGTAATTCATTGACTAATTTCAATCTTTGATCTGTAGTTGTCATGACTTCCCCCTGTATTCTCTCGAACCGTTTTCCTAGGACATAGGTGAAAGGTTGACATAATATCATGACCAGAATACCCCATAAAGCAGCATTTCCCAGTAACTTGTAGAGACCCCACATACTGCCAATGATTTGAATAGGAAAGCCATAAACAAAAGAGAGATAGGCGGCAACTTCAGATATCTTCTGGGAATCAACAGACAACAGATTGTTCACGTTCTTCTTTGTCTCCCCTGAGTCAGAATCAGTTGCCCCACTTGTATCACGGCGTCGAAGTGATTTAGAAAATACTTCACCAATAAGAATGGATTGGGTGCGAATACCCATAACACGTCCAATATAAAGACTTTGTTGGAAAAAGATAGACTGGATGCATCCACTGAGGAATAATCCCAGCACGTATAAATAGGCAGTGGATGAAGGGGCGCCTTGAGGATCTTCAATATACTTGACTATTCTATTCAAGCAGTAAGGAGGACCAAATATAAAGGTGTTTGAAATGAGATTATAGATGAACTGGTAGAACAATAATCCCCGGAATGTTTTGTAGAAGGATGGCAAGATACGTGCTGATTTGAGAGACTGGTAATTTTTCAATGTGTTCTTGGTAAGAGAACGACTGGGTAGCTCGATTAAGTCTTTGTCATCTAATGTGCCCTTATGACCTTTCTTCATCAAATCACCAATCCAACTGAATGTGTATTTGGAGTATAAAGACACCCATTTCTCTGAAGACAGAATACGTCCCTGATTAAACAATAAAGAGTGAGCAACCAATTGTCAATGTCAGCCCTGTAACTAACCTCTTCTGTGATTACTGGATGTACAGGAGTCAGCCTTGATTCAGTGGTTAGAATGGTTATCAAGATCAAAATGAGGGCAGTGGAGACAATAGATAATAGATATCCTGTCTCGATTGTGTGTGTATAATTGATCAGGTAATACGATCTCAGATTAACCATCCCGACGATGAAACTTACTATATATAGTAAGTTTAGGGTGCTACAGATGGTATTTGATGAAAGATTGAAATGATCAGATAAATAAATGACGGCACCTGATAGCAGTAATGAGTAACCCTGAATGAAAAGCGAATAGATCAGTGTATGCTCTTTCTAATATCAACTGTTATTATTACCCAATACAATGCATGCGTACTATAGGCTATCAGCAGATCAGAACGGGTACCCTCATATTCGGAATATTTATAGTGATCGTTGTATAGCTGTATTACTGCAGCCATATATAGAGTGAACTGTACTAAAGAAATAATAAGCCTGGAGCAGTTGAAAATGGTCCAGCGGGAAGACATTATATCCACTCCGGATAAATCATTATCAATATCGTCTTTGGTGCTGCCATTAGGGGAGATGCTTCCATATTGATTGGGAATAGGCAAATCATTCTTGATTAAGGGTGAGTATGCTGTAGAGCGAGATTTATAGTATTGTCGGCAAGATTTTATCAGGAGAATAAAAGAAGATATTGCTACAACAGCAGGAATCAATCCATTGATAACACTATCTTAGAGGCATTAGAACACACACACACACACATAATGTAAACTGCTGATATACTCACATTCCTCTGTAACAAGGAATAAAATCAGTCCCTATCCACGGTGTCTGATATTATTATACACATTAGTAACATCAAGCGCATAAAGACACACAATACATACGGATAGATCACATTGTATATCCATTATACAATAAAAGTAGATAAAGGAGAGGGTGATTGAATTTACCCATATTGAAAATACTTTCAATCAATATTATGACAGTCATAATTGAATCCCAGTCTATTCACGATTAATGCGGTGGGGACGACTTCCACAGTAGTTACTAAATAGTCATGGCCATTCCCCACATATTCAATCATAATGATATTATTATTTATTTATTGGCAGTAATAAAGTAGTTACTAATGCTATATTCATTTAACACCACAGGCGACATAATGAGTTCTTGGGTCCTCCTAGTTTATTGGCATATTTACTATGTTGGAGACACTCAAGAAATGAACAACAGCAATTGTCTGGATCATTCATTGATTTGCCTACTATCTCCACACATCGAGCTGCTGCTGATATGTCTACATCAGGTTTAGAAGCAAAGGTAGTGAGATAATGGATGGCAAGATGAATGGGGCCATTAGGTGAGTATGGATTGAGGCCTACTGACTGTCCTAATTCAGCCAGAAAGAGGATAGCCTGCATATTAAATACAAGATAATCGAATGGTTTGGCTCTCTTTGATTCCAGTGGCTGGTCTCCTGTCTTGGGATCAATTTGTTCTCTTAGGCTCTTTTGGAAGAAGTGTTGGATGGTGTCTGCTGTGTAATGTTCATCTGAGTGGGGGTAGACAAAGGCCTGCATTGATGCAACCTGTACCACATACCAGGTATGAATATTATTCTTGGCCTTAGCAGCCTTCTGAGCAATAGGACTATGAAGCAACCAGCCAAGATATTGATGAAACCATGATATAATCCCCCCTCTTATCAATTGATAGCTGCGAAATGAATTCAGTAGAGGTAATACATTGACTATCTTGACCAGACTATAGTAGAGAATGAGTAATAGGGTATATTTTAAAATGTATATCTTACGTTCTTGTGCTGACTACCCCCTCTCCACGTCCCATTTTCGATGTGCTTTGTGATCCACGTACTATCTGAACATAATTGAGGTTGGGATTCATGCGAGAGGTCTCATTGAGAAAGAAAGCATCAAGTAATCCCACAGCATGACTGGCATACTTCTCATCTTCAAATAGATAGTAGGCTAGACATAAGTATGTTATGTTTTCAGCCAACGATTCCAGTTGACTCTGGTCTTTGACTACCCTAATGTCTAAAAAGCAGTATATTTCAGTCTATATCACTTTTTCTTCTCCATAACCACCCACCTGGATTTCTCTTTCCATCCTTTCTGATATATTTTGTATTACTATCACCTGGATGTTCCTACTTGTGATAGATTAGAGCATAATCTTCATATGTTCCTTATCTAACTTACTGGCCACCAATATCTATGATAGAAATGAGTATATACATATAACACATAAATAGAGTATCAATACATACGGTGCATAACTAAGAAAGTCCCTAGGATCATTGCTGGGTGCAATATGGGGAGGTGTCTTGTGAGTGACTATGCTGAATGGCCCAGAAGACAGGGATACCTCGGCCAACTTCCTCAGACTGCTATAACTCTCTTCTGTATTTTGATCATACCCTTGTTGCTTCCTTGCACTTAACCTGGCCAGTGATATGTATTCTATTCCAGGATTTCTTGGTGCCATTCTTTTTTTTTGTTTATTTGGATATCTGAGGGAACAAGCAGAAAATAATAAATATATTTTCGGGGGAGAACTGAATTTGTAGGCTGAAATCTATAAAAGGGAGTAATCCTAATTGGGAGTGAATTGACGTAGGCACATCAATGCGATATGACATGAATCTTCTCGGTTGAAAATAGTATCAGCTGTGTACATAAAGATTCTTTCTAGCAGTTATATGATCAGACTAAGCATTCAGAATTATAGGCAGATGATTCGATGATAGAGTGGCGTCAACATGCTTGTTCCCAAAGCGCCCAGAAGTATAACAAATCAATGTAATAACATAATGGTACCCAGAAGACAACAGTGTTATGGTTTGTCCTATGCAGTACTATTCAGATGATATAGACCCATAGTAAAATATTCTATATATACTCTACTGACCATAATAGGATATGTACCTATAGCTAAAGAATGCTATTGGTGTTCATGTGTGAAGTGCGGATTTTTGTATGAGCACATTTACTATTAATGGATATGATTGGGGAACGGTTATCTCAGAATATACAATGATATATTTGTCATTATGCTTCTATTCAGTGTTCACAATGAAGAACCATGGAGGAGTATACCATTCCCTGAAGATAACACACATACCCGAAAACTGTATCAGTGTCATTAGGTATTCTACTATTATAGGTAATCACTATCTAATGGCAAAGCGTAACTGTAACACGATGCAGAGACGACTTCAGATTTTTTTTTGGGAATTTTAAAATCTGGAAGCCATAGTAATTTTGCTTGGACAAAAAAACGGAAAGATTAAGTCATTTCTTATAATTTAGGAAGGCACTTTAAGAACTTTAATATCCTTCTTATTTGGACCTGATCAAGAAATCCAAATTGTGAAAAATATTGTTTCAAAATTTGTCGTTTGTCACAATTAGGCTGTGATTACTTAACGGAACACAAATGTGATAATGAATATATCCAAATGATCGTCCATCCAGTTATATTTTTTCTGCTGCAGTATATATTCTTTGAAGAGTTTACTTTGTTTTAATATCTTTTCCACACATAAATGAAAAAAATATCTTATAACACTGTAATACTTTCAAGGCACATAAAACCTAGACTTTCAAACCGATGTAAAATCAATAGTGTGGATTTCGTAATTTTTGTACATTCCGCAGGGCAAACATCTTTATTGATCATGCCAGGTTTCGAAATGATAGAATCTTCAGAGATTTTGAAAATGATAGAGGAAGGAAAAGAGGAAATAAGTTTGAGTTCCAACCTCTATATAACACGGCAAGATTTACTAAAAGCTCTTTTGGAACATCAAGGCCTTCCGTGCGAGAATGAAAATGAAACACAGAAAATACAGACATCCATTGATAAAAAAGTAGAGCCAAGAAGACCATCAAATGCGTTTTTATTATACAGAAGTGCTTATCAAATAAAAACTAAAAAATTGTTCCCAGAATTCAGTAATCGAGACATATCCAAATATCTGGGGGCAATGTGGAAAATAGCGGATGCCAATACACGGAATGAATACATACAGAAGGCGAAAGAGCGCAGAGAAAGACATAAAATCCTGTTTCCTAACTACCAATACAAAAAATCAAAGAGTAAAAAAAAAGAAAAAAGTAAGGCGGAAACCGCGCATAAAGATAAAGAAGAACTTGGTAGAGAATTGCTTTTTACATTCAATAATCTCGAATGTGATAAGGCAGCAGAAGTAAAGAACAATAATTTGATCAAGCTTAATAAAACGGAAAAAGAAAATATTTTACATGAAACTCCAAGTTCGTTCTATTCAAACGAAATCCCTCCTACTTCCATTCTAGCGGATTTCTATGGACTCATACCAGATTATACCTCTTCTAACCTAGCCGAAAACAATTGGGGCAATGAAATTTTTTGGCCTAATATTTAGAATACATATTTTTTGGTAACAATAAAGGCAAACCAACAATTTCCCTTTTTTAAATGCCTTTTTTTCAGCGATATATACATATATGAATTAAATTACATGTTTTTTTTAGCAGTTTGCTGGCCTATTCCAAAGAAATAATGATATAATTATAGATAATCCATAGTGCATATATTAATAGAAAAGAAAAATAGAATTATGCATGGGTGGGACAATTGATTGTAACCATGCCTACTTTCTTGTGATTGTGTTCCGTTGTTCAAGTATTCATGACAGCACATGGGTTGATTTCTTAATATGGATAGCCACTGTAATTGTTACTGTCCGATTCAAGAGAAAATAACCCCTTCATATGTGCATGTAAGAGTGCAAATACATATATCTCATTTGATTGATTACTTGCATTCAAACTCAGTTAAGAGCCAACTACTCCCTCAAATGAATACAGTCACTCTTTCAGCAACCATTTCCCCGGCCTATATCTAATTGTTGCCCATTCTTACCACTTTCTCAATGTCAGCACGAAAAGGAAAGACATCAAGAAGTAGAGGCTCCAGGATCGACTGGGATTACCCAAAGTATATGATTACATACTGCATATGACTAGTATGCTTATTATCTATAATAGAACTCCCGTAGTTGCAGCTACATTAAACTCATCAACACACCAATTCGAAGTATCTGAAATAAAGCCAAGGACACGGTCTAAATTCGACTTCTCTGCCAATAATGACAACTACAACAGTTGGACTTCTGAAGCACAGAACTGGGGTGAAGCATCCAATGAAGAGGAAATCAATAGCTGGGGACAGTCTCAGTATGAGGACAGTGCAGTAGAAACAGACAGATACAGCAAGAAAGAACCGGAAACATTCAAGCTGAACTTCGATATTAGTGAAGAACCTGTATTCACAAAAGTGACTGATTACAATACCTTTAGAAGCACAGAGATCATACCTGAATATGAAGATATTATGTGTCCTGAGGATTATGACGAAAACCGGGACTATAGAGATCCTCTACCTGATATCCCCATCAATAGAATAAAGAGTCCTTATAACAGCGTGGATGAGTATCTCTACACTCAGCATGAATTGATGCGTCATGACTTCTTGATACCTCTTCAGAGAGCAGTTAAAGCCTACAAGAAGTCACACTCAATATCAACTGAGAGAAAGGCACTTGATAACACTCTGGATATGGGAATAATGATGGAGAATATGTCTATAGGTCAACAGCCATTCCGATTATATGAACATGTAGGCCATTATAGACTCATTCTGCCCCGTCTATTTGTATATACTCATTCTACTTGTCAATAGATCCATCTGAATGCTATAGTATTTGGATCTAAATATCCTCTCTATCGTATCAGCTTCAGATTACCCTACTATGTCCGCGTTACTTGGTCCCAATCGAAGAGATTGATACCAGGCACACTCGTATTGCTATCAAAAGATCACTTTGAGACAGATCTGAAGATTGCAACCATTGTCGAACGAGGTGATACTCCTCCCAATGGACCAAACAGGTTTGAATACCTCTTGGATCTCTATTTGGAGAAGGATAATGATGATCAGCCATTTGGATTTGGAGATCCCACTATGATAGAGGATGACACTTATGTGATGATCGAAGCAACTGATGGGTATTTCGAGGCATATAGGCATGTACTGAAAGTAATCAAGGACATTAAGCCAGATGAATTGCCATTCAAAGAATATCTGACTGGCGTATCTAATGAAATCCAGATGCCACATTATGCATCTCGAAAGAGGCTATATGATATCAATGTCCAAGAGAAAGGAAGGAATCATGAGAGATGGCCTGTTGATATATTGGGGAATTGGCCTAACTATAAGACAGGGATGGATAAAACACAGCTGGATGCATTAAAGACTATGTTGACACACAATCTATCCATTGTGCAAGGTCCACCAGGTACAGGTAAGACATTTGTCGGCACATATGCTATGAGAGTATTACTCCACAACTACGACACATCATCATTGAGGCCCATCATATGTATATGTCAGACCAATCATGGTAAGTAAAGGATTGGTTAATTAAAAGGAAAAATACACTCAAGTCAATATTAGCACTTGATCAGTTCTTGGAACATGTATGGAGGTATGATCAAAATATAGTCAGAGTAGGTGGAAGATCCAAGTCAGATATACTGAAGGATAGAACACTGTACGAATTAAAGATGGAGTATGAGAAGCCTCGTGGCATGAGGAACCTCTTTCGACAGAAGGATTCATTGATTATTGAGATCAAGAAAAAGTTGATTGAACTATATGAAGAGCCATGCGTTACTTTGGATTATATTATCAGGAATAAGCTTCTCAATCCACAACAGATTGCATGTCTGAAAAGAGTGGCCGAAGCAGAGAAGGAAAGGAAAGATAGAGTATCGGATTCCAAGAGTGATAGGCTTCTTGATAACGATGATTGGGAAATTAGCCCTGATTTATCAGAGATTCCCAAGGCATTAAAGAAAACATCACAGATGAACAAAGGAAGAAAAACCCCGAGCACTCCTCAGAAGAAAGGGCGTAATAATCTAGATTGGGCAGGTGGAAATCCTAATAGAATAACTGAAGTTAAAGAAAAGCTACTCAATCCAGTTGAGGCCTGGTTAAGAGAAGCTATTGAGTACGTAGAAGGTGAACGAAATCTAACAGCCTCGGATCAAGAGAAAGAGGATATTCTGAATGCAAATAAAGGGAGTGGATTTGATGACCCTGAAGATACAGAGCTGATAGAAGAAGAAGAGTACAACGAGCTAGCAGGAAATTTCAAGGGTGAAGATGATTCCACATTTAAGTTTGAATTCATCAACATTGGAAGAGCCTACAAGAGAAAGACTGAACCTGAACCTGGAGAGCCCACTGGCAGAAAAGTTGTGAATTATAATAAGATATCCAGAAAGATCCCGAAAACCACCACATTCAGTTTCTTTGAAGAGTCGGATGAAGAAAAAGATGAAGAAAAAGATGCTTATCACGGATTAAAAGAATGGATCAATCAAAACGATGTGTATAGGTGGCCATTATCTGCTCGTTTGCAGGCTCATAAGAAGTGGATTACAGAAAGAAATAAAAATATCGAGGCAGATATTCGGAATCTAATGAAACGATATGTTCAAACGACTGCTGAACTTCGAAAAGTAACTACTAATTTTGAAGCCAAGATCTGTAGAGAGAATCGAGTTGTGGGCATGACTAGTACAGCAGCAGTGAGTATCCCCGATATATTATTACATATCTACAGTGACTGATAAACGACCAAATAGGCGAAATATCATGATTTACTCGAAGCGATAAGGCCTCAGATATTGGTAGTTGAGGAAGCTGCAGAAATGTTGGAATCCCATATTGTATCCGCCCTGACTACTTCATTGGAACACCTGGTACTGATTGGGTAGGTTTTAGGTTGATCCTTCTTTATCAAAGTTATTAATCTATCAAGAAAACAGTGATCATCAACAGCTGAGACCATCCACCAGTGTTCATGAATTGGGTGACTTGCATTCAATGGCGGTGTCATTATTTGAACGCCTTGTGATGAATTCATTTCCCTTTACACGATTATCACACCAGAGACGTATGCGACCTGAGATCCGTATGTTGATTAATCCTATATACAAAGATCCACCATTGCAAGATCACCCAGATGTTAGTTTGTATCCTCCTGTACGCGGTATGGATCAGTCTCTCTATTTCCTGAGTCACAACGAACCCGAAAATCACTTACCTGATTCAGCATCCAAGTATAATGAACATGAGGCTAAAATGGCAGCTAAGCTTGCTATTTACCTACTGAAACAAGGCTACAAAACAAGTGATATCACCATTATCACTATGTACTCGGGCCAAAAAACAATGATAAAGAGAGCGTTGAGCGATGAAAGAAGCCCTAATTTTGATTCTACTGAAATACAAATCAGCAGCGTTGATGGTTTCCAGGGCGAAGAAAATAAAATAATCATTCTATCTCTTGTGCGTAGTAATAGTTCAGGTCAAATCGGTTTCTTGAAGGTTGCTAATCGTGTTTGTGTTGGTTTATCAAGAGCAAAGCATGTATGTATCTTTGATTTTTTCGCCGCCATTGATCTATTCTAACCTAGATGTATATTTTAGGGTATGTATATTCTAGGAAATGCCTCTTTGCTATGTGAGAAGAGTGTACTTTGGAATGAAATCGTTGCAAACATAGAGGACCATTCAGACAAGATGATTGGATCGAAGTTGGTATTGAAATGCTCAAGACATTGCGCTACTACCAAGATTCAATGGCCAGTTGATTTCTCTGAGGTCGAGGAAGGTGGTTGTACTTTACCCTGTAATGAAACACTACCCTGTGGACATAAGGTAAGGCATATCATATCCATCTTGATCCATTACTGGTGTTCTAACTCAACATTTCAAGTGCGAACTCAAATGTCATCCATATGACCATGAAGAGGTATTATGTAGAAGACCTTGTGAAAAAGAGCTTCCTTGTCGCCATCCCTGTACTGGCAAATGCTTCGAAAACTGCAGAGAATGCCAATTTATTGTATCTGCAAAATTACCCTGCCAACACATTATCACAGATATGTGCCATAAAATCCGAAAGGCTGCCATAAATCCTGCAGGAAAAGTGTGTCCTGAGTGTAAAAGGCCAATAGGCTCTTAATAAAAATACATTAACTCACAGATGCCCCAAAGTTATGATTTGCGTTTTTTTTTGAGATCTACGTTATTATAGTGTATAAATATTTTGCGAATCAGAATAATGTACTGAGCGGTGATATGTATTTAGTTAGATATAGCCACAGATATGTCAAGAGGTAAAGTTCTTCATTATTTATGTGATGCTTGAGGATGACTTGGAAGCTAATCCCAAAATCCCATAATATGAGGATTTCATGCATTTATTTGAGGGTAGACAGTGTATTTTTTTTTGTTAATTATGAATAAAAGGGATGGAATAGTAATGCCTTGTCAAAGTGAACTCAGCTTATACATTGAAACTCATTACCAGATCACGAATACATAGCTTCACACACTTTGAGGAGGTCCATTCAAAACGAACTTGTCTCATAATATCAATCGGCTCCAGATTATCTAATATAAATAGGGTTAGAGTTATCTCTTTTCTATGACCTTCCATACTTACTGTCAGGTAATGCAAAGGAAAATGTCTTGCTTGCTTTCAAAGAACCAGATGGATTAGTATCCCTCAATTTTTTGGATGCACTAGTGCTATTGCTTGTATTTGAGTTGGTTGAAAGCCCATGGGTTATACTGCTCGTTAACATATTAAATAAGCTCAAACTAGTTTGCCAGACTCGTACACTTTGATCACTCAATGAACATGTGGCAATCAGTTTTGCATCAGGGGAAAAGGCTAGAACAGAAACAGGTCCTACATGTCCTTCCAATACCAAGGATCGTGTGGCTGTTCTAACATCATAGATTACGGATGCACCCTCCAGTGTTCCTACAGCCAATTTCTGAGAGCTAATACTGAAATCAACAGATGGATATCTACATACAATAGAGGGAAAGATGAGTTCACTTAGTCTACAGTGCTTCATATTGAGATACTACGTTTTGACAAGATCATGCAGAATAGATGTAGCCGCTTGGAGCATGACTTCTCGCATATGAGGCACATTGGGATCAAGTGTTTTAACAACAGCTTCAGCAACACTTTGTATATGCGAATATAGTAGAATCGATTCCTATAATTGAAGTATGAATGTTTCAATAGAAATGAGTGTTGATAATAATTGTTAATACCTTTCTTATGAAAGAGCCAATTATTTTCAGACATCTCAGACGGTCATCAAAAGATTTGGCATTCATAGTGTCAAACGTGAGTGTACTTATAACTAATGGCATATTTGCAATAGATATTTGGAAGATGGCGGTTTTTGCACCACGACTGACAAGAGCCATCATCGGTTGTGTTTCGGTAGCATACATAAATAGTGTCCTCAATACCTCTGCAGCATTGATATATGTTTCCCATACGTGAAATCCTTGGCTAAGAAGCTCCATAGAGGACAAAGTGCGAGCCATTGCGCCAGTCGACAAAGTCTGTTCTCCATCCGGCTGAGCTGTATGTCTAGACTCGTCCAAGTCAGCATCGGATAACAGTATAGTCAGACTCAAGGCTGTAGATTTACGAACACGAGGACTTAAGGTCTGTGGCTGATCACATCCCATGATACCAAGAACAATTGAGGCCCGAGACATCATTTGAGGGCCACTATTCTCAGGTGAGCTAGATGTTGGTACTAAGATAAGAGGACAAGTGTTAAAATAATACAATATTTTTAATGTATAAGATTGATTGCATAATTGGACTCACAGAAAGCTTCCCAATAATCTATCAGGGACACGATCTCCTCTTTAGAAAGTCCAGTCACTGCTCCAGAAAACAATGATCTCGCTATAATCATATCAAATCAGCTAACATGTCAAACATTGATCAAATGTACCGAACAAGACTCACCTGATGGATCTTGCCAATATTTACTAAGAAGAGATAGTGATGGGAAGCAATAGGACTCCCCTATTATAAGCGGTAATGACATTGCATAGCCTGATATGAGCTCTGAGCTTCGACTCTCCTGCCCAGCTATGTATGTAACTGCCTTTGCTAAAAGAGCAATCGATAAAAGCCGTGTTGCAGTCATGGAAGGAGAGATCATCCATGAACATCTCTCACTCTTCAACGGTGCCAGTATTGATAGATTTCCATTCGCTCTGTAAATTCGTTAAAACCTTTTGAACCGCTTTTACTAGTTCATTTCTGCTTACCCTTTCAATCCATAACTGATGTTTTTATTGATATCTTGCTTTATATCCAGAGTATCCATACAAAGTTTTTCAAATGCCTCGCTGATATTCCATGACAGAATAACTGACATAACAGCAGTAACTAACTCCATTCGTTTATCTCTTATTTGTTCTTTCATTTCACTATTACTATGATTGTTGGCCATTTGGTCTTCTTTGACATCTAGAGGATCGTCTTTGTCGGGCCTGAAAGTGAGAATATCAGGAACAACAGCATCAAATGAAGAAGCTGACATTGATGCTTGTAATATAGGATGCATTGAATCGTCCTGCTCATTATTTTGTGATAATAGTGAGACGCGGGTATAGATGTCATGAACCAATCGACGGATATTGAAGGTAAAAACCTGAGCAAATGTCTCGCTTGTTTGTAACGCTTAATACGTTTAAATGGTATTAGATTAACTCAATATGATATATACATACACCAATGTTTACCTTGCATATTTGATACAATGGATCTCACAGACACGGTCTGCTTCGAAGCTGAAGTCACAGACTTCGATGCCAATATGGAGTTTATAGTATTTGTTGGCCACCTATCATCAGCCAAAACATCGGTTGCTGTTTTCCCTGTGAGTATGCGATCAAGATGTGCAGTTTGCATCTAGATATAAAAATAAGTCATCACTCAAATTACCCACTCTATCAATATATATGTACCTGCCAAACAAATACGCTATTGTCACTATAGCCCATAATAAGGTAATCCTCTGCAGTTCTCCATTGTATTGTGGTTAAAGGAAAAGAATATCCGGGGAATATAAATAGACTAAAGAGGATGAATAAGTCGGTCAGCAATATTAATTGATGAGTATACTAACCAGGTCATAGAGTCTATGGATATAAGGGCAACAGAGTTATCTTTCGCTATAGAAACAATACATCCCTTAACACGCATATCTTTTTGTTCAGCCGGTTCTATAAACGTTTTTACAGGCATAGAATGAACAGCACACGAGGCAACATATCTTCCATTACTACAGTATAGAAAACTATATTAGTATATAACCCACTCATGATCAGGGGGATATGTTACATGAGATTCCATATTTTAACTGTTCCATCTTTCCCACCAGACAACATATATTGCTGATTTGATATGTGATGATTGGGGACAATTAAGCAGGTAATGGCACTGGGATGTGCATTCTCAAATACCCGTACATCATCTCTTTCTTGTAAGTGCGTGGATATTTCACTCAAATGCAATAATGCCATTGAAATAGGTACAACGCATATTGTTCCTCCCTCTACAAGACACTATCTATCAGAGGTTATTCACAAACATGCATCTCGGCTTACCATAGCCAATGGCCAAATGATTTGTGTTAACAGGTGCTGTTGCAGTAATATTTCCATATATAGAATCACTCTTATGCTTCAATGGCCAGATGTCTTGGAAGGTGGAGTCTATTGAATAGAGGGTGGTAGGTTGATGTATTGCATATTTCTAATCTATACTTACCTATTTGATATATTTCGGGATTTCCTTCATCACTATTCGATGGTTTAGAATGTAAAGAAAAGACAGCATAACCTGATCTATCAGGGTGATTTGATATTGTAACCGCAGTTAATTCACTCGCATCCATATTAGATACCACAGTAGTAAATAATGGACATGGAAAACTAGTGTCTGTTCATAGAGTGTGAATATAGAAGTATAAATACAGACAGTAGATCTTACTCTTATCATTAAAGCGGTAAGAATGATCCAGGGTAGCACTGTTGATGTATTCTTAGCTAGGTAGGCTGACATGACAATATCATATAGTTCTTACCTGTAATAAAGGTTATGATCTGTTGTGATGGGTGTATCATATTCCTTCGATTCAGGTGGGTTCAATGTATAGTTGAATATATCGCCATTCTATACAGAAAATAATGATTTCATGAGTGAGTAGTCCAGTCTTTTGAAATATCCTTATTTACCCATGTCCAGATCACAAATCTATCATTCCCAAAGAAAGAACCACCTGCCCAACTTGTCCCTTCTTCAGAGGGTATTACAAATTGAGGCACGAATTCCGTGTTATTGAGTGCTAGGAACTATTGAGACTGTTATTCATGATGCTCATACATACACATAGAAGTATATACCATCACATTTTTACTGGTTAATATCATACACATGTGAGGAATAGAGTCATTCCCAATCAGATTGAATGCAGCGTCAAATGAAGTAGTATTTTTCAAGAGCAGTGGTCTATTGGGTACTGACTGGTCCTTATACACAATATGCTTCAATGCATCAAAATCCCATATATCCAACCTTCCATCAATTGTGAGTGTTATTAAACGCAGTCTGTCTGTATCTAATAGATTGATAGATAGACTGTTAGGACAATCCCACGTATACACTCATTGATTGTTTTACCTGGATCATAGAAATCCATGCAGGTTACCCAGTTTGAATGCCCGCCCCATACTCTCACCACCTGATGAATATCTTGAATGAATACGACTTCTTATCATAAGGTGCTTATCTTAACTTACTTCAAGTGTGGTAGCATTAAGAATGGTGATCTCATTAGACTGTCCACAGCAGAAGATATGCTTGTCTGAGAACTAGAGAAGAAGGCTAAGTAAATGACAGATTGATGTAGATAATAACTCACTTGACTGAACACTTTCAACAGGCGAGGAATTCCATAAAACCCATTAGGATTCACTGCTTGACACCGCCCGTCAGATGCATTCCAGCGAGTGATTTCTCTTTTGAAAATAGATATAATTAATATGAGTGTTTTCTTCTTCCTATGCCTGTGAATTTACCCATCTTCTGATGCACTTATTAATACATCCTCTGACTTGGATAAGGCGTCAGTCTCTGTTTTCATGATAAACAGTGCAACTACTGCAGTTTTATGACCCACTAATATGAACTTATGCTAGTTTTTGTTTATTTATGTTTGTGTGAGCATATTCAAATGAACACATAGACTGTAGAATTATAATAACCTGTAGACAGTTGGGGTTATCTTTGCTGAAAGTATAAACCCATATATGTCCATCTTTTTGGCCAGCATAAATATTAGGATAACTGGATGTTATGCATGTTGTGTTTGGATTAGTGAAATTATGCCAGACAACCAACGGTAACGAAACAGAAGAAGCCATTCACTCTGCCCCGACAATATTGAGTATGTGTGTGTTGATATATATAAATATATATATATATATATTTGTGTCTATATATATAAAAAAAAAGGGCAACGAGAACTGGGATTGTTATGACCACTACAAATTGATGACTGAAGATGAAAGTCACGTACAGTCTATATATGGGAATGAGATAGCCAATAAATAAACATAAAGTAATAAGAGAATATGATGCATAAAGACATAATAGAGACGTCTTATTTCTTCTTGGAGAACTTCACTGATTTGGAAAGAGTATTCATCCCGGGAAACAGCTGTAATAATAAGATATTCAGTAAGACCCGCAGCATTTACCCGTAAAAGAAGGAATCACTGATTATCTAATAGATCTCCGTACCAAATTTCTGTTGATTATACATTAGAATCAACACAGAATAAGCTATATCATAGCGAATGTGTGTATTCCTGGAGCAATCACTACTTGTTCAGCAGCTGAATGGATATCATGGGGTATATCTTGAATATCACACGGTGTTATCGTCAAAATAGAAACAAACATATCACAAGAATAAGGTCGTTTATAAGATAACAAGAAGTAGGCGTGATATTCATTGCAATATAAGGTTGAATAATCTCTTCAATTACTCTTGTGTATCCATAGCAGAAATAGACAAAGAAATAAACATGAATGATCTGACATTGTCAGAAATAAACATACTAACGTAACAAATGATCCTGCCCATCAACAAAAGAATGTTCTCTGTCTATGTGTAACTGGGATAATACGGAGCTCTTTAGAGAAGCGTCAAGAGTGTGAGTACAGATACATATCCGTGTGAATAATGAAATGATTCTCAGGTTCGAATAGTGTAACAGCATCCAAAATGACTCTATCAGACCAACATTCTCCCTACTTCTCATAAATCACCGCTATTCGATTTCTTGTTTTCTACACTGAAATGCTTTCATTGCAATATGTAAATAACAATAGTAAATTAGAGGTTGTTGCCCTTTATTGACACACTAAAATGAAGCATTTTAATTAAAACACACACAAATATATGCTCAAAATCTATTCTCCGTATATAAATACTCATAAATGAAGAGCAATCATCTTTCTTCAGATTTGAATACTGTCTCCATTCTTACTTTTTCTTTTAGTTGAAAATATCCATTTATATTCAATTAGATACCATTTCCAAGCTTTTCTATTGATCATGACAGCCATCTTGTATAGACTATAGTACATGGGAATCCATCATAATATAATGCTGAAAACAGTACCTGAACTTATGGCTGAATGGTATGGACAATCGGCGGAAATCGCCAGCCAGTATTTGTATCTACTCGGCCCTTTTACTAGAATCTGATTTTCCATTTTCTACACAGTCATATAAATATGTTCTGAGGAAATTAGTTGATGTATCAAACGAAATAAGAGCATCCCTCAGGGACATCAGTCATTATTCTGTTCAATATGTATAAAAATGTCTCCCAATAAAGCCTCTCTGATCCATAGCTTTGACCTTTGATGTTATATTATTCGATTTGATCATCTAAGAAAAGGAATGTATCAAGTAGTTTTAGGAAAGGGCAAACTGAGAAGTTCACAAGCACAATGTGTTTTCAAGAGGCGACATTGGGTGAAGACGATACAATAACTTATGGGTATTCAATTTTTACTAATACCTTACTCTTGTGAAATGAGATATATGCAACAGAAATAGGTGATGCTACTCTACCTGTCAATAAGAGCAGTAAATGATCTTCTATTTGCTTCTTCTGTCACCTGCTTACTCTTTTCACTTGCCAGAAGCGACCTTCTCTGAACATGTTTAATATCCCGTTGTAACCCTATGACGAAACAAGGGTTGGTCCTACACTATTTTTAGATGGCGTCGTTCGTCCACCACTGGAGCATTGATGTCATTAGTCACTATTCACTTCATGTGAAGAATAGTGATGAGATGGCTATGACTGCAGTATGTTACTCGGTATAGATATACCTATCACTTGATTAGTTATACTTGTGTATCAAGGGCAGTGATTTGTTTGGCTAGAAATGTCGGTTATATGCTTCTTACAGGCGCACAGACAATGCTGGAAGACCTGCCTCATACACCAATCATTTGAACCTTTCGTATAAAGTGAAACTTATAATGATAGGTGGGCCACTCATAGAGCAGTGTTCTGGCATTGTGTTGCTGACAGGAATATCTGATGATTATGAATGATGAATACCTGTTAACAGTGACAAGACTTTTCTATTTTCAATGGCTGACTGGCTATTTATCATTAACAATCAACATAGTGCATATTAATTACTTGTATTACCACTGCCTTGAAATATGACCTGATTTGTTGTGAACAGGTATTTTTACCATGTATTAATAATAATAATCAATGTTAACATGGCGTCATTCGGACTTCTGAAGTAGAGATGACAGTACATCATCACTTACACAGCTGTATATCTGATGATTCTGGCCATAAAAAGCGTATAAATGCGGGGTACTCTATTAAGAATAGTCTGTGGGCTATCAAGGGGGGAAAAACAATTACATATATATTTTATCATTATAAATGTCCGCTGTTAGGGTCAATATTACTCATAAGGTGTTGGGGGGAATTATCATCCGCTCCCCCAATTAATATCCACTATATAAATATACTTCATCTTGAATTTCACTATTTCTTCTAAACATACTTTATTTCAAATGGATCTCTCCTGGTGTATTATCTGTGATTGTCATTGTATCGAGGATAATGTAAGTTTATTCATATCATAAACAATATCCCAATACTCACACACATATCCTTAGTTATACTGCTCTGAATCATGTCGCATTCAAGATGTTACTCTAAACAATAAGCAGAAGAATAATACCATAACCACCAAGATGCTTGTTTCTCCACCATCATCACCTATACTCGACCCATATCTAGCCTCATACAATAATGATAGACGTACATCTGTTACCTTCAAATCAGCCAATCGTCCACAGCATGAAAGCATATTCGGGTATATGAGTCCATCTAGTGTGCCCCGTTATAGCTTGTCTTAGTATCCATGATCGGCAAACACCTATTCAACACATATAATCACTCATATTCAAAGTTCAACTTATACCCCATTCGCTTTCACAACAATAACTGGCATCCCTCTTTTCAATATATAGCCCTTTCTAAATTAAGGCACCAGAATAGCATGATTCCACTTTATACATACATAGTAGATATATACACACAAAAACCATTAAAAATAATACATCTTTTTTCCTTTGTATATATGTGTGTGTATGTGTGTGTGTCTGTTCATTAACTCTACAAAATGCATATGATGATAAGTATCGTCTTGAAGGTGATTTCATCAATACCATGTTGAGATAGACACTAATAGAAACACCACTAGTTTATAGTGCAGAAAGAATACATATTCATAGCAACTCCATCTGATGTTCCTCTCATACCACCATCCTCTGATTATGTTCTTCCACACTGCTGTCATATGTGTAAGGATACACGAGGTGTACTAATATATCTATGCACACACAGCATAGCTATCTTTGGAGTCATGCTCATTGTATATATCACACCTTAAAATTAGTAGACATTTCAATAGATAAAGACATAATGAGGTTTACTATTCAATAGTATTCGAGTGTTTATTATATGAAAGATATATACAAGTTATAAGTAATTTTCATTAGGGTAAAAATGCTTTTTTTTTGAGTTCTAATAGACAGGATAATTGATTTAGAAGGTGGTGATTCTTCTCCACTTGCTCTTCATCTTCTTGCAGACACTGAGATGCCAGTCATGTCTATCAAGGGTGTCAAAACCAACTTGACAGTGAGAACAGTAGAACCATTGGTTATCTTCAGTATAAGAATGGCTGTGCTTAGATGATTTAGGGGACAATAAAGAGAGGATGTTGATGGGTTGGAACATTGTTAGATAGGGTTAATTGGTTGTTATTGGAATAAGAGAGAGTATTAAACAGAGACTGAGTGAAGAAAAAAGAAGTTGAATGCAAAGAATTGGACTCTTTATATACCTTCTGGTTGATCCCCCCATGATCACTTGTACAATGAGCCATAATAGGATAATGGATGCATGTCTATTTTAATGCCTACATAATGCTATAGTGATCCCATCATCCATTCGCCCATCCCAACAATCAGTTAGATCAATAGACACATTAGATATAAATACTATGGTATAGTGACTCCATACAAAGGCGCCCACCCCTTACGATCTCTCCTGGCCATCGATTCTGGGCTAATACCCCCCATTAATCAAGAACCAATAAATATCAGAGTCTACTTTAATAATTTATGTAAACAATCCCACCACTTAGTAGTGATCTTGAACATTTACTTACATATCACATATTGGTTAACATTTCAGCCATTGAACACTTCTCCATCACCGGCTCATATGAGATCAAAGTATGATTTACTGCTTTGTAAATTACATGTAAACCTGATAAAAATCAAAGTATTATTGCTCCCAACAGAATCTTTGGTTAGCTATCAGGAATATGAGTACTGGATGTGCTGATGTAACTTCTTGTAGTTGATAGCATACAAGTGATCGATACTCAATGGCACATCAATGTAGCTGAGTAACATCTGATTACCCAGTGGGGGGGGGAGTACTACATAAGATGCACCATATTAAATGTATCCCAACTTCCCCATTACACCCACCGCTTACACACTTACACACACACAACCCCCAAGTTAAAGGTCACATTATTCTCGCATTATCAATGCTCATTATTGGGGGAGGATTAGCACCATCAATATGATTGATGCATATATATCATATCATTCCTTGCAATACTAGAGCCATTCATAGACATGCATCAAGTAAATGATGCAGCATAGGAATAGGCTTGATATAGTATAATCTGGTAAAATGATGATAAATCTATACTCCTTATTTATCATACAACGCCTGTCTTCCCAATATAAGATTTGACAGCCGCTTTGTTATTTGATCTCTCCTTGATGGGCGTCTTTCATTTCCCAACTTTATCCAGCTGCTCATGCTCAGATCTCCCTGTACAACTTGCACCCTTTTGACACTTCAATGATTGTAGCATGTTTAGTTATAATGAAGAAGATCGACTGGTATTTGGACCATTCTTTGTAGATGCTGCCTTGATCATATAATGTATGCATATTACCCTTTGATTCTTCTTTACTCTTTGGTAGTGGATGCCATACATGTCAACAGCTGTAAGAAGTATTAGCAATATTACAATTAGTGATTAAGCGCAACAGTCTAAAAGTTAACGATATCCCTCTCAGATATAATCTATCAATACTTCAGTGTAATACATTCGATACCAAAAACATTGAGATCCATATATATGCCATTCCTCTGATTTGTTCAATGTACGATAAGCGCAATAAGCAAGATATCCCAATGATAGTATCTAATCGCGATGGCCTGTATTTCATTTAATAAACTTTAATAAAATGTTTCATTCATAACCCACCCACTCCTAGTATCATTGATTAAGCAATCAAACTGGTTATTCCAAAAATTGACCTTGGTAAGAGATGAAATATCAACATGAATAGACAACAGGTGTTATCAGTAGAGAAGATAGAGTTGAGTATTTTGCTTTTGTTTTTATTATAGTGTGTGTGTGTGTGGACACAAATACATGTTTTTATATCAATTGGGCCAGAATAAAATTAGATTAATAACTGATATTAATTATTAAGATAGTAGTAAGGTATAAGTTTACAGTAAATTATCATAATGGTTGGCTATTTCTCATTATTAATTTTCTGCCGAAGTTCCATTATTTTTGACTGTACTCGATCGGGATAATCAGGGTCAGTTTTACTGATGACGGTTTGGGAACTGGCATCATTCCGGTCCTCTAATACAATATGATGATCTTCATCCCACACTTCGATTCGTGCATTCGTTGAATGAACATCAAGATTCTTCGTCAAGTCCTTATCATGAGAATTATCATAATGTCTATCAGTGTCAGAGACTGTAATATTGGGTGGCAATTCCCCTTGTTCTGGTGTCTCCTTATTACCGCGGCGGAATATGTTTCTTAATCCACCGCCTGCATTCTGAGACTGAGAAACAACAGGTGCCTCCTCTATAGGTTCCTTGTTCTTATTCTTCCAGCTTCTGAAACTAGACACACTGGCTTCATTACGCTCCAAGTTTGAATTTGCATTGGGTTGTCTGGGAATGACAGGCTCTAAGAATCGAATACTCTGAGGTTCATTAGATGTTTGCAGACCGCTGATGTTTCTAGTAGCATCAACCTTCTCATCATCATCACTGATTTTAGTCTCATCAGATTCATCCGGTAAGAAATCTTCCTCAGCTAAATCATCCTGCATATCAATTGCATAGTCTTGAGGAGGTTGTTTGTTCTTGTAATCTTCAGGTGGAGGAGGAGACTGTATAGTATTTAATAAAGTGTTTCTCTTCAATTGAGACATGGCTTCAGTCTGAGGATTATTGTTCATATTCTCTTCACTTTTCCTGATCTGGATCTTAGGCAAACGGCGAATCTGTGCACTTCCAGTACTTGTGATCGATAATGTTCTAGTTCTGATTCGCTTACCAATCTTGAATAATGGGATAGTCGTTCCATGTACTAATGTTGATGACAGTACTATGAATAGGACAATAGGACGGATCAGTTGAATACTGATTGGCTGTTCAGCACCGTCGAATATCTCCAACATCTCTTCCTTGGCAATAGTCGACAACCATACAGCACCAACACCCATTGGCCCAAACCATCCACTGAAAAGTGCTTCCCTGTATGTCTTTAATGCAGGCATAACTGGCTTCATCAATAACATGATAGGTAGACGTCTAAATAATAAGATGAGTATTGCCATAACTACCAGTCTCCAAGGAGATAAGCCAATATCCGCATTTCCAAAGTCAGACCAGGGCTAATCAATAGGGTTAATATTAAGATTGTTTACATAAACAATTAATTATCTTACAATGATTGCTCCAATGTATATAAATACTGCCAAATTCAACATCATGTCAATCACATCTTGGAAGTGTGCTTCTTCCGTCTCTTGTCTAAACCAATCATCCCAGGAGAAGGCATTGCCAGCAACAAAACAAGCCAATAAATCATCACTCCCTGAGAATCCAGTCATACTCATCAAGAATAACTAGAGATAATATCATCAGAATACACACATTATATATATATATATGTATATATTCTCTACTTACAGCCAATGCAATAGCAAAGCATAGGAAGGATGGTTTATCAATGAGATGACTATTATGATAAATATCAACAAATAAGGTTAATTAATACCGCATGACCTATTTTAGATAGTTTTATCCGTTTCCATAACTACTGTATATAGACAAAAATACTTTACTTTTTCTCTGACCATTGTAATATTTTACGTGCGACATAGCCAACCACCAATCCGATAACACAAGAAAGAGCGATTTGAAATAAGAAGGTCATATAAACCCATTTACCAATAGCAACGCCCACCTTGGGTTCACTTATCAAGAAAAGGGCCAAAAAGAGAAATGGAAAACCCATACCGTCGTTTGCACCACTATGATTCCGGGATGAAATTAGTACTCATCCTCCAATTATAAATGATATTCCCGGGAAAATGTTATTAGGGTAAGGATACCTTTCAGCGGAGAGAGCATTGCGGATGTGGGCAGGTACATGTTTCTCAGCAAATCTTCCTTTCACTACTGAATTGGCCAAGATCTAGTTCATCCAGAGTCAATATCATATTTAAATAGAAGTAAGTAAGCGCATACCGGATCAGTTGGGCATACACAGGCAGCAATAACCAAGGCATGAAGCTATTAAATGTGACACCAACAGGGAGTTAATAACATAAGGAAATAAGAAATGAAGGAAGGATCCTACATAATTGAGTGGTGGAACTAACCACCAGATAAAGAGCCCACTCACTAACCACATGAAGAGCATGATGGGAACCAGTAATATGAGCATAGTCAACCATTCTTTCTTGAGATAGTGTCTATCCAAGAGAAGAGATAAGTGAAATGGTGATAGATAATATATATATATATCTATTACTTTGGTAGTTCTATCCCGACTGCCATCACCTATAAAGAAATATTAGATAACAGTATATACATTCATAGGCCTATTTATGTACTTGTATAGCCAGAATACACCGTGTTAATTCCTTAGTCACTTCATCACTGTGATCCCATGAAAGAGGATCAAATCCATTACATACAAGTGGGCCAGCTATTATGCCAACAATAAGAGCAACAACTAATACAAAGTAAAAATCGAAACCAGGGATTAATATTTTTAGTTCTTTTATGATTAATCAATGATCTGCAAATATCAATACTCTACATGCTTCAGACAGAAAACAGCGTTCCTTGACAAACATAGAAACATATCCAAAAAAGACTATAAATCCACTTAAAATGGCAACAGCAATGGTGAAGGTTGATACTTCACCCGGAATAAGATGTAAGCTACCCATCTTCTAATTGTGATAAGATATGCTTGAGTCAATCTTCAGTACAAATAGGCCAATAGAAGGAGAATTTAAAGAAAGAAGATCTTTTATGAATAAGATAATATAGAAGAAGCTTAAGAAGGAAAATAAAAAAGAAATAAAAGAGCTTTTAATAGAAATATGATATATATTTATGTTTTTTTTTTGAAAGTACACCCGCTCCCCCCAATAGAAGCAGTACCCCCCAGTAACTTGTAGACTTAAATAACCATATATGGAAATAATAGCTATATCTTCCAAGTAGGTGCTTACACAGTAAATGTACAAAATGCATGATGATATAACTCTGTTTGTATATCACCTCAAAAAGTTCATTTTCTACAAGTAAAACATAGATCATAGAATTAATTTCTAAAATCTATAAATCTTCATCAAAAGATCTACACTAGACATCGCTGTTTATAATTAGTAGAAGTAGGGTACCCAGGATATATTATTACTTTAAAAGGTTATATAGATTTATAGACTTGCTTACCCTATGCATTGAGCTGTTAAGGAAGTTTATCTTGATATCTACATAGTCATACTATCCAGTCTGTATCCTGATCTACCACAGAAAAGGAGTGCAGGGTAAATCAATTCGTAATAGCCAATGAAAGGGTTCTTCTGTGTATATAAAGCAAGCATTTGTTTGGATTATCTTTATAGCATCATCTGTTTATCTGTTTATCCATTTAGAGCTATCATCTTACTTCGGTGATCCGACTTATCACATCACTAGCATGAACATAACTGGTACATGCTGTGTGTGCGTGTGTGTGGTTTATACAGGACAGTGCATATCTCTAATATTTATAGAATATCACTTCATACATTGATCTCACATGCTACAAAACAGTGGAAATTGAGGTATTTATCGTGGTTTCTATGAAAATAAACGGTAAACAAACACACTGGGGGAATGTTTCACAATTAAAAATATATCTTATAGATGATTGATCTGATTCCATATTGATCAATGCTTCTCTTGATAAATAACAGATATGTTATCCACCCAATAGTACGCAGTAGTATTATTTATAGAATACCAGCCAATTGAGAATAACAACCAACGCATTTGATAATAAACCAAGAACTGGATCACTTCTTTCTCTTTGTCTCCTGTAACGAAACAATCAGTATCATGTATTCATACAACCAATATCAACCTATAAGAGATGTTTCATCTTCATCTATTGGTAACCAGGCAACATCAGTTTACATAACCAGGCAACTATAGTTGTCCATGGAAACATTGTGGTACAATACAGAATAAGGAGATCTACTCAACTAATGAACATTGCCCTGGAGTGGCCAGATATATATTACGTACATAGACACTAATATAGAGCACCTGTAAATATATAATCAGAGGAGACTCAGATATCAACCATTCACAACTGGCCACCAAACACGTCACAATGACGGGAAATTGACGATAAGCTCTCCTATTTATTCAGTGTGAGTATACCATATGGATAAGGGGGAGGAACAATAGACCTGTTGTTTATTATTACTATTTGTTTCTCATTGAATGTGCCAATCATAAATTGAAAGTCTATTTAAACACCCTAATTTCCGCTTTTTTATTATTTTTTAATTTAATTCATCCTTTATTTCCTTTCTTACAAAGATGAGAGAACCCAACATTAGCTTTCCTTCACAAAATAGAGCTGTTGTATGTATAACAACTGCTCTTTATGATAGAATAGCTCTAGATTGTACAGCCACTCTACCACTCATTAACTCATTAACCCATCTAGCCTATCTTACTTCTACTTCACCCCGAATTAGAGAGATATTGTGTTCAGATGGAGGACTGGAGAGACTCATTTTGATATTATCACCTGCAGAAAGACAGACTGATAAGCACAGTCTATGGAAATGGTCTCTTGCCTTTCAGTGTGTTTGTAATATTGGAATAAGAGGGACTGAACATTTACGATTGCGTGTGATAGAAGCTGGTATATTGCCAATTGTAGTAAAAGTACTCGAAGTGTTCATACAGCGGTTGGGGCTGGTTCGATTTGAGAACAGTAACTTCACTAAGCCTACTTGCGCAGCATTGTCCACTATAACATCATATAACACTACAAACCAGCTATCGTCCAGTTCGATATCTGGCTCACTTACTCAAAAAGGTATATTATTTTCGAACAAGCATTAAAATAACAGTGTGATAAACCATTTCTTTTTTTCCTTTTTTTTAACTTGTGTTAGATACCCTCACCCACTATAGACGAACCTCCTTCCCCTATAAGAAGCCAAGTGCAGAACAGAGAAGACTCAACAGGAAGCGTTCCCTCAAGATCCCTGTAAATGCATGGTACAATATATCTGGGACCAATAATCAGCCTATACTCCACATAGAACAGGACAATCTATTGTCACTTCAATTGCTGGCATTTCTATCAAAGTATGCTCATATCAGAAATCTCCTTCATTCTGCCTATGACAAGAATATATTCTCAATCGTAGAGAAGTTCACTCAACGTACACTCTCAAAGAACATACAGAACTGGGCTTCCATCGTCATGAGGAACGGATGCCGTAAAGACGAAGATAATGGGAATATTAGACGATGTGCTAATCTCTCCTGTAACAAATGGGAATCAGAACCACGTGAGTTTGCCCGATGCCGCCGCTGCAGAAAGGCCAAATATTGTAGTAAATCGTGCCAGAGTAAAGCCTGGAGTGGCGGCCACAGGTGGTGGTGTACAGAAAGGCGCTCTTCTATGAGCATATGGAACCATCATTCAGTGACATCTAATTCTACAATGACCATAAACGATCCAACCAATACCACGACAGACAATGTCCAATCAGTCATAGATCAAGGCTACTCGAATACAGAACAAACAACTGAGTCATCAACTGAGCGTGTAGAACATGGTTCTACAAACAATGTGCTGACTGACCTGAGTGTCACCTTTGAATTATAAATATTATTGGGTACATCTCAACACTAAGACTAAGGAACATCTATTTAGAGAGGAGAACAGGGGTAACACACCCACAAGTACATATAAACATACACATTCACATCCATACACACTATGCATATAACTATTATTATCATTACTATTCAAATATCATTACTGTTAATACTGTAAACCCTATCATTTCAATTACTGTATGTACATAGAATACATATTCAATTTGCTTACCTATAAACACAGCAGATTAATCATTTATGATTCTTCCTTATTTATTTACAATAAAAGAGTATATCACATAGCAGCTTTTTTTTTATCTCATGATATGGACATCACCAATCATGTAACAATCGGATGTTAATATATGAGGGATTCCAGTTGATACACAAATACCGCACAGACTATATTCATACACTTTCATCTAAAAGTGTCGGCGTGTTTTATTTATTTATGTTACTCTAAACAAGAGAGATATATCTATAGGGAGGAGGAGGAGGGAATTAAACAGAAGAAGAAGAAAATATGGTCATAAAAAAGGGCCTATCTGTACATAAAAGGTATCATAAACTATGGATAGGCAAGGCTCTGAGGACTGTAATTGCCACTATCGATACTACTAATATCACTGTTATGGATGGTGTTATAATCTAGTTGATCATTATTGTAAGGAGATGCCATGAGATCGAACTGAGAAAGACAGTTGGTACCCAGATTGAACAATTCATACCACGAAGCTTCTTCATTCGAGTTTGCTTGTAGTGGATAACACGTAGACTGATTGGGTAGCATGGGGTTGTTGAAAACAGAAATAGATTCTTGAATATAATTGGGATACATAGAATTGGTTATATCCGAGAAATTGTGATTGATGATTTGATCACCCAGGTAAGAATAGTTATGATCCAAGAATGAGATCTTACTGTCTATTCTAGGGAGATTGCTGTTTTGATCATATTGGCCTTGTTTATAGTTTACATTGGACATATCAGACAGCGGCAACATAGTGTTATTATCATCATTTAATGGCAATATATCTGGCATTGGTATCATCATATTTAATTGTAACAGTTCAGACATATTTAATGGTAACATCTCGGACAATGGTAACATATCGGGCATGGGTAACATATCGGGCATGGGTAACATATCGGGGGCTGGTAACATATCTTCGGCCAAAGTAGTGGCTACATCTGGGTAGGAGAAGGAGCTGGAGGCACTAGATGAGGTTGCACTGGATGGAGGTGATACCATTGGCAGGGGAGAAGGTCTGACAACCTTTCTTTCGACATAGTATCTTGTACCTGGCATACGGAGATGAATACGGATTACTCCAAAGTATATACGTGCTGGATCAGGTAAATGTGAATCATGAATGGTAACAAAATGGCTTGTTTGTTTTTTCTCGCGTTGACAGTAGGAATCCTCTATGATTTTATGGTTACAGTCATCAAACGGTATGAACTGGGTATTCTCGAGCATAAAGCCCCAGATTACAAAATGACGGGGAGAAGAGTACATGGTCTAGTTTAATTAAAAGTAAAAGAGAAGAAGAAGGGATAATGGATAGAGATGATAGAGAAAGTACTGATATATATATATACACAAATAGACACACACACACACACACACACACAGACACATATATATATAGACATACACAGAAAAAAAAACATATATTAAATTCACTTATATGTGAATTTACAATGAAGTTAATATAAATCTTTATATCTGATAGGATGGACGATCAATGTTTTTATTAAATTGGCACCTCTGATATCGGAATCTATACTATTCGAGCTGTGTACTCCAAATAAACTTCCTGTTCGTCATATTTCCCTTATTCACCATGTCCACACACATATAAATATAGATTACACGGTGTGTTTTATCCTTGATCTTGCCGCATTCCTTCAGATTATCTATTCAAACCTAAAAATTAACTTGATCAATCTCGGTTCATTCGGATAGAAGGTGACTCCAACTTTATTTTTACAACATAATGAACATTTAATTAAAGGCGAAAGACTGATTCTCGGTTTCCCATGTATTTCCTTAAGTTATGCCCTTCATATATGAAGTGATACAGGTTAAGTTCATTGTCTTCCAGTATATATATGTTTTGTATTGCCATAAATATTGCCAGAATAATGAGAACCCTTAAATAGCTAGTGGTTTAGTGATATGATTGGTTCAAGACTGAAGGCAATCCCATTTATTTTGATATGCAAAATATTCAATATATTTACTGGTATCGTCCCACGATAGACATGCATCATTCAATGAATTGTACAGTAGATAATTGATTACGAGGTTATAAATACATCATACACATGATTGATAATCACGAATCAATAGTATCTTGTTAATTAAGCGAACTAGAAGTTCTCATTTGATCTTGTGAGTCAATTGTTATTGTTATGATTAAGGTGATAGGCTTAATATAGCAATGATATACGTAGATTTGTATTCCGTGTCCAATATTCGAGCACTTATTAATCGGGGATTTCATTGTTGAACAGGGTTGATACGTCTCACAGATCATTACTCTAATTACTGAGGGTGAACCATAGATTAGGAAGGGCCTATTTTTAGTTTTCTTTTTTTAATTCTCTCCTTCTCTTTCTTTCCCATTACCATATACGCGTGGTTTAGAATAAGAAATATCAAAGTTCATCATGACAAGTGGAGGACAAAGACTCAAAAACAAAGTGGCCATTATCACGGGAGCTGCAAGGTAGGGTGACCATATTGTCTAAATTGATCGTTAGATTCTGATGCATGTCTACTCAGTGGTATAGGCTATGAATCAGCCATCGTGTTTGCCAAGGAAGGGGCTAAAGTAGTGTGTGCAGATGTCAATGAAGCAGGTGTAATGAAGACAGTAGCCAAGATCACCCAGCTAGTGGGTGAGGGTGTTGCTATTCCATTCAAGGTGGATGTCTCAAGAGAAGATGAGGTCAAGTCTCTTGTTGATACTGCTGTAAATACATTTGGTAAATATTGGTTATTATACAATCAATGTAAATACCTCATCATAACTCTTTTCAATAGGAAAACTCGATATCATGTTCAATAATGCAGGTATAATGCACCCAGAGGATGACAATGCTACTAATACCTCTGAGCGTATCTGGTAATGATACTCATAATAAATATGAAACACGTTCATGAGACTTAATTTATGTAGGGATTTGACAATGAATATCAATGTAAAAGGTGTTTGGTATGGCTGTAAATATGCTATACTGGCTATGCGAAAGACTGGTGGAGGATCCATTATCAACACTGCTAGCATGGTAGCTTTAGTAGGTGCAGCAACACCTCAATTAGCGTGTAAGTTTTTATTTTTAACAAAACAATGAACCATAAGTGGAAATATATTTATAATTTACACACACACCATTTACCTAATCCACTCATTTGTTAGACACTGCATCCAAGGGAGCTGTGTTAGCCATGACGTAAGTTTATACACAACAGTAACAATACACGCCATAAATAATATTCTTTATTCTAGACGTGAACTTGCTATTGTTCATGCAAGAGAGAATATCCGTTTGAATTCACTCTGTCCTGGTCCTCTTCGAACTCCTCTTCTGATGGACTTCCTTAATACGGAAGAAAAGAAACAGCGCCGCCTTATCCATATCCCCCAAGGAAGATTCGGTATGGTATAACAATTCTGACAAATAGTATTGTTAGTAATCCTTTCTGATGATTAGGTGAGGCCATTGAACAAGCCTATGGGGCTCTTTTCTTAGCCTCTGATGAGAGTTCATTCGTTACAGGCACTGATTTCAAGGTGGATGGTGGATTGACATCTGCATATGTGGTAAGTAAATAATAATTCATGAAAGCCAAATCCCTTAATCACTTTCTATTCCCTTGTAGACTGCTGAAGGGGAGCCCATGGGGCAACCACCCACCAACTTCGCGGACTTGTAATTAGTCCCCCCAAGGAAGTTGAAGAGAAAATTTGTTTTTTTTCCCTTCCTCCATCCTATCAACCTATTGAAAAAATAAAATCAATTCTTCCCATAAATAGAATGCCTTCAAATGATATAACTAATGGAGATATTGCTTATGCACATACCACAGTAAATGATGTTTTAGCTTGCTCTTTTGATTCTTGGTATCCAAGATTCCGTTCTGTCACATTCAAGTCAAAGATCATTAGATTACCTACTGAGTTTATAGAATACTTGAATGCGGATGGTATATTCTTACCTGAAGACGGGTAAAGAGGCAGTTCTTTGATATAACATACATGCATACTTACTAGTGAAGATAGGCAACCACGAGCTGCAAGAATAGAAGAAGTGGACTCTGATGAGGAAGAGACTGATTATCCTGAAGAAGAGACCAACAATAAGGTGAGAGCCTATTCAACCCTATATTTCAATCGAATTTCTAATGAGCTTGCTTTTGAGATAGATACCCAATTTCCCTGAAATAGAGAAGCAGATACGTGATGCCATATATGAATATGAGGGTGCAGTATTCCCTAAACTGAATTGGAGTTCTCCCAGAGTAAGCAGATGTTTTATATCGATGACAAGGGTTAACACATCTTGTGTTTATAGGATGCAGCATGGATAGCAACTACACAGAATCTCAGTTGCAGTTCCCCCTTTGATGTGTTCTTATTATTGAAATCCTCTGATTTTATCAACCATGATATCAATCATGCTTTTGAGAATTGTGTTGATATAGGGGAGAACAGGAAGACGATAGATTATTCTCTTATTCTAAGGAAATGGTATGATTTACAGCCATCAATGGAGTTTAGATGCTTTGTTAAGCACCATGAAATCATTGGAATCACCCAAAGAGACCTCAATTACTATCACTTTCTTCCTGAGATGAAGGAAGAGCTAGAGACATTGATTCATGAGTTCTATGATCGATACATTGCAGATAACTTTGATATTCCCAACTGTAGGTGCCAAATGATTGTTTGTTTATGAAATATCACAACTGACAATATGAATCCACTTTAGTTGTATTTGACGTATACATTCATAAAGAGAGAAGGAAGGCCTATCTTGTAGATTTGAACCCTTTCAACCCTACTACTGATCCTATATTGTATGATTGGCATGAACTGATAACATGTAAGTGTACACCCATTGATTCACTCTTCTCACCCTAACTGTCTTTTCAGATAACCTAGGTGATCATCCTTCAGAATTCCGTGTTATTCAATCACAAGTGGAATCCAATGCCATTGCCTGTAATGCACCCAAATTCGCCACTAATATGGTTCCTAAAGATGTTATTGATATGTCAAATGGACTTTCTATTGCTGAGTTTGCACAGGAGTTTGAAAGAGCCATGGTCAATGGTGCTTACAGTGATAATGACAGTGACTCTGAATAAAAATAATAAACTATTATTCCCCCCCCAATATGAATTGTTTCCAGATACCAGTAAAAGAACATTTGTCCCAAACTGCCTCTGCGGTTAAATCCACTTTTCTTCCTCATTGCTAAACATCATGCCTAAATCAACCGGAAATCCCATAACAAAATACCCTAAAATGATTGTATTTGACCTTGACTATACACTCTGGCCTGACTGGTAATAATAGTCAGAGTGGGTATGAGGGTATTTGATATTCACATAATTTTTCTAAATAGGATTGACAGTACATCTGGTACAGTTCATATATAGATATCACAGACTACAAGTTATTAAGACAGTTTCATAGGTCCACCATTTGCTTATGATGAACAGACACAGTCTATATTTAATATGTAAGGGAATAGATCCACTTGAAAAGAGTATTCACGTTCTCAACATGAATTACAGGCAAGGGGATAGATTATCGTTTTATTGTCACATAGCCAAGGTGATCCAGATGATCAAGTCATTTCCTGGTACAACGATAGCACTCGCTTCAAGGACAGAAGAGCCTGAATGGTAGATGATCTTGTGAATGAAGAAATGGCAATACATCTTTAACATATGTACACATAGGGCTAGAATAGCTATAGGACTACTGAGAATACCCGAATTAGACAATACTAGCTTATTAGAGATTGTTGATTACATGGAGATCTATCCAGGCAGTAAGATTAACCACTTCAAGGCATTATCGGAGAAGTCTAATATAGACTGCAGTGAGATGATCTTCTTTGATGATGAACATAGGAACTCAGAGGTCACCAAACTAGGTGTGCATTTTGTTAAAGTGGATGCGAGAAAGGGTGTAACAGTGGATCTATTTGAGAAGGCCTTGGAGAGATATTCGAAACATTCGGGTAAAAAGCAAGCCAAGATAAATGACTTCTTCAAAGCCTAGACTGCAAATATCCGAGTAAGATATTCTATCGCTGAGGATGGTTATTATCCAGTCTGTGCTCTAGTTACATTGACTGTTTGTTCTATGTGTAAATAAATTGATAGTCTATAACCCGGACACCCCGAGAATATAAATGTGTATCCATAAGACACGCTCGGATGGGTTGTATATAGTTACCATGGAAATATCTTATAAATAACCTACATTTTTATGATGATCGTACCTTGTTACCATGGTGATGACTTTAAGCAGAATTGATGTGTGTACGAAATTTGTTTATTTTTATTTTTCCCTTTATTTTTATATTTATTAATTTTCTTCCCACTATTCTATGATAGTTGTTGTTTAATTCATACACCATTTCCCTCATGTCTGAACATCAGGCACAAGATTTATTACTGCAAGCCGAGAAGAAGTTGAATAGCTGGTCCTGGTTTGGTTCAACAAACAAGGAAGAAGATGCTGCCGAAATATATGAAAAAGCAGCCAACACGTTTAAATTAGCACAAAGATGTGTGTGTGCACTTGTTAACAGTCTTGTATACACAGCATACTAATATCATCACTGTTCATAATAGGGAGGGATGCTGGTCATGCTTATATTAAGGCAGCAGAATTATATAGATTAACACCTGATTTATATTATGAATCATCAAAGTCATATGAGAATGCTGCTAAATGCTTAAGAAAGATAGATGCAGAAGGTAAAAAAAAAGAGAAATGAAACTCTATCTCTTTGCTCACCCTGACTCGATGGATAGCTGCCATTTCAGCATTGAAGCAGGCCATTATGATTGATAGGGAAGCATCTAATTTTAGAAACGCTGCCAAACATCATCAAGAAATAGCAGAAATATATGAGTCTGAGATTATCAATTTGAACGGAGCCAAGGAACATTGGGAGGAAGCATCGACGCTCTACATGGCCCATGATTCACCAGCGTAAGTGGAGTGTAGTGAATGATGAGACCATTGGGACTAATCACTTTGTTCTACTGAAGAATGATCAATAAATGCCTATTGAAGGTAGCACATTTTGCAGCTCAATTAGAGGAGTATGAATGTGCGATCGATAACTTTGAGAAGGTTGCTGCAGATTCAATAGATAACCCATTGACAAAGTGGTCTATGAAAGAGTACTTTCTGAAGGCAGGATTATGCTCACTATGTATAGGAGTAAGTAGAGAGGGAGTGGGCATACATAGAGACAGGTGTATTTATTCTTTTGTTATTATTAATATATATGTCATTAGGATACAACAAAAACTAGACGATTATTAGAGAAATACTGTGCAATGGACTTGACATTTGAGTCTACCAGAGAATATACATTCTTACTAGGCATAATAAACTGCATTGATAATTACGATGAAGAATTATTCACACAGAAGGTATATGAATTCGATAAGTTGACTAAGCTGGACAACTGGAAGATTAGCTTATTACTGAAGGTCAAGCAGATTGATTATCTACGGTAATACATTGTAATAAAATTCTTTAACAGCTATGAAATAAAGCAAATGACCCCTACTATTTATATATAAGATTTGAAGCATTTATCTCATATTCAGAAAATGACATAATCCATGCTATTTCAGCTGATAATCATTTTGATTGGCTGGTTATTGTATATACATTTTTCTCCACTTCTGGTGAATGATATTATTTGCTTCTTTTCTTTCTCACCATTACAGATCATGTCAGCCAGACACAGAAACAACCCTTCTGTCCATCCTGTTCCTATTATATCAACATCTACTGCTTCTTCTCCAGGAGACGATTCTATCTCAGTATCCACTGATTCCACTGCTCTCAACACTCTTGCACCCAATATCCAGAGTAGACTTCATGACACCTATCTGTCTTCCAGTGCACCTTCTATGGGCACCTATACCTCCATTAATCCATCTCCCTCTGAAAGTGGAAGAAGAAACAGTGGAAGTTTATCGGCGCTATCCCCTATGCTAAGTATAGAATTCGAGGGTGGTTCTCAGATCATTATCCGTCCTAATAGAATCATTCGAGGTAATGTATGAGACTAGAAGGAAAGGGTGTTTGTACTCAACTCTATGCTATCACAGGCAAAGTGATATTGAATATCACTGAGAAGATTCATTTTACTAGAATTAGAATCAAGGTAGTACATCTCTCTCTACTCAACTTCATCTCTTGCTCAACCTTTCCTTCTAGTTTAGAGCCGAGGAATCTGCCATGGTTAAGGTGGATGAGGGCACAACAGATGGAAAAGGGGACTGGATACACTCTATGATCACCACCTACTTCGAAACAGAGTGGAAATTGCTTGGTCAAGAAATATCCCGTATGATGTACATTTGAGCATATTATATATAATATGGTTAGTGTCTGTGGACATACTGACTCATATGCTTTTATCCTATTTTATTCGATAGCTTATTCTCAATGCAGCTGGGATGAACTAGAACCTGGATACTATGAATATCCATTTGCATTGAAGGTAGAAAATGATTCTATGTGCTTATGATTCCACTATTCACCATTATGTTTTAGTTCCCAAATGTCAATTATCCCCCTTCAATGGAAGAACCAGCCGGGTTCTCTATTCGATATATATGGTCTGCACAGGCTGATGGTCCTGGTTTACAGTCAGGCTTAAAGAGTAGAGAATTCATCACACCCTATAGACCGATCATTGTCTCGGTAGCAGGTAAAGGATCTTAGTTCAGATATCCATATTCATGACTTATTCAACACTCATATTTATCTCAGATAAGGAATGGGTATATAAGACTACACTCATGAAAGATAAGAAACAAGCACTGGCTGAGGTACAGGCAAAACTATACAAACAAACATTCTGTCCAGGTAAGGAATATAGAATATCTGGGATCACTTGCAGTTCTAACTGTAAGATTACATGATAGATGAATCATTTGTGATGCAGCTGAATATGATCACTCTTCAGTCTGATCTGAAGATTGCGAATATAGTGTATAGGTTCCGTAAACATTATGAAGGGAAGATGTTGGTTCAGCAGGGCACTGCATTCAGAGAGAGCATAAGGACCATAGTGAAGGATAACATATCCTTGAGTTCATCTTATCCCACTCAGATATCAGAAACCATCTCGTTCAATGTTCCTACTCGACTTGTATCACCCTCATTTACCTCTCGCCATACACGTGTATTTTATGATATTCTTTTTCAAGTGTCTATTGAGTATGGAGGTTTATTCAAGACAAACTATTTGACTGAATTCGCGATACCCATTAGTATTGCTAACCTACCTTCTGATCAGCTATTACTTATTCCTGACCTGACTTCCATTCAACACTATAGAAACTCCACTGAATGCCCTACCTTTTTTGATCCGGTGCTAGATGAGCCTCCTGCTCCCCATGGACTACCAAGCGAACTGATCGGCCCACTTACGGCAGCCCTTATCAATCCACATCAGCCAGAGGAACAGCCACCCAGTTACTTTAGTTTACCTGAACTACCCCCGCAATTTGAAATAAGAAAAGAGAGGAAGGAAAAGACAGTGTTTCTGAATAGACAGGCAAAGAATGCCTATCATAGTATAGATTTACCTGAGGCAACCATTATCCCAGGCTTATTTGATGAAGAATGGTAAACTAAATAAACATCTCCCCCCTCCTCAGCTACTCTATTTTTTTTTACTGCACACCACCACTATTATTACCATTATTGGTATATACTTTATAAACATACACAGTGTACTTCTTCTTTTTGTTTGAATACAATGTATTGTATAATATTAATCTACAATAACAAGGTAGATAGATTTATTGCCAACCCCATACTTCCTTCAACCATCCGGCAATGTCTATTGGGATATTCTGCCATCTTAAGATGAATGGGTGTTCAAGTATACGGGCAGGGGTAGGTCTGTATTTGGGATCCTTGGTGAGACTATTTGAGAATGAGAGATTAGTACATACGATCTTATCACCCTTTTGTAATCTATTTTTACCAGACAGCTACAAAGTTCTTGCATTCATCTGTGATATGTGTTCCTGTAATCTCAGGCACAGGCTGACGAACAATAAAATCAAGCAGTTCAAAGATAGACAGATTGGGTTGATCAGGTGGGGGTAAAGCAGGTCTGTTCTGAGATACTTCAATCAGTGTTAAGCCGAGTGACCATATATCAGACTGAACAGCATATGCACTTCCTTGTATTCTCTCAGGCTATATAAATATCATTAGTACATTATTACACTCATTCGTTCTATTCAACCTTACAGCCATATAATATTGAGTGCCAGTAAATGTCTTTGCAAGTGAATTGATGAGTTCACCTGATACTCCAAAATCACAGAGCTTAATTTCACCTTTTCGTGTTACCACGATATTAGATGGCTTGATGTCTAATAATATGGTAATAAGCTATTAATAAACCTTCACCGAGTATTAAAAATAGGTTATTATTATCCTACCTCGATGGATAACACGTTTTGAATGTAAATAGACAAGGCCCTTACACACCTATTTCCATTTCAATGGATGAGTAAAAGAATCAGTCTGATCATTTTAATACTTACAGACTCTGCAATCCTCTCTAATACGGGTTCACCAATGATACCACCTAAATCTCTTGCCTTCTTATAGATGTCCTCCAAACTACCAGCTTCACAATATTCCATACATAATGATACTGTTGTGTCACCATCATCCAAAAAGGCACCATAAAAAGATACAATGTAGGGTGAGTCACACGTCTTCAGGAAGGCGAGTTCACGTAATATTTGTCGCTGGAAATTGGGATCTGGTTGTGTTGAAATAGACTACATACCCATTCAAATTAAAAATAAGATAATGAATATGTATACGTATATACATATATATATATATACCTTCTTTGCCATAATCAAATTACTCTGCTTGTGTCTCACTTTTCGTACTGTGCCAGCTGCACCTTCACCCAGTCTACAGAGGGTTTCTAGATCTTGTGCTGTGATTTCTGTGAAGTGATATGGATTATGACTACCATTGCTACTAGTGCTACTGCTGTTGCTATGATGGATATCATGGTTACTGTGGTTACTATGGTGATGATAGACAGTCTCTTGTGGCTGGTAGTGGTGTGTGTGTGTGATGATTGGAATAGGCTCATTACGCTGATAGTGTTCATGAGGAGGAGGTATAGGGTGTTCACGTATTACAGGTTCGTTGTAAGCCATGTCCTGTTGCTTATAAGATCCAGCCAAGTAGGTTTCAGCCAGAGAGGTCTCATCCTCAACACATTGATTATCGTAGTTATCTGTACTAGTGTTATTTCCACTGACGATAGACCCTATCTTTTCACGAAAACTGTTATTGGATTGAGATAGACCGAGATGGACTGACGAATTAGGTGAGGGTGAAGTAGAAAGAGACTGAAATTGTGCTGTATCCAAGCGAAGATTACCAAACTTCCCTTTACGAGCTTTGGGTCTGCCTGCTAATTCTGGAGTAAGAGACATTAGAGATAAAAGAAGAAGAAGAAAAAGGAAAAATGAGGAAGGAAAAAAAAAGTGAGTGAGAAGGGGAAAATAGACAATAGTGGAGATGAAATATTAAAAAAATAAAAAAATAAAAGTGAGTGAGTGTAGTGTGTGTGTGTGTGCGAAATTCATAGATCGTGTTACACTCCAAAATGGTGTAAAAAAATAACAGAAAGTGAACAATGAATAGTTTATACTCATTATAATTGGAAGGTGTAAACAATAGCCTTTACTCCCCAGATGTCAGTCCAGTCAAGATCACAGATATCCAGACCATGTCACATTTCATCTCAGATATTCAATGGGTTCAATTTGTGTCCCAAAAATATTTATTTCTTAACCCAGTATTGCTCCCCTCTTTCCCTTTTCTTCTCCCTTTCATTTCCTCCCCTTTGCTCTCTTTCAACACTCCCTTCAACCACTCCTCGGTTATACTTTCCTTAACACAAACACACACACACTTCTCTTATTTATAGCCAAGAATGTTCAAGAAGCTATCACTCCATCTCCATAATAAGACACGCAAGTAAGTGACCATCCCATGTTGTATGCGCTTACTGACTTCTGTAAAGAATCGATTCTTGTAATAATAATAAAAACGTAATAGATATAATGTGTTCTTATGCTGTTGTTTCATAACTCAAATACAGAAAGAATGTTTACTATATAGTCACCATCTGAGATATTTGACACAAATCAACATGTTGGCATGACAAATAATAGTACAGGTATTGAAATAATTAATGATGGTCCAATGATAGTCCAGCAAAGCGGGAAAGGGGATCATTGATATACATATTAACTCCGATATTGCAACTCCATATAGATTATTATGCTTCTCAACCACCTGTCAATGAGACACATGAATACACCCACAATGACTATGGCACCGAATACAATAACGACAGCAACAGCAATATCAACAATAACCACTTAAACTACTCTATGTATCCTCAACACACACTCGAGACAAAAACATCTTCTTCCTACCTTTCTCCCGCTTCTACAGTATCGCCCACTACTCCTATTGACCCCAGTGATACTATGGAGAGACAGACACCCACAGAACAAATAGAAAGTCTTATTCAACAGGGTATCAGTTACCATGAGAAAGGACAATTAGAGAAAGCAACTGAAATATTCAAGATTGCAGCAGAAAGAGATTATCCTATAGGGATGTTCCTGTATGGAGTATCCTTGAGGCATGGATGGGTAACACTTATTGTTATTATATAGTATAGCATATATTTATAAATATATAATAATAGGGCTGTAAGAAGAATGAGCATGCTGCCTTTCAATATCTACAAAAGGCTGCTGAACATGCTGTTGAAGATTTAACCAATATAGCTAATACCGTCAATGCGACTGCTTCCAAAGGAGAGTTAATTATGGCTATTTATGAATTAGGTGTATCCTTCAGGCATGGTTGGGGTGTAGAGTATTTACTGAAGTTATATATAGAGTTGTGATAGATGTTAATGAATGATCTTTTTACAGTGTAAAAAAGACAAAGAATCTGCTGCTTATTTCTTCAAGATAGCTGCTGATTTAGGTGATCCTGATGCACAGAATGACTTGGGCCATTGTTATTACCAAGGACAAGGAGTAAAGAAGGATTTGTGCTTGGCAGCCAAATATTATCGTAAAGCAGATAAACAAGGCCAAGGTATCATGGGAAACTCATGGATTTGGAAAACTAAATATGACATGCCATAAATAAAGTTAACCACTTAATTATCATCTAAATTCATCCCCAGGTGTAAATGACTAAGAAATTGAATGTCTGTATATTCAGTATAAACTGTGATGCCTATAAATTTAAGTGATACTTAAAGGAGGCGGATATAGACAGAACGGTATCTGAGGAAGTGGGATGTAAATGAAGTTGTACCAGTTGGTCCCTTACCCTATTGCTTTATTTGTCAGATCTATAAATAGTCAACCAATTATTAGGCCATACTTGATGTTGGCAGATTCGGGTCAAGGCCAACAGCACGTTTCTTTGATCTACCATATACTTGCTGTAGTCAAAAAAATTCATTGTTATTCTCTGTCTATAAATTACAGATTGAAAGATATAAATAGATTCAAGATAGATTTATTAAGGGTCAATTGAGAATAGTGACATACCCCCACAAAGTAGAACGATTCATACACTGATCAATAATATCAAATCTTGATCCTTTTGGGACTACAGGAAGAAATTGTCTAAAATCATTACCATAAACTATCACCTTACCACCAAATACATCTCCAAATGTTCTGTCCACCGAATCAAGCACATAACGACTTCTCGTTGATGCTTCATCCCATACAATAAGCTTGGTTTTCTTGTCAGTTTACCCAAGTCACAAAGTGGGTTAATGGATCATATGGAGTCTGCAGTTATGTTGAAAGCGATTTTAAACCTCGAATGTGCAGTAGTTCAAACTTTCAGCAGTACGATTGGAAGCAACAGTTAGAAAAATACTACCATTTACTTAATGAGAACGGACATATTCAAGAAGAGGGTTGAACAGATAGGTTTTGTCTGCACCACCAGGATATCAACAAAGGCCATCTTAGAACTACGACTCTCGGTAGAAGTTATCAGTCTTAATATTTCCTCGAATACATGTCACCGGTCTTCATTGAAGTCGTAGCTTTCAATAGTTCTTAGCTACCAATAATTCTGTTCATGTTCAAATGTTCTTTAATTAGTTTTGGTTCGGCTCTTTCTTCATCAGTAGGCATTAATTCAGTCATATCTATAAGACATAATCAATTCCAACGGTACAATATGTTGTTGTCAAATATATGTAACTTACCTAAGACTCTGCATTCATTGTTAGGAATAGTAAAACCTTCAATTTCATTTAACGATTGTCCATTCTTCAACATGATATCTTCAATGACAAGCAAAGCATACCCATATATTTGATCATTGACCGGCAGATCAGAATTTTTCATTAGAGTGGCTTACAGATGTCGATAATCATCAGTCATCGAGTCATGATGATTTATCCAGAGATGATATGGATCAGTTGGAGAACAAAATTGAAGTATTACTGTAAGTTGGTGTTTTAAGCAAGAGGGCATTTGATATGGTGATACTTCAGAAGTAAATCTATCCCATTCATCATTAGTTTGTAGTAAATTTAAAGCAATTGCACCTTGTTTGAATATCTGGTAACAAATACCATGCACTGTTCTGAGATCTTCCAAACTTGTCGCTCCACTTACATGATGAAGAAGCTTTCGGAAGTCACACTTCTCTGATTGATTTGGAGATATTGAAAATATTCTGCTAATAGGACCTCCAAATCTTCTCTTTCTTGGCCTCAACACCCTTTCTTTCTTCAGCCAAACATAAAATTCTGGAAACTCCGTATACATATAGGAACGAGAATTGTCATTGTTGGCATTGTATTTGAATCATCCCATTAAAGTGATATTCTTAACCCCCAAAGCAGCAACTTCATCCACAGTGGGATTGGTACTAAAATATACTCGCCGTTCTTCTGGTAAGGTACTGACAATCTTTGTAAATGAGGATGTTCTTGATGCACAGCAAAAGAGAATATCCTCCAGCATGCTTCAGCAGCTGACACGTATCTGGCATCGATGAATCGTCAAATTTCATCTCCTTGTATAATTGCACTGACTTTGTACACATATTCTATAGATAAAACCGTGACACAGATATCACCATTTATATGAGGGTCATATTTTTGAGTAAGATATGGGTTATCTGGAACGACCCACCTAAATGCAATAAATAAATAGAGTCATTAGTTATATTTTGTATCCCACCAACAATATACCTGTTATCCAAGCTAAGAGTGGCATACTTCTGTACTCTCCTTCCATCATTTCTACGTCTATACTCAAGATAGCCACCACTGCCTGTCGAACTTGGAGCAATTGTCTACTCTCTATACTTCTTTGGAAAACTTTTGAGCATTTTCATTCATAGTGCATCAGGTCTTTCTATCCCACATAGGCCCTGCATTGAGATATAAGGGTAATATTGAAATAAATGTAATGATGAAACTAAAAGTTAATGAGACTCTTGCTATACTCTTTTATTAACTTGCAAGTGAGAGAGGAGCTCATAGTAAAAAAAGTAGACCCTGTGTTTATAGTATAATGAATTAGCGCTTGTCAAAGTAATCTTATGTGTGACATTGCTAATATATTATATACTGATCCAAAGTACGTTTATCACATACGATCATTTATAAGAGTAAATACGACATGCATCATATTTTTGTTATGGTTTCATCCAAGGAGGTATATTAAAAATCTCCGTGGATATAATAGAGCCATCATCTTCAACAACTTCTAGCTTATCTTTATTTGCAAGAACAAGCAATAATGAGAAAATATGCGGGAACACCATATCTTCCTTGAGAGGCACCACATTGCCGGATATCGGAAATGGAACTACACTGGACAATAAGCTGCCATGAGATTAATCACCACACTATTAAGATGTGGAGCCCCCGTTAAATGATCTTCAAACAGCTCTTCAATGTTATAAGGTTAAATAAATAGTGAAAGTAGTTACAGTTTTATTTTTTGTTCAATTTAGGAAACTATCCCTATTTATTCGATTAGCTGTTGTTCATATAAATATGGTATATGCACTGGGGGCAAGCTAGACATTGTATGATATAGTTTAACAGCACCCCAGAGAGCTTGACCAAGATTTTGAAAGTGGACAGGCTTGGCTTGTTTAAAAGCTTATTTGGAAGGTCGATAGGTAAATAGGTGACAGAGAAGCTGTCTTCCTCAGCTACATCTGGATACACGCACACGGGTACATCAAAAGCATCAGCAAGGATCTGAGAGCAATCCGGTATGTTGAACCAGTGGTCGATACGAGCTCTCATTGCACCTTGATGGCCAAAGGGCACATCGGGCAATTTCTCTTCCTTATCAGCTCTTTTGATCTATGATAGTGTCCTGTCTATACCTCCTGTGATAATGGCTTCGACCAGCTCGACTGTTTTATCAGTGAAATGACATTCAACACCTTTGAGAGTTCCAAAAAAAAGGTATATGCTATATAATTTTTTCCTCTTGTGTATAACCTTAGTATAGATCCCCTTTTGACAATTGAATATCTTTATCTCATTTTAATACAAACCCTACCCTTACAAAACCACCAGATTTTACATTATCATAAGTAAGAATACCACCTTGAACTGAATCTTTGATTGAATCTCTCTTACCTTTCATGAAGTTTCTTCGTCTTCATGAAATAAGCTATATCACATTGTCCATTTTGTGCGATTATGATTATGATTGCTATCTGAAGTTGCCCAAGGAAGCCAGATATATGTTAGGCTAAAGAGTTGAATGTTTGTAAATGGATTGAAAATAAAGTTGAAAATGCTCCGATAAGGATATGTTTATTTACCCAGAGTTGAAAATATCAGGCATCTACTGAGATATGTGCTTACGTTGAAAAAGCAATGCACTGGATATGAGTGTATTGAGTGATATGTTGAACAAGGATTATTATCATCAATAGGATGGGCTACAATAGAATCATGAGGAGATGATAGATGACTGAAAATTAACATGGTATCACTTGGTGATGTTGATATCTAAAGCCAACATATCCATATATGGCCATCTGCATGATATAAAAAAGGAGTAAAGAGATGACTCTTAACAGTCCCTAATGACTGCTCCCCCCTCCCTATTTTCAACCGTTTCATGTCTATAAATAAGGGTTGTTTTTGTCTTTCTCTCTCTTTTTCTCTTTTTCTTTTTTTTTCTTTATTCACCTTCTCAGGAATCTGCTGGTAAAGATTTCTTCTGGCGTCTGGGCTAGATAACTCAGATGGAGAGTGGGTTTTTTCAATCCCTTGTTGGAAAGGGGTTTTTTCCCTGTCTCCCGAAATGGGGGGCTAAATTTTATATATATAAATGAAAATGAAAAACAAAATAACAATACCACATGAATATATCTGTGTATATGAGTGTGTGTATGTGTATACTTGATATATACGTACATGTATTCGTTATTCACTAATGAAATAATGTATGAAAAAGAAGTAATACCCATTCATCTATTGTTGTATCATCAATAAGGGTGTATACTCTTTTGTTTGATGAGGATAATGGTGGAATCCACTCATGTGTGTTAGTTGTGTACATATATCCTTTTTCCAAGTCTTTTTATCATTATTGCTTCTCTCCCTTCCTGGTTAACTCGCATATACATTCTTTTTGTGCTTATTTGTCCTATATTCGAATGAAACTGTCTTCCTTTCATCTTATCCGATGAAATAGATGTGGATATGTGTCTGTGTAGAGTCATTCCTGTCTTCTACTGATTTCTTTCAAGCATATCATTGAGCACCCTTCCATTTGGCTGATAATAATATAAAGTGTTTCATATTTTCCTCTTTTTTTCAAGATTTGATTTTTTTCCATCTGCACTTGTTGGTGTAATCAATATTTATATGCATATTTACTTAGTCTTTTTATGAAATAAATGGACCTACACCGGACAATAAACTGCTTTTAGATTAACCACCACCACGCTATCGAAATGTGGGGCCTCCGTTGAATGTTAATAACCAAATATGTCCAATCCTATTGGTAACAGACTTTACAAAGTTTCCTTTCCTGTTCCATTTATTCCTGAGAATACTGATAAGGAAAATGTCAAAGTACTATTGACAGACTTCGGAATTGAAAGTAATTTTGTTGTTGTTATGATTAAATCAGAAGAAAAAAGATTGGTTTTCACTTTGTAGTCATGGTTCTGCTTACCAAATTTGAGAGAACTGAAGGATGAAGGATGAAGACAGAAAAAGAAAAGGATCTTCTTGTAAAACGCAATGCTCATTGTTGTGATCAGGCATGTAGATTCTAAAGTCAGACTGTATCCTATATCGAAAGGAACGCTGTTCAGAATTCATCCACTATTATGACACATCTCAAACTCTAATTAGGCAATGATCAATCTACTGAATCCACAATCATCTACCATCTTATTCTGCTATGCTCTTATCCACTTCATCCAGCTAGAGGTTTCATTCTAATATATGATAACCACTCTCATTGGCTGGTACTCTCTGTCTACGGTTTACACCGAAAGTTCTATTCACGTATTCTCCCATTTCAAAAGTATATAAATACCCTCTGCTTTCCCCATCCACTTTGATAACTTCACTTTAGTTTGTATTCTATTTCTCCAATAAAAAGGGTTCTAAAATACTTCATAAAGCTTTATAAATTTAACGAAACAAGAATACAACACTCATAAAGATTAAGTTTTCCATGAAGAAAGAAAAGAGATTTCAGTTACTATTAAAGCCTGATAGTAACACCTATCATTATCATCCATTAGACAAGGTCAACTTACTGAGCATTTATGAAGGTTGCATCAAGTCATTAAACAATAACGATGCCAGGGTCATATCTGACTGTATTAATTATGACATCCCTGCTAAACTTATCCAGAGATCTATTAGCACTGGTGAAGCCTTGAACAAGTTGAAGAGGCATGGCATTGATAATATCAAAGCCTAAAGCAAGGCAAAGTCTTTTTTAAGATCTGAAGATGCTGCTCTTGATATTGTTCGAGTTGGGATACAAGATTATATTTAAAACGAACGAGACTGGATATCTTGAAGGTCTTCTTTTTTACGAGCAGTAACATGATCGAGAGATTAACCCGCTTCCTTGACGTATGCAACATTGAAGCTACTTATAACACTCAAAGTTGGAGTAAGTCTTTAATTGTGGCATATGATATATTTAATATCTGCCAAGTTGCTTCGAAGACATTTCATATGGGGGTTGTGTAAGTTACTATCGAGAGAGAAGAAACATACACCCGGTTTTTGGAACTCTCAAAGGTGTTGAATGTCATTTCACTGATAAAACAGTCGAGCTGGTCGAAGCCATTATCACAGGAGGTATAGACAGGACACTATCATAGATCAAAAGAGCTGATAAGGAAGAGAAATTGCCCGATGTGCCCTTTGGCCATCAAGGTGCAATGAGAGCTCGTATCGACCACTGGTTCAACATACCGGATTGCTCTCAGATCCTTGCTGATGCTTTTGATGTACCCGTGTGCGTGTATCCAGATGTAGCTGAGGAAGACAGCTTCTCTGTCACCTATTTACCTATCGACCTTCCAAATAAGCTTTTAAACAAGCCAAGCCTGTCCACTTTCAAAATCTTGGTCAAGCTCTCTGGGGTGCTGTTAAACTATATCATACAATGTCTAGCTTGCCCCCAGTGCATATACCATATTTATATGAACAACAGCTAATCGAATAAATAGGGATAGTTTCCTAAATTGAACAAAAAATAAAACTGTAACTACTTTCACTATTTATTTAACCTTATAACATTGAAGAGCTGTTTGAAGATCATTTAACGGGGGCTCCACATCTTAATAGTGTGGTGATTAATCTCATGGCAGCTTATTGTCCAGTGTAGTTCCATTTCCGATATCCGGCAATGTGGTGCCTCTCAAGGAAGATATGGTGTTCCCGCATATTTTCTCATCAATAATATAACATTTTTAATTGAACAAAAATAATTCGGTCTCAGATTTAAGCGGAGAAATTCCTACATTTTCTTATCACTTCATCCACATCAATATAAACTGTATGAACAGCAGTATTATCAGTTGTGCCTATTACACTTGAAGACACTATAAAAACAACAATGATATTTACACTCTTCTTTTATACAGATGTGAACCAAATGAGCACGTGTTTGTTGACATCGCTTAACCTGCGCTGAACTGTGCTGATTACTGAAAGTGATGAAGTGGGATTTTTACTGAAGAATTAAAGTATGATATTCACTAAAGAGATGGAGTGTGATAAGTACTCAATGGAAGGTTACAATTCTTACAGACGAGTTGAAACGCCATACCTACAGCCCCCCAAAGTGAGATTTGTAAAGTGCCTTTTCTTTGTTCTGACGAAGGTCATATTTACTGAAGGCAGTCATTAAAGCCAAACAAAGCAGCGAAGAAAGGGAACTTATTGAATCTCTTCAATAATATATTGGAATGTGGAAGAACAGGCTATATAATATGCAACCCGGCCTTAAATATGTTACAGTGTAGACAATCTGGTAACAAAAGGAGTAATATATAGGAAGTTCTGTGTGTTTCCAAAGGGCGTAAATGGGTATTCGAGGTCAGTGAAGACACCACAATTATTTGTTGATTTCCCAATTGGCACACTGTTGGATACAAACCACTCAACATATACACCCTTAAACATTATATCCCAGACATCTATATCAGACATACGTAAAGAGATATTCAACTATGCGGAGATCAGATAACAAGAATGCATTGATGCCAGTAGCTACGATATAGATAAAATATGTCGTGCTGTAGAATCCATGTGAGTAAATATGAATACACTTTGAAAGTACTAACCTAATAATTATTAGATTACATAAAAACCAAAAGAATCCCAACCCCTTTTTTGGTACAGCAAGAAGAAGCATGGTATAGCAATCATGTGTGGATACCTCTTATTGATAACCTATATGTTAATATTGATGGCATTATTTCTAAAAGGTATGGTAATGTAACCTAGCCCTTGAAGCTTAACTGATGGTTCCTATAAAGAGGGGACAGCATCTTACTCAAGCAGGAAAAGGATGCAGACACTGCAGGGTGAAAATGAACGAAAGAAGACAGGCCTGAAACCAGACATGACTATTCTTCTCAATGGTACTGGTAATAAGCCATTAGAATTTGGAGCCTACGAATGTGAATGAATGATGCATTCACTGTGGATAAAAAAGGTACAAGAACACCAAAGGAAATATCAAGCCCACAAAGACTTTGAAGATGATGAGCTTGGGTTATCAAATGGCTGTGAGATTGGGAAATAATGAGTTGAGGAGTCAACTGATGCATTCCAAGAACAGGGAAAAAGTAGCTGGAGTTCTTTCAGACGTTCACGATGGTGCTGTCATAAAAAGACATACAACAAAGCTATCAAGTAATACAGAAGTAATCGACGTACACGTCATGTTGTTTGTGGATGGTTTTGGAAACCAAAAGAAAAGCAAGAGAAATATGACAATGTTCCATGTCAGCATCAAAAACATTGATCCAGCATATAGGTGAGTTGGGTATCTAATAAAGTTTATATCGTTTATTTATCTCAAACATTAGATCGGAGGATCTTTCAATGGTTCAGCTGGAAATTCTTGCTGGGCCAAAGAAGTCTATTGATATGGACTCATTCTTGTCCCCCTTGATCAAGGGCTTAAAGAATCTGGGGTACCAAGGGAATGGTTGTAAAGCCTGGGGGTGTAAAGGTGTGGCATGCAAGAATTCATCTTGTCATGGCCACCGGGGATATTTTCGGTGTGAGTGACTTAATCCACCACACTGGTCACAGCAGCAAGTACCCTTGTCGTTTCTGCTTGGGAAAAGCCGAAAATCCTGATAATCACCCTTATGGGCAATACCTCCTAAATAACGCTGCCACTTTAAGGAAGAAGATTGACTTTGTCAATGGTGATGTGGTAAGTGATAATGTAATAGACCGATTGCCTTCCAATAACATCATATTTAGGAGCATGGCTTAAAGAAAGCGACCATCTTTTCTACTTTGCCGAATTTCAATGGTTCTCTCTTTTCGAGCTAGACGAAATGCATTTGATTGGAGGTGGGGTCGCTAAGCTTGTATATGAGTTAATTACTGCGGATGCAAACCGACAACCAGAACGGCCAGCAAGTTCTTTTACAAAACCGATAAGTCATATATTACCAAGGACTATCCATTCTTCATCAAAAACAGCTGCTTAAAGATAATTGCTGCGACGTTGGAGAAATCCAGATCAAGTATCCCAACTTCATTCCAAAGTAGCTGGGACAATATAGTCAACAAGTTGGATGGTACCAGAATGGTCGACTATATTGACTTTCCAGTCTATGCTGTACCAGCAAAAATATGCCCAATGTGGAAGAATGATGACGCGCAGAAGGCGTTATATCAGCCGTCCCTAGGTTGTAGCTTAGCACTACAATGAAACATAGACGAGAAGATGATTAAACAGAAGGAGGAGTAAGTATATCTGCTTTGATGTGTATCTATATAGCTTACATATTATTCGTGTATAATTGCTTTAGAAGATGGCATAAGTTTCTCCTAAGTGAAATCAAGGCAAAGAGGTTGTCGAAGAGTGTGTTCCGCCTTCAATTCAAGGGTTGATGACAGTACGCAATTGATGGGACAATTGTAAAGTTTGCTTTAACTGCTATTAATCAGCATATTCATGTGTGAATAGTTGAATATCATGCATTAACGGAATTGATCACTGTGATAAACCGAACCAACAACTGTGAGTGGATTGACTGGATTGACTGGATTGACCGGATATACTTGTTCGACCACTCTATAATGGCGGACATTAAAACAAATATTGATGCTTCAATAAAAAAGTGAGCGAATGCCTGACATTCTTGTTGATATCTCTTTCCCTTTTTTCTACTTCTGCATTCTCAAATCATTTGATAAACAAAGATACATTTTCTTGTTTACCGGTAATTTTTATATATTCTTCTCTTGCAATACACGTTTTTATTTTCTTGTTCCTATCTCAAACAATCATGTGTAACCTTCAGCCATCATCTCCGTCTCAGTAGGGCTAACATGATAAGCAATAATGCCCAAAGCTTGATGTGTATTCGTAAGTATTCGCGAAGGTATGCTCTGTTATATGCTGTTGTAGACATTGATGTTTATGCCAGTTATTATATACAATTTAATCCAATTTATCAGATCAATTAGTTGATTTGGTTGATCAATCCTTGGTTATTCGATTTAAATATCAATGGTCGGTCAAGATGAATATTGATATACTCAATTAATGTGAATACCACCATCCACCTTAGAATATAGGGCTGTGGTTATGCTATTAATTAGTGTCAGTCACAGAACTCAACATAAAGAATTCCAAGTCTATAATGCTCATAATGCTAACTATATCAGTCATAATTGTATATTTTATTCATCGATTCTATTATCTACTCATCATAATCATCATCTAAATCATCCTCCAAACCAGCCTCTTCATCTTCATCTTCATCACTTTCAGTAGAACGATGAACAAGAGGCTTAATCAGACGATCAAAGTATGGATGAGGTCCTTGTGGATTAGATCGTTTGACGTGGTCGAAGTAATGAATATACACATTTCCATCTTTACGACCTAGAGGACTATTAATAATATAGTCACTCAGATTGAATGAATCAACCAAAGGTATTGCTTGGTCACGCACTTCTTTACATAGAGCATTGACACTACTGCGGATGAACTCAATTTGTGAAGGAGTAAAGTACTCATACTGCAGAAATGCACCTGCATTCTCTTCAATTGAATATAATCCATACAATAGACATATTCTACTGAGAATATCATGAATATTGCCAGATACTTTGAAAACACCATCAGCAAATCGATTAAAGAGATAATTGAATGAATGCAGTTTAGCTGCATAAAGACGAGATTGGGCTATCATAATAAAACGTATAAGAAGATATGTTACAATTCAATCGATAATTAACTTACAGCAATGCTCGTAGGCATCATCAGTGCTCATTCCACTCTTTAGACATTCCTCGAATTCGATACCGGCATTCTTCACAACATGAGCACAAACTACTTGCCATCCTTCTATGATTACAGCAGAATCTAGAATATCCTCATTCTTCTTGACAGAGCATTTCTTACCAATAAGCTCACCAAGATTATTGAGATAGCCAACACCAGGTGATAGCTGTTTTCCCTTCAATGCTTCAATATAGCTACTGATCAAATATCGGCCCAGTTGAAGTGTAAGAATGGTATTGTCACCCTCCCAAGTACATTGTACAGCAAAATCTTGATACATAGCAGCCAATCCTGTATATGAAGAATATCCATGACCACCACATGCTTGTCGGCATTGCTCAATAATATTTAAACAATTCCAGGTACAAAAAGCCTTGAGTCCTGCACTGGTGGAGTGTGTTTCTTTGAGAATTTCCATTACCTCCTCAATATCTGAATCTCCATCTTTAGCACCATCTAGCCTGGACATCATCATGTTATACATATTTGTCATTTCTGTGGCAGTAAACAGCATAGCAAATGTTTGTGCTAATAGAGGCATTAAGCGACGTTGGTGAATAGGATAGTCTAGCAGTTTTGTCTCTACATTTGAATTGGTAGAACTAAATTGTCGACGAACAGCAGCATAACGGATGGCAATAGTCAATGCCTTCTTAGATACATGAGCACTATCGGCAACCATTGTGACACGACCTTGGAGAAGAGCTCCGTAAGTCAGTTGCTGCATTCCGGGCTCTTTCACATCACCAGTTCTCGATACTTGTGTGTGCTTCTGGAGCATATAGCCTCGGGGTACACGCACATTAGTAAATTGAATCCACCCATTGTCGATACCATCTCTTCCCTACAAAAACCATGACATTTAGAGATACAGAGTTCCATTCTCTTTGATTGTTATACAATACCATCTTTTTACCAATATCACCAATACTGACTCCGGGTAATACATTATATGTTTTTGGGTCTCTCAATGGCACAATAAAGCACTTTGTACCGTATCTTTTACCCTTGACGATCAACTGAGCAAAAACAGCAGCATGGGTGGCCGAATGTGCTGCACCACCAATCCACCACTAAGGGATATCACAATGAATAATTTATCGCATATCCTCTTATTTTTGTTATTTTTAATTACCTTGGTTGCAGTGAGATTGGGTGTATGAATAACAAATTGATCAGCTGCTTCATCAAAGGTAGCTGTTGTCTCTAAACCAGGTACATTGGAACCATGGCCTAGCTCAGTCATGGCAAAACAGCCTACGAAGTTCGATAAGGATAAAGCACCCTTCTCAAACCAGTAACCCAATTGACCAGATGTGGCATTACTCTGGAGTGCTCCTATAAACAGACCATCTACAAATAACCAAATCAGTACTATGAAGACATCTACATGGAATCAATAGATTTACAGTGTACACCAAACCGAGTCCAAAACCCAGCATCTACTAAACTGACGATCTCCATGCGTTTCTTGAATGTCTCGACTGATTCATTCTGAAGGTGATAAAGCATGCTTTGGAACTGCCATTAAAGGGTTGTTGGTGAGTGTGGTTGTGAGGAACAACAGTGTGTATTTACCTTCTCCATAGTACGTTCCCGGAGTTCGGATTTGGAGATATCATGGATGTCATCTATTTTAAACAGAGGATCCCTCTCTAACTCTTGCATGATTCTCTCTTTCAACTAAAACCATCACATTCAATCTCTGGATCATCCAATGTGTTCATTTAACTTACTCTAGTCTCCTTCTCATCTCCATCCAATACATATGTTAATTCCCGAATATCAAAGGAAGCCTTGGCTCTTTCTTCATTCATACTAGCAACTGGGCTAATGACAATGAAGTTAGTTGAGGCATGGTAATGAGTAACAGCACAGTGTTATTTACTCAACAGCATTAGCATGTTCCTGTTCAGGTGAAAGGTGTTGTTTAATAGCTTGGATTCTCTTATTAGCAGAAGACATGGCAGACAATAAAGTATGAAGAGAAGAAAAACGTTGATTCTTGTTTACTCTCGCCTTTTGAATTTATATAATCAGGAGGAATTCTGCTATTCAATTTGGATAGAATGGAGTTAGTCTTCTTGATGGACGAATAAGGCGGATATGATATATTCATAATATGTAATGCTTCTCCATTTATATCGGAAATTGACTAAGGACTAAATCACCAAATTAGGCTGGAAATAACTAATATCCATGGCGATGGTTACCATACTTTCACGTGCCAGGATGAGTATTTAATGGTTGCCAAGGTTACATAGAAATCAAATGTTAGAGTGAATGATCTTGTAACCATTGCTTACTCATAACAACACTGCTTATAGAATATAGAGTATGAGGGGATTACTTGTGCGTATGAATATATAAACATTATTTTATTTTGATAATATATAAAGAATACTGGTATCATCATATAGAGGAGTCTTGATTTATGTTGCTTTCTCCTTTCCTTTTGCCTTCTTCGATAAGGGTTTGGACTTCTGTACTACAGAATGGCCATGTTGACACACAGCACATTCTTGATTGGATCCTGATTGAAGATTGAGACAGTCAACATGGAATCCATGGCCACAATTAAATACAATATATCTTTTCTGTACAGGGGGCTTGCAATCCTCATCATCTAAACCCCAGGCAAAAGAAGGCTGTAGCAGTGCAAGATCTAATATGTTAGCATTGCATATCTCACATATGGCACGCTGTGGTCGCCATCCCTTACTACGCTTGTTCATCATTTCTTGCAAACTACCGAAGAGATCTCGGTCAAACAGTCTATTGGTCAACTCAATTAATTTGCCTTCATATTTGTACGTGTCCAGCATACTCAAGAATATATCTCTAAAGTCGGCAAAAGTAGTCTCTCCTCGTGCCTGGGAATGAATAAGCCGTAACAATAACCTGGGAAGTGATATCTGTGGTGAAGTAGATAAAAGGAGTGATGTCAAAATAGATTGGACATACGACTTATACGAGGAAACAATGCGCTCATATATATCCTTTGATAATTTAGTTTCCTGTTCATTTCCAAGGGCATTGTGTATTTCAATAGAGGCTTCAACATATGCATCTAATAGGCGGAACCATAAAGTCTCCACTTCATCATTTTCTGAATACTCTTCCTCGTTTCCAATAGAATCTTCTCCCATTGAGCTGTCTTCTTCTTCAATACTCAGCTCGGGTACAGAAGGATGAAGCTCTTCCTGATGTATTTCCAGATCTGTAATATAGGTAGTATTGCTCTTTCTACTGCTGCTTTCACATAACCGAGTACTGACACGTAACACTCCCTTGAGACCGATAATGCAGCTGTTAATGATACTCAGTTCCTCAATTGATAAGGGAGCATGTGTGGCCTTGAACTTCTTGAGGATAGTAAGTATACCTACATTCTTGTCTTTAGCCACCTCCAACATCTTCTCAAGTGCTCCTTGGGTATCTCCGCATTTCTCCATGATCCACACTACTGCGTCCATCACACCATGCTTCTCACATATGCCTTGAATTTTGTCCAAAGGAACACCATCATCTAGCTTAGTATTAAAGTAATTGAATACACCGGATGGATCGAATCGGCACATGAGTTCGATATACCGTTCTTGTATTTCAGCATCAATATGAGGGAATTGAGGATCCATTAACAAATCATTATGATCGTCATTCTCCTGTTCTATGAGGTAGGGTTCAAGTAGTCCACGCAAATAAGAGAATAATCTCTTGTCTACTGTTGAATGATGTTCATCATCATCAAACTCTTGATCTTCCTCTAAGCGATGAATGGCATCTTTATGATCCCCACCCATAAAATACTCCACAATCTGAGCAGCCTTTTGGCCATCAATTTCAACAAACTGGGATATACGGATCATAAACACACGTTTCACATCCTCTATCTGGCGCTCATTGAGATTCTTTGAGCTCAAAAGTGTTTGTACACATCTAAATACTTGATCACGCTGTTCCTCGTCTTTCAGGTATGCCTCAACAAGCTTACCATACTTTTTATCTCGACGGTATACTTCTTCCAACACCTTCCAGAAGCCGGCTTCCTCGTAAAGAGATATCACATACTCCTCGTTGGTAGGTGTATACACTGTCAGCAGATTTTCGACAGCTTTCTGTCGTGCCTGTCGTGTCTCAGGATCATGATCTTCTGCTAATCGAACAAGTATTTTGTTGAGTGTTTTGGGGGGTAATAGAATGAATGTTGTATATTTGTGGAAATTGGATGCAATAAAGGTATATAGCAGTATGATATTTTCATTGGATATATAATCATAGGTAGACCCGGATATATGGTGATCATTAACAGGTACACTGATGTGGAGATTGGGGGAAGGTCGGTTGCCTCCAAATGAATGCACCGTTGAAGCAGAAAATGATTGCTTTGGTCGAGGAGGGGGTGGAGGTAATCCACTTCCTGTCAATCCTCCACCCATTACATCTAGCAATGTGTTGACAATGATCTGTCTAGATATCACCTTGCCTGGTACTTCCTCTTCAAATTTAGAACTGAGTATGTCTTCGCCACCGTTTAACCAAGGATCCTCAAAAGCAACTTCCAGAGCCTCCAGAAGCTTCTTTGTGTTGAATCTCAAAAGCAATCGTAAGTAAGGATAGGTTGGTTCAGAAACGGCTTCATCATCATCAGCTGTCAAAACCAGTTTACCCCCAACAGGAGGCCATATGACACACCTTCCAGAGAACACAAATGAGTAAACTGCACTTCTTGCTTCACTTGCTTCATCTGTAGCAGCGCAGGTAGCTCCATCAGGAAACGAACGACCAGTGAGTATTAACTTGAGATAATCAAAGAGCTTCTCTGCATTATGCCTTTTAGTCTCATTATTTTCCTCCCGAAGAACAGACCGGATCACCTTCAACATCTCTACCACAGGGCTTACATAATCAAACATACTTTTATTCCAGACATACATCATTGCTTCATACATTCCTTCACGGTGACACATACTGACAATCTGATCAATATCCAGACAACGAGGATTGACGTGCCAGATAACCTGCTCCAACTGATCCAATAATCTTTTTTTGCTATAGTGATCCACAAGAGCCTTCATAATAGCAGGTGGAACATCAGGCACTCTATCTTTAACAATACAAGGCTCTAACTCTTCAAGAAACACACCCTTCACATCGTTATCAGCAAATCTTTCATATACTGTATCAAACAAGACATCCGTATTATTCATACTCAAGCATGCTTGGATACATCCCCTGGCTAATGTTTGGTAGACTATAAGTTCACCACCAGCTACTTCATTCGTCATCCCTTCATAGCTTCGGTTAGAGGAAAATGTGTAGTTCAATGATGCCAACAACAAATCCATCAACTTCTCACCCACCATTGCCTTACGTGCCTCATCATCATCAGGTAATCCAATGACTGTTTGGATTCCAATACCATTGTAGAACGACGTGGCTAGTTCTATACTTTCAAGAAAGTCACCTGCCTGTACAAGTGCCAGTATACGATCGGCCCATGATAGTAGAGTTCCGTAATAAATTTGATTCAATCCCTTGATAAATAAAAGAAAGATGAGTTTTGTTTGTTTTGTTTGAAGCACTACTACAAAGATATACTTACCAATAGGAAAAGTTTTCCTTTGTAGCCTTTGATGGATCCAAAGTAAGCCATCTCGACTGTTTTCAGAGAGGACTCTGATGCTGAATATCCTGGATGAGATACAGTCATATTGTTGGCAGCATCCATAACCAAGTCTTTCAATGGAGCATTAAACCAATCATGATAAACCAACTGCTTATTCCTGAGACTGGTGTGCTGTGTTTCTTGCATATTTTTTGGATCGAATAGTATCATTTCTTCATTTGCTGTAAACAGAATAAGGATCTACATGTCTTTGTTATTCATTTGAATATCTAATTTCTCATCCTTCTACTCATCTACCTGTTTGTTAATCCACTGAATTCCTACAATAGCCTCTCGGCATTTCCATTCACCCATTCTAACAAACTCCAGACTCAAGCTACGTTTTGTTGATTTGGTGAGAGGAGGGCGAGTAGGTCGCGAAAACTTGTTCGTAGTTTGACTGCTGTTCTCCCCGGTCTTCTCAGCACTTACATGTATAATAAATAGATGATTTCCCCATGAAAAAGCAAGCATTGGATCAGATGCTGGCATTGTATCTTTTTTGAGAAGATAATATTTTTAGTTGGTTTGATTCACATCCAAATACACACATCAATATACCTTTGGATGACTCTTTAGACATAGTGGGTCTACTCTTTAGTACAGGTAACCATGCTAAACATCCTGATAAGTTCTCGACATTCGCTTTTGTGCAGTCTTTTCCGTCTATTCGATTCACCGGAGTAACATGGCTTGTTTTTGGTTTGAGAAATTTGTATTGTGTTTGTGTTGTGGGTTTCAATCCTACAATGATCATCTATTTAAACGATTAGAATTAGAGTTAAGGATCTAACCTGCAGGTGCTTATTATACCTTATATGGTGTAAGTAGTGCTACTAATCCGAAATTTTCTGCAGGATGAGGTATTTGGCCAAGTGGTAGAGGCTGCATGGCAAAAACTGTACTGGGTCTTCTTGGCTTTGTTATTACTGCTGGGGACTGCAGTCTCATTCTTGCATTGGCTGCCACATTCTGGGCCCTTTGTATTTCGGGTGTGATGGATAAGTTCTGATATCGACCCAAGATACGTATAGTATCGACACCATTCACTAAAATCATCTTATACAATACATGATAGAATGCCATGCCCTGGTCATCACCTGACACAATCACTGACTTCTTTACACCAACAAATCCAACATGCAGTATAGATGTACCTTTCACATGTCCTTCTTTTCTTAATACTTGTTGTTGAGGAGATGATATCACTCCTGCCACTTGACTAGGAGATATCGGGTTGATTGTGCGTATTGGGTGTGAGGGTTTTCTGATGTCCCATACGACAATATATCCTTGAGAATGGCCGCATGCAATTGTTGTATGATCTGCGGATATAGCTAAAGATGTGACTGAGCCCAGCTCAATTGCTACAACAACAGAAAGATTAGATACAAACAACATATTGTTCCTGCTAGAACATACCACGATTAGTACTTCCCAGAATACATTTCAAGTTCTGTGAGAAATCATATACAAATACTAGACTGCGAGTTGTTCCCAAGGCAATCAATCCACTGACAGCCATGACAGATATGAGTCCACTCTCTTGTTTGATGGCATCTGAGTACAACTGATCTGATATCTTCTTTAAGGGTGTCCATCTAAACGCCTCCCATGGTTCGATATTATCCCTGTCGATGTTCCTTAGTGTGCCGTCACTACTGATCATCATGGAATCCGAATGATCCATCGAGTCCAAGTGAGAAATAGAGCTAGAGGATTCTCCAGCAGAAGAGTCTAGTCGCTGCATGGATGAACTGCTGGGTGTTGAACTGATCGAGAGTTGAGAAGGCATTCTCTGGGGAGAAGAAAGGAAGGAAGATGGCTTATAAGAGTGCCTAGACAGATCAGAGGACGAATCCTGAAGTCAAATCAATCATTCATTAATCAAATCTGGCATCCTTAGTCAATCGTTTTTACTCACAAAATGCATTAAACTTGATTCACTTTCCATAGTGTCTGATTCAAGGGCGTCATCTGTTTCCCAATGGTCGGGTTCATTCAGAATATTCTCCAGACTGAGGTAGTTGGCTGCATAAATAAAGTGGATGAACAAAAAAATTAATAATAATTGGGGATCATGTACCCTTTTTACCTTTCTTGATGAATTCCTCATAGAATCCTATTTCATTCGTGATATCATCCAACAGATCCAACACCTTCTCCTTCTTCTTCTCGCCTATGTTGTTCTGGTTGATATTCTTCACTAATGGGCCTCCATTCAGGTGAATATAGAGGTCATCTCTGATCTTATACAAGGTGTCGAGAGTCGTTTGAATCGTTGACTCCGATATCACAGGTAATTCTAATTCAGGTATTCGAAGTGCCTGAAATGACTGCTCCAATGTAGTGAGTGAAGGCACACCATTCACAAGTCTCGTCTGATAGGGAACAGCATCCAGCAGTCGTGAAAGGGGGTCTGGCTGAGCACGCTCGAGTGGTTTGGGAGTGAGTGGTTGGGCGAATGAGGTTTGGAGAGGAGTATTGGGTCTATAGAGAGTTTGTGTTAAGGATAGGATTAATATTATTATTATTTATTTTTTTAAAACTAGGCTTTACATGGAGTAATCACCCTTTCCACTGACTATGGAACTCATTGACTGTGATCGCCGATGACTCATAAATGTCCTTAGATTGGCGAGATATTTATCTGCAAGCGCTCTGTCTTCTAATGCTGCCCTTAACTCCTCCGATAATTCTGCAGTGGCAGCATTGACATCGATTTCTATTTGATCCAACCGATCCTCTTCTTCCTCAGAACCCTCTTCTAATACTTCTTTCAATAATAGCTCATAATTAGCACGGAATGCTTTTAGACTGTTACTGATACTATTCTCCATTTCTATTGGAGTAAGACTGGGACTATCTTGACCCTCCATATTATCGGTTGCAGTCTATTTATTCTAATCGTAGATGTGAGTAACAGGTGATGGAAGTAGTAAAGGGGTTAAGATGAGTATAATAATTAATAATTAGGAAAAAAAACACACACAGAATAATAAATAAATAAATAAAAATATATATATATATATATATAATAGACTGTAGCTCTGTGCTTTCATGTCTCATTATTTTTTGCAACGCGGAGCACACTTTAACCACATGATACATCCTGTTCTTACTATATATGGTAAGTGTGGTGAAGAGGTTAGACATCACCAAATGAGTGTTCTTTCTTTTATAATTGTGTCAGAATGGACATGGATATTTTATATGAGAAATGTGCCTATTTATAAATGTTATATTCAATGTACATTATATATATATATTTATGTTGATTTATATTGAACTAATACTGCATTTATATCATTGAATATTTGGGTGTGTATTTACTATCCTCTGAAGGAAAATAGAACTCATCAGGCTTATTATTGTTATGCCTACGCTGGGTAGGTTGTTTTCTTCCGGTTGTACAGGACCTGTTGAGACGAGGGACAGGCATGGGAGGATGATTGCCCTCGGGATCATAATTCAACCAACTGTATGAAGGGATGGTAGCACTTTTGACAGAGGGATAGATGTTTTGCCCATTAGGTCTGTCAGCATTACTAGTGGGACCTGTGTTCAACTTCAATCCTTTCACCTGGAACCTCTCCTGATACTTTTTTTTTTCCGTATGTCTCTCTGAAACTACCTCTTCATGGGCTGGGACAGGAGGTATATCCGCATGAGACTCATTATGAATTGTCTCGGGTATGGGGCTAGAGGGCCTGGAGGAGCCACGATGAGGCAATTGTTGGATAGTCAGGCTATCTTGTCCATAATGTGTCTGACTCTCTATTGAATGAATTGACCTCTCTTCTTCATCTGCTCTACCCTCTTCTTCCGTATCATCATATTTATGCATGAGAGAGGAATTGCTATCTTCTGACTCACATACACTGTCTTCATATGGCATGCCATACATCATATCACTGTGGCTGGTTGTAATCTCATCAAAACCATACTGAATATCACCTGTGATTGCTGAATTATTGTGTAAATCCTTATCAGCAAACACAGTATCACTATTCAATATTAAGTCCTTCAACACACAATCCTCACGCCATTCTCCTGGTGATGTTTCTGCATGATTCAAATCGTGGAATATAGCTGGTGTGAATATCAACGTGATATTACCAGCCGTCATCTTATTCTTCTCTGAGTTCTTCTCCAGCCTATTATAGAAGATAAGTACGATAGATGAATAGAATAGAGCCACTTACAATGAAAGATGATTGATGACTGCCTTGAGTGTGTCATAGTTAGCAGGAGGTAGTTTGAGCAGACGAGTGAGGAGATTCATGAGTCTTAATTCAGTATCAGGTATTTCTAGAAAGGACTTAATACATCATGTTCTTGGTTTGATAAATGAAGAAGAGAGACTTACGAGAATAAACTAGTCTGTCTGTCAATTTGAATGGGAACAAGGGTGTCTGGAGTTCTCTGAAGAATATCTTGATGGTAGAAGCTAAACTGAACACATCCTCGGGCACATCATCTTGACCAATTTCAACAGCCGCCTCATCTCTCTCAAAAGCACACTTGATCTTCTCAATATTACTCTTCTTACCCGATACACGATAGATGCCTTCTCTTTCCAGTCCATTCAATCGCTCAATGGCTCCGATACACTTTGTGATCAACAGGGGAACGGTCCTGTTCCTTTGTTGTGCATATTCCATCAATGAAGTTCCAAATATGAGATCTATATGCTGACTATTAGTAAAGACTACATCCATCGAATGATGCTGCTGGTCTATCCCCACCTTTACAAACTCCTACTTTTCTGTTATGATAGAGAACGGGAGAGGGGCACTTGAACTTATCGAGTATACGCTTGAAGTCGGGTTCAGGGATCTCAGTTGTATTCACTGAATTCAATAAGTCATTCATGGGCTAATAGAGTAAATAGACATATGAGGCATGTATGGTTATATTAATAAGTGTGTAAAGAGTACCAATCGAGGAAAATTGTAACATACCTTCTCAGACTGTTGTAATTGGTCTATCTCGGCCGACAGAGTGAACTGTAAGACATCCAAGATCAACTGTGATTTCTTCTTATTGGCTGCTTGTATATGGGCCAAAGCAAGCTTGTTAAGTGAAGCAAGTTTCAATGCCTTTGAAGATGTCTCACGTACAGCATTTCTGTATTGAATATCTGTGATACGAATGGAAGATAAAAAAAAAGGGGGGGAGGTTAGAATGAGTATATTCCAATGTGAATATGTCTATATTTATTAGTCTACCAGCATCATTTATTTCTACTTTTAGTTTTGCTATTCTGATGTTTTGCTTATTTATGTCTTCCTGTCCCTTAGCATGGGAGAATTGCTTTTTCATGAATCTTTCGATTCTACTTTGATGAGAAGGAGAAGTAGCCAGTACACCATCAGTCTTCACTTTAGATCTGTCTTCATCCATACTCATATTCTTAGGTTGTTCATCAATAGAAGATCTGGCTGGTGACATAGCAACTGGTGACATGACATTGGTTGCTATGGGGGATCCTCCTTCTGTTGATTTCTCAATTTCTTCCCATTTCTCGACATATACTTTCTGGACCTATTATAGATTAGATGCATTAATACCATGAATAGAACAAGGGTAAATAGACGTACAACAGGTAATACTTGTGTTCGATAATGAATATAGTCTTGATTTGCTGCTTTTATCTTGGTCATGTTCTTGCTGAGTATCTTCTTTTGTTCATCCTACGTGCAGTATTAGTATAATGAACAGGCTCATTATTCCAGGCACTTACTTGGAATTCTTTCAATTCCTTTATCTTTTTCTTCATGTTCTCAATGTGCTGATGATGAGCTAGATTCAGGCCATCTGATAACCCAACATAATCAAAGAATTGTTTGTATACACCAGTTGCCTTATCTACATTGGCTATATTCAGAGCACTCATATTAATCTGCCTCATTTTATTCTGGTGCTCTTCTTCGAGACTCACTCTAGAGAAGCAAAAAAGGGTGAATACGATGTGTGATACGAATAGACTGGTTTTAGATAGACTACCTCTGGATCAAGTATTTCAATACATCGGCTATGTGATTAATGATCAGTGATTTCCCTACTGCTTCTATCTTCTCAGAAGGGGCATAAACAGTATCACTTATGGCTTGATCTTCCCTAGAAAGGATAATCTGTTATGGTGTGAGTGGGTTGAATAGAATGGATGTGTTACTATGGAAATACCTCAGTCTTCGGTGGTATCGTTGTTTTCTTCGAGTACTTTTTGGAAGGAGTAGCCATGTATTAGTGGTTGCTATGTAAATGATAAAAAAATAAGGTATAAAAGAAGGATGTTAATATAACACTTCTAATCAAGCAATAAACACACAAAGTTTAATTGTGTTACGTAACACAAAGTTTGAAATTCATACTGTTCTCTCATTGTATATATTATTAGTGCAATCACAGTCCATATCGCAGGTATTTCAGAGTGTATATTTTTATTATATTATTACAATATTATTAGATGAGATGTATGTTTGTCTTAATGATATATATATTTGCTTATATGTGGCCTATAGCCATTTAACGAGTCAACCCTCTGTCTACCAACATAAGACTACCAATAAAAGTCAGGTTCTATATGGAGAATGATTAGAATAAGTAAATAAACAATCGCTCTTTGTCTTCCTTACCATCTTGGGTCTAACTTCCACAATATCCTCTGGCACTAAGAAGATGGTAGCACCCAATTTACGGGCAATAGAAATAGCCAGTTTGGCATTGTTAAATGAATCTTCTTCTGTTCTGCCTGATGTGACAAGTGAATAATCAACATATCCAGGTTTAATGCCATTAAGAACATCCAAGAAGAAAATACCAGTACTCAGACTTCTGTCCTTGAATGAACTCATTCTACTCTGTTTACCACCACGCTTTACTGTTTCATTAGCCCATCTGACCAGATCCATATCAGAAACAGAGCGACCTGCTTTATTCAATGATTGAAGTGTGTGCACAATATTCTCTCTCATGATCTGCCACACCAATCCTAGAGTCAGAGTACGTTGTCCATCCACAATATCTGCACCCTGAATTCCCACCAAGGAGAATCCATGTTCTTGGCCGAGATGGACAGCATAATTACAGTTCTCAATTTGCTTGAAACGAGAGAGGGGTTGTTTACGACCCACTGCACGCCAATTAACACTTCCAGGCAACACTTTTTCAAATGCCTGTAAGATGACTAAGCCATCTTGGAGATCCTCAAACAGATTATAGACACCAGGATCGACATTCAGGCTGTTAAGCCAGAGTGTGAACACTAAATACCAATATCAATATCTACTGTACCATCCCACATTTCAAAGTACTTACTTCTAGCCTCACGCTCTCCTTCAGCATCAAATGGTTCAATCTCAGGTGCTTCTTCTTCTGACAAAGGATCCAATCCAGGATGTGTATTGAACAGATGAGCAACAAAGGCAAGATTCAATTTGGGATTACCGGCCACCAGGGCAGTAGGAGTCAGATATTTGCGACAGTTGATCATCTCAGCATTATCCAATACCATTTCAGCTCTTCTCATTACATCTCTCTCATGAAGGGGATCACGAGAACAGATATCAGGCTTGAGTTGATTCAAGAGAACAGTGTAATTCTCACCATCAGACACATCCTTTGAGAAGTTATGGACTCTATTAGGAAAAGGGGTTATGAGCTAATCTATAGTGTATAAGCGCACATATTCTCTTCATACCTTCTTTCCCATCCAGCAGCCCTTAAGTGGTAATTGAACCACCTTAGTAATATCTGATCAGGAGGTAACTTGAGAAGATCCTCGAGTGATTCACCATCTTCCAACAGGCGATAGAGTTCTGGGTGTTGTTTGATGTCAATCTTACTAAGAAGGCCTCGTTTGATGATTTGCCAGATTAAGCCAAGAATCAAATGTTCTCGGCCTTCAATGAGATCGGTGGAACCAATATTGACTACGGAGCACCCGATGGCCTTGGCAGAATTGATAACGATGTTATTGTTCTCGACCATCTGGAAGCTGTTCATTTTCTTGGACACATTGAGTACACGCTCATCAATAGTGTCAGGAACAGCATCATTGATCAGTTTACAGAGAATGAGACCATCTGAATGAACACTCACTTTAGTTATTCGATTCTCCTAATAAAAGAATGAGCTCTTCTTACCTTTGCATTCATCAAATAACTGCATTGTATTGGTTGGAATAGGTAACCGATGTTGAATATGCGCATCTCCTGCCAAGACCCCATTGATATGGTGGGTGAATTCAGTGCGTTCATCATCATTGATGGTGTGTGTTACATTGGCATTGGTTCCTTGCACCTTAATCTTGTTCTTGTGTACATCAAATGCACCTCTATTTCTACCTTCCTTTAATTTGGCAGCCAACTAAGAAAGAGTGGGTTCTATTAGTTCAATTCTTGGCAAATAAACATGCCGTCATTGTTCCCATAGTTCAAACGCCGATTGGTCAATACATAGCATGTTATCCCATACGCGCTTCTCTCATCCTAGAACATTCTATAGTTCACTTACTTCGATGAATTCCTCGACGTCAATCTTACCAGTGGCATTGGAAGTGACATCCTTCAGTGTTGCTCTTATTTCATCGTAATTACTCGTGAATCCTGTGTCTTTACAAGCCTGTTGTATCTCACGTTGATCAAGATAACCATCATTGTCCAAGTCTATTTCACTAATAGCAGTTGTTAATACAGTGAAAACAACTGAGTGTGTATATATAGAGTGTTTATACCCTGCATACACACACTCTCTCTCACCCACACTTTTTACACTCTGCATACACTCTCTCTACATTATATATTCGCACTCTACACCAACACTCGTTCCCTATACTGTATACACTCTGTATATTTACCTGAATTGATCAATGAGGTTATTGATTTCATTTACCTGAAATTGAGGGTATTTTCGTTGTAGAGTGAAGGCGTTTAAGACCATTTATTGTATATGAAGTAAAAAGAAAAAAGAGAGAGAGGGAATAAAAGGAAGGAGGGGGAGGGGGGGGGTTTTTATAGGCTGCCCTCCAGATTGAACATCAGCTTATATACAGTTCTAATGACGTACAGAATATAGATGGTTACACAGGTTGATTTATTCCAAATTGGATATACTCTCACTCCTTATTCTTATTCTCGTCTTCTCTCTTTCTTCTTATACACTAACTAATGCCTAACCCATTTGAAGAAAGAGGTCCTATGCATGGCAATGCCTATGAAAATACTCCTGCTGATCATCAGTTATATGAAATACACCGTATGCCATCACCAGCCCAGTTTCATCCATCTGTCACTACCTACAAGGAGTCAACCAAAGTATTGGAAGAAGAGAATCAATGGTCTCCCCCGCCACAGAACACAAATGCATACCAATATTCAGGCACTCCATATAACAATAATGATATACAACCAGCAACTGATATACCTATCACACCTATTGCACCCGAGAAAGTGGATGCTGAGGCTAATGTGGTATTGTCTGAGGAGAGACACAAGCCATCTAAGATAAGAGGATTGTTTCGCCTCATACTTTTAGTATTCTCGGTGGGATATTTGGGCTTTGCAGCAGGTGCATCTCCTGTAAGTGATCATTCAATTGTATAAACGACTGTTTACTCACTCTCAATTCTAGTTCTCTGGTGTCCCCGTTCCATTTGATAATCAGGCATGCTTCCATTTCCTATACGCAGTGGTAAGTGGTTTTTATATTATGAATGAGACAGTGTGACTGACTTCTATCAACCAGGCTGTAATCTCCTTCCTTGTATCTGCATATCATATCACATTGTTCTTATTCCGTCGATTCGGGCGTGGGAGGAAGTTGAAGAGATATATGTTGATATTGAGTGATTTCCTCCTTGCTCTGATGTGGGGCATCGGTATTATCATTGAAATCATCAAATTCAGGTGTCCAGTAGGTGGATTAAATGGCTGGTGTAACTTCTATAACACATCCATCTTCTTTGGATTTGTGTCCTTTGTTCTCTATGTTGTTGTATTAGGGTGGGATATAGTGGGATCATTCATCCATAAAAAGTGATCATAGTCATAATAATACCTTTTAATAATAAACACACACACACACCCAGATTGAATGTCTTTATGTGAAGTACCCTTGACCTAAATGGCAGGTGTCAATGATACTATTTAATTTTATTTAATTTTATTTATTTATTTATTTATTTTTCAGCCCAACCATCTATCTCTAGTGGATACTTACTACTTCTCATGTCTTCTTCGTCGATATTAGACTTGATCAACCAAGAGATTCAATCAATAGACACTTCTATTGATCTATTGAATGAACAAAGAAGCAAATTAGTGCAGAAAAGAGCGCATATTATAGATAGAATCACCAAGAACTCTGTGACAGCAGTACAGACAAACAACTATGACTCCACTCACTTCCCTTGGTCAGATGAGATGGTATCACTGGCACAAGCATACTTTGGTATCAATGAATTCCGTTCATTACAACTGCCCATCTTGAATGCAGCACTTGATCAGAAGAGAGATCTATTTGTCGTCCTACCTACAGGTGGTGGCAAATCATTATGTTATCAACTACCTGCATTATTAGAGAGAGGATTCACACTAGTGATATCACCATTGGTATCATTGATTAAGGATCAGGTATATCACTTGAATGAGGCTAATATACCAGCAGAGTATTTGACAGGTACATCCACCAAAGAGAAGATAGCATCAGTACAGAAGGAGATGGTTCCTGCCAAGAAAGGTGATACCACCCCATTCAAATTACTCTATGTAACCCCAGAGAAGATAGCCAAGAGTAAGAGATTCATTGCCAGGTTAAATAAGGCTTATGATGCTGGCATGCTCACTCGTATAGTGATTGATGAAGCACACTGTTGTTCTCAACAAGGACATGATTTCAGGCATTAGTTCTAATAGATGTTGATATTGACTTGATGTATTGATTTATAACCTCTTACCTCTCAATAGACCTGACTATAAGCAGCTGAATATTCTGAGGGTTAATATGTTCTTATGCACTCTATTCTGGTTATACTCATCACCCTCATCATAGACACTCTTTCCCAAGACATGTATCATGGCATTGACAGCCACATGTCCATGGTCAGTAATGAAAGAAGTAATGCGTATACTGCATATGAAATTACCCCAATCTACCAATGGAACCCTTGTCTTCAGTGCTCCTCTTCATAGTAATAATGATACTTTAGTAATTTAAGGGAGTACATGATGATTGACAATGAAATAGGGCCCAATCTAGTGTACCAAGTAGTACAGAGACCGGACACACCGGATGAGACTATCCGACATATATCAAAGTGGATTACTACCCATTATCCCCATGAATCAGGCATCATCTACTGTCTAAGTAAGAAGGATACAGAAGTAGTGGCACAGAGCATCTTTAAAGAGAGTAAAGGGAATATCAAGTGTGGAGCATATCATGCTGATTTAAGTGAGGTAGAATAGAGAATGTACACACGATAGAAATACTGTTCAATTGAGTTCGATTCCCTTTAGGAAGACAAAGAATATATTCATCAGCAGTGGAGACAGAATAAATTACATGTGATAGTGGCTACCATTGCATTTGGTATGGGTATCAATCATCTTAATACCAGATTTGTTATCCATCACTGCATGTCCAAGTCACTAGAAGGGTACTACCAAGAGAGTGGAAGAGCAGGCAGAGATGGGAAGAAGGCAGAGTGTATTATATACTACCGTGGCACAGATGGTAATATACGGGATAAATTGAAGGTGTATATATTAACATACAACAAATGGATAGCCATGCGCCTGTCTTCATTGGTAGTAGGAGAGGTAACTGGACAAAAAGGGTGTAAGTAGAGCTTGTTTGTGTGTGAATAGTAGTATCTAAATGGTTCAATGCAGTATTTGAGATGATAAGATATGCACAAGACTATCTTACATGCCGTAAAATATTGTTCGAGCGATATTTTTCCTTGGATTCTGGAGACAAGGAAGGCTTGGTGAATAAAGTGACACCTGATCAACCCTGTGGTATTTGTGATAACTGTAACAGATCAGAACGAGATGTTGTGATTGAAAATATCCAAAAGGAGGCCAAGACATTAGTACAGCTGTGTTACTTTCTCAAGGAATACAATGAGAGAGTGACTATGGCGAAACTAGTGCAGATGGCACAGGGACGAGGATTGGGCATAATCAAGACAAGAGTGATGAATGATCCTGATGTTCATATTCCAATTGACCGTAAATTCAATGAAACTGTAAGTGTTTGTGTAGATAGAAGTGTAATTGACTAATATGTCTATATATAGGATATAGAGTGTATCATCAATACACTATTACTGGAGGAATATCTGTCCCAGGATTATCTGTTTACACCCTATTCGACTATCATGTAAGAGTATATTGGTATACCAATTGAGAATAGTCACTTATATACTGCACAGTTACATAATAGTAGGGCCTAATGGATCCAGTTTATTGTATGATGACACTCTCACCTTGGAATTCAATTGCCTGTCTATGAAAATGGATAAGACCAATAAGAGGCGCAAACTAAATAAGGAAGTGATATGTATAGATGAATAAAAAAATTAGATGATTTACCATACAATCAGGAAAGAATGGGTCAGATGATATATACGGCTGATAAGAAGGATAAATAATAAGGGGGATAAGGAGAAGTGGGGGGGGTTAACAATAGAGTTTAATACACACACACACACTTCCTTAATAGCATTCAACTCCGATGCTTTATTTATTATCATATAAGAAACCCTTCTCTCTAACACTCCCTCTCTCTCTCTCTCTCTATCTCTCTTTATTTATTCCAATTCATTTCTCTACCTATGATTGCTGCTTCATCCAATAGAAAGATACGCCCTAGACTCAGAGTAGTTCCCGCTAGATATTCACAGTCTACGCCCACCACACATCTCTATCAGCAACATGAAGATGATCCCCCTTATTCACCCACTGCATCCACTACCTCATACATGTCTTCCTTCTCATGGATAGCAGAAAAGTCAGCCTCTGAATTAGGCGTCTTATTGAAGAATGCCTATAAATCACTGAAGGACAAAGAGAAGAGTAAATACTCGCTTATTCACTTGTACACTTTGTATTAAATCCTTCCTTTTAGATCTCTTATTGGCTGCTGAGATTGGTAAATCCTTATTGGAGCATAATCAAACACTCAAATCAGATTATGATACACTATTACAGAATGTACGCCAATGTCAATTAGAAGTAGCTGAGGCAGATGAGACCAGAGAGTATTTTAAACAGATCAATGAAGAGAAGAAGAGAGAAGGGGAAGATGAAGACAATAATATGAGGCTGATATCAAGTAAGAAGGCACACGATGAGATCATCCAATCTCTTGAACGTAAGAATGCTGAACTACAACAGATGCTGGATAACACAGTCAAACAGAATGAATTAAGCCTACAGACTCATGACAAGAAGCAGAGAAAACTGGAGGCAGAGATTGATATATTAAGACAGAGCTTAGATACTGCCGCTCAGAAGGTACAGGAATTAGAAGAAAGTTGCAATGTCCAGCAAGAGAGAGCCAAGAGGTTAGATGAGAAACGCGAGTTTGAACAACGGGAGACAGATGATTTAGCATTGATGGAAGAACTGGCTGAAAAGATGGAGGAGATGTTCAATGAGAACAAACACCTGGAACAGTCCAAGAAGACCTTGGAAGACAAATTGGTCGCCTCATTGAAGGATCTGGAACTGCTAAGAAAAGACTTTGAGAACTTTGAGTTGACTAACCAAGGATATGCCAATCTTCAGGAGGCATTCACTCGACAGACTACACATATTAGAGAACTCAATGACAGTCTAGAAGATCATCGTAATGTCTTGTCCGGTCTACGTGACAAAGGCCTCTACACATCAGCCACCCCTAGTTTATCAGGCCATCAATCCATCTCCAGTATATCTAAAAAGAGTCTGATGGGGGAATTAGAGAATGCATGGAACAAGAACTTCTTAACCAGAAGCAAGTCACCCTCATTTCCCACTATTTCATCTAAATTAAGTGATGGTATGAATAATTTCACATCGTTCTACAATGCACCAGCAGACTATGCATTGGATACTATTCTGTCTGGTGTTGGCATTGAAGACCGTACTATTCTTGATCAAGCAGAGAAGATGCTCATTAGCAGAGTGTATGAGGATGAAGACCTATATGACCCTAAGCAGCCCATGTTTGCAGAACACAATATCTATCCACCCTGTGAGCGTGTATTATTCCATTCTAAGATGGGTAAATCAGAAATAAAGAAAGGGCTTGTCCACCGTATTTTATTCCATATACGCTACCTATTCCGCTCCTTATTAAGGTGGTGTAGATTCGCTATTATACTGGTTACAGCCATCCTTATTAATCTGTGGAAAGGCCCTAATCTGATCATGGATAGATAGTTTACCAGTTATTTTATTTGTGAGTATATTTTACATATCATCATTCTTTGTCATCTCATCTTTCTTCCCATATGATTGTCTTTACCTGTTTTCCATTTTCTATTATCTTCTGTGAATATACATACACCAATAAATACATAGTCCACTTAAATATTCATCTAAATAAGGGTGTTTTTACCACAAATTTAAGAGAATTTATACACATATATACGCATGTTTATACACTTGTATATACACTTGTTTATACACTTATGCACACTTGTTTATACGCTTATGCACACTTGTTTATACACTTCTGCACACTTGTTTATTCACTTATACACGCTTGATTACACGCTTTTATATGCGCTTATGTTCATCTTTATTCACTTGATATTACTAATAGTCTCGTTAATGATATCATCATACCATTTACTATAAACCTTTCGATGGTGATTACATAATCTCATGATGGCATGAGTTAATTCCATTAAGTGTGGTTGTACCTGTTCCAATCCGTAGCTACTAATGATTGCATCATTCACAAATACCCCATTCTGTATACTGCTCTTGATAACAGATGATACTCTGCGTGATAATAAGCAGTAAATGGTGTCTGTCTGGGATAACACCTTATCGACCATTGTCCTTATCATTCCTCTGTTCTCAGGGCGGATGTTCACACTTCTCTCTATTTCTGCTGATAGATTGTCTATGGAGGTAGAAGGACTCTTGAGGAGTGTCAGCAGTGTATTGGCCAGTGTAGACAAAGATGAGTGATTGGATCCAAAGTTCTTGGCTAACATAATCAGGCAAGTAACCATTGTCATTGCCTGTGCTTCATTCTGGAACTGGGCCATTCTATCCACATCCAATCTGAGTGTCTCTGGTAACATATTCTCCTCAATCAATTCAGATTGACCAATCAGAGACACAAAGGCTTCTTCAAAGATAGCATCATGGGTGGGTTTGTTATTTGCTTCGGGTGATACTCCCTCTGGATTCCTTCTGGCTGCTTCTTCATATAGTTTATAGACTGCCTTTGATATCCATTCAGTTGTACGGTCCAATCGAATAGCTCCATTGTTCATCAACAGTGTAAACTTCTCCCTTTCATACTCTACAGCCATTGTCATTAGGTGTGGTCGGAGTGATCTCAGCCTGAAATTAGCCAAGTCCATGCTCATGGCCTCCAACAGATGCATTATCTTCTGAATTCGCTCAAGTGGTTCCATAGAATGCAGTACCTGTATTTCTTCATCTCGTACAGGTGCACACATATCAGACATGCAATCTATAACAAATGATGTCATTCTATCCATATCGAATGCACCCTGTCTGATCTGCTGTTCAATCAAGGATAGATCCATTGCCTCATTAATGTTACTGTGCATGGAGTTACCTGGTCGTACTAGAGATAACAGGCGCTAATTTCATTGTGTTAGTAAAAATGATCTCATTCTTCTTCTTTTTGTATGATTTACCTGTTTAACGTCTGCTATTAACGGGATCATTTCTTCCATTCTTCCCCCCTCAATATCCTCCTTCAGCTTATCAAAGAAAGCCTTTTCAGCCATTGCTTTCACTCGTTTCTCGAGTTCATTTGTGGAATATGGCTGGAGTTTGAATTCTGGGTTCACAATGAGTTCATGTGCCAGTTGCTCATTAGTGATTTCAGTAGAGGGAGGAGTATAACCAGTTAAAAGCTGTGCAATCTGTGAAGGGTCCAGCTGTACATGGTTCTCCTGTTGATGCTCATATTCTTCATCTAATTGGGGAGAACGGGGACTGTTGCTGTTGAGTTGCAGTTGATTAAGAGCAGCCTGCAGTTGATCCATTGCGTCTGATCCACCCAACTTCTCTAGCTTGCCCTTCACTTGTTCCAATTGCTCCTCCAGCTGATCACCCATTTCTTCCTTGAGAGTGTTCTGGAGAGTGAATAATTCGATATAATAAGCAATCATATTCTGGATGAGTTGTTCTCTGTCTCTTGCTTTCCATGCCTCGAACAAGATATTGTATTTCTCCCATGCATCCACAAATCTCAGTCTGGCAATGGTCGCACCAGGACGACCATGTGCTCTCAGCCAGTTTTCGAATACAAACAGCATTTGTTTGGCAGAAGAGAGTAGGTTCTGTTTGATTTTTAGAGTTAATTGTTTGTTTATCAGGAAATGACTGTAACTACTTTTTTCTTTTTTACCTGTTCATCTGCTCCATGTATATCATGCAAGACCTCTTTTGGACACATGAGGGTCATGTATGCAGTCAGTAGAACACGTGCATGATATCGAGTGCCACTATCTGTTATCTTCAGGGCGACATTGAGTATCTTTGTTGTGACTACAATGACCTTTGCCTGGTGGATGAGTTTACCCAATGCATTGAAATTGAGCCAGGTGTCTTGGTTGGAGGGAGAAGGTAAGCCCAGTTCCCGGAATGCCTTGAGGAGGATAGACCAAGAAGAGGGTTTCTTTGTCTTGATGTCGGTGGGTGGTTGGAGAGAAGTAGTTCTCATCATGTTGATTGTTAAAGAAAGAGGTGACGATGGATTGTTGGTGTCGGTGGTAGAAGAAGTACTGGAGTGAGTTGTTTTCTTCTGTAATTTATATCTATTTAAGTGGGCCAATCGCCTCTGTTCAGTCTTCTGGAACCTACTTTCGAGTTCAGCCTTCCTTCTCTCTTCCATTGGATTATTAATACAGACATTATTGAATATCTCTTGATTCTTACCTTGTTCTTCCCGTGATCTCTTCTTATTCTGGAGAACAATGCACTTGGCTCTCTCCACACTGTTCTTGGAGGCCACTCGCCTTCTTTCAATGTGCTGATTTCGGTTGATTTCAGCTATTTCCATTGATCTCCTCAACAATCTGTGCTTATTCTCTCTCTTATCTTCTCTTTCCTTGGCTATTCTTTTTACTTTCTGGAAGTTCTGGTGCAGTTTCTTCTTTCTTTCTTCCAGTATGGCCATTCTCTTGGATTCTGCCTCTTCTAATGACATACTGGATACATTGGAGTACCGATTAAAACGCCTCTCCAAATGAAATGGTCTCTTGGATATCTGATGGAGTGATACAGCATCGATGGTATAGAACCCAGTCTTCTCATTATAGTCAGCCAGACTGTTGATAGTGTTACTCATTTAAGTGTGTATTTATATATATATATATATGTGTGTGTGTGTATAGAAGCCAACAATGAATAGAATAGATAGAAGAGAAGGGAAGAAGGAAAAGTATGAAAGGAAGTATATTATATTATAAATCAGAAACCTGTGACTTCAACACACGTGCATTCACCTTCATGCGTAGTTATTTAATACGTGCAACGTAATGATTAGGAACAGTACAAATGGCATGGAAGATGTACCAGAAGCACTCCCTACTTCGGGGGTGGATTTGGCTGAGTGACAGTGACAATAATTAAATTTCCGTATGATTATTGACATTCATTGTTGATTGTACCTCCAAGTGTAATGATGTCTATTGGGTGGGACTAGATAAGGAAGATCATAGGATCCATTCTTGTTCACTCGGTTAATTCATTCATAAGGATATAATCATCATCTTTGTACACTGTCCTACAGAGAAAACATATTTGATTATGAAGGAGTATGTGGTTATCTTACATGGGTTAATTTATATGACAAGAAGGGGATGTGACGGTCAATTGAGTGTGTGAATTCACCCTTCTTTTTATTTTTTCGATTACTGTTACCTTCTACTAAATAAGGAATCACTGTATTAAGGGCAAATGGTAGGAAAGAGATTACTGTTAGTTGGACAGCTTTATTATGATATTATATTGCATGTGAGTGAATACCCTGAGGAAGACACGAAGATTGGGGTTGTTGGCTCTGAGAAAAGAATAGGCGGCAATACCTGTAATACAGCCAAGATATTGGGTCAGTTTAAGGAGTGCTATGATGTGGGTTTTATGTCAGCTATTGGTTCTCGTGAAACATCTATGTAGATATCATGATATATATTACTTTTATCATTCGACTTTACTAATGAACTAGATTACTAGATCGATAACTGATCAATTGTCCAATCAATACAATATATCGAGCAAGGCATTGTTGTATAGGGATAAGCATACTACCCCTACTTCATACATCATCCACTCTCATGTATCTGACTCCAGGACTATCATATCCGATAACAAGTAAGTCACATCACTATCAATAATGTCTCTATCTGACCTTGTATCCAGCATGAAGGATATTGCTTTTGATGAGTTTGTAGATATGTATAACTGTGTGTATAAGGAGAATCATCCTGAGTGGATTCATTTTGAAGGTCGCAATATCAGTGAGACTGTTCTTCAGATTAAGTGGTTACATAAGAAGGCAGTCGAGGAAGGTTGGAGAGATGCTCTCACTATCTCAGTTGAAGTGGAGAAGCCAAACAGGGATCATATAGAAGACCTCATCCCAATGGTAATACTCTGGTGTTCTTACTATCTATACTCATACCATTCTCTTATAGGGCGATGTTATATTCTTCTCTAAACTGTTTGCACAGAAGTATGGATATGACTCTGCTTCTTCGTTTTTATCCAACAAGTTCCATACTATTATCAAGCCAAAGTATGATATGCATTATACTAGACAATGATCTGTATCTAAATGTTTATAGGGCTATTATGTTCTGTACATGGGGATCAAAAGAGGCTGCTGTCTATGATAATCATACTCAAGATATCTATTCATTATGTCCTCCCAGGGTGGATCAAGTGGTAGACTCTGTAGGGGCAGGGGATACTTTTATTGCGGGTATAATAAGAGCATTGTCATGTTTATCCGATCTGCGACAGGCACTTGCTTATGGATGTAGGTTGGCCAGTGCAAAGGTCACCCAGCATGGATTTGATATAGTGTCAAATGATCCATTATTGAGTAGTATAAACGCCGATTGAATTGATTTGTTTGAAATGTGCATTGACTGTGTGTATCTAAAATGGAAGTTTTTGATTCTATTGTTACCATGGAATTTGTAATCTCCATGTCGACAACATAATTTAATATAATAACTATGGCAATAATGATTGTCCCGGTAATTTCTTTTGATATAAGCAAGATATAACATGTATCATAGTTTGAATGTAAAAGCAGTACAATTTAATCAAAGAACCCCATGTGTCATTCAAATCTATTACTCCTCTCTCTGTAATTATAAATAAAGCACATTATTCAAGTTAGTTTATCTGTAGTGATTACTCTAATTTGTCATTACACTATAAGATGGCACATATTCTTGAAGGTGGCAGAACATTACCCAACAGAAGTAACCTCAATAAGGGTCCGCTTCAATCCACACATAACACTAAACAGAACAGCACAATACATTGTCATAGATCAACTAACAGCCATGATTTAGATAATGCATCAAATAAATTAGAATACAATATAATAGATAAGCCTGATACCATAGACAGGTTAGATGAGAAGAGTGTGGACTGCCTCAAGAATATGAATGGGGCTCACGATACATACAGTCCTGATGTGAATGAACAAAGCTCAACATCTAGAGTTCTCGTGACAGCCACACATCCAAGCTGCAAACTAGTGTAACCCCTGTAATGCTATTTTACCATATCATACTAATGCCCATATTATTAGACACTATATGATTGCAGGTATCCAGATCTCGGTAAGTCCAAGTCAGAGCAACGGAGTATTCTATCCATTTACACAAGAAATAGATAAACAGTATGCATAAATGTAAATCTCAGGAAGACCTATTCGATGAAACACAAAAGATAGTATTTGATGGGTAATAGAAAAATAAGAAAAGATTTATATATTAAATATTCAATTGTTACTTGTCATTCAGAGATTGGAGTGAAGTACTTCCAGGCAAGCAGCACAGTTATAGGTTCAAGGACTACGCTCCTCAAATATTTATGAGGATTAGGAAATCTTATGGTGCATATGCAGAGGATTATCCGGTAACTACAATATAGGATAAGCAAATACTAGTCTCTCTGAACTGTGAATTAGATATCATTGAATTATGAGCCTGGGTTTTCCGTGATAACTTCTCCCGGTAAAAGTGGAAGTGTTCTATTTTACTCGGGTGATGGCCGCTTTATTATGAAGACCATTTCCCGCACAGAGCACAAATTTATGTTGAAGATACTGAGGTCGTATTCCACGGTAAACAACAGTAAAACAGTATCCACTTACTGTGCTCACACCATTTATATATATCTATATGTATTTCTATAGTATATGTCATTGAGTCCAAATACATTGCTCTGTCGATATTATGGATTACACAGAGTGAAAGATCCTGATAACAAAAAGTTCTATTTTGTGGTGATGCAGAATATATTCCCAGATAGATATCATATTAGTAGAGTCTATGATATCAAAGGCTGTACACATCATAGATACACTCATGAAGATGGAGAAAGCAAGGTACTTATAGTATTAAAAGATCTCAATTGGTTCAAAGATAACCAGTCCTTGAAGATGACTGCAAAGAAGCGTAAGGAATTTATGGCTCAAATAAAGAGTGATGTCGAGGTAGAGTAAATGTATGGAAATGGCAGCTTATGAACTAATATGAACAAACAAATGCAAAGTTTCTAATCAAGTCAGATATTATGGACTACAGTCTACTGGTAGGCATCTATGAGGTAACTGAGGACAGTCCAATACCCACTTCACCAGGAGAGGTAAGATATCAAGGTAACCAATATATGATACTATACTAATCCACTCTCAATTGAAGAAATCATTGATATCTGCCAATGGAAATGAGAAGTCTTTGTATACATACACATCTAAATCACACACTTCAGATAGAAGACTGACACTTATTCAAATAGGGATAGATGCAGTGTGTTCTATTCTGACTATGGAGGGTATTCATCTGCACAAGACCCCAATACAACCCCATCAAACTTGTATTTTCTTGGTGTTGTTGATTTATTGACTTTCTTCAGCTTAAAAAAGAGGCTTGAGGGCTGCCTGAAATGCATAGTTGCAGAAAAGGTAAGCTATTGTTCCTATTAAGGTATTGCAACTGAAAGAAAAAGAGTGAAGTTTTTCTTGTCTACAATCTCTTAACTCCACGTTTCTGAATTTAATTGATCTTTCATAATTACTGATTACCTATTATGGGTTGTCATAGTAATGATTATAAACATGTGATTATATTCACTAATGACTTATTCTAATACAATTTCAACAGGATCATATATCAACCATCCAGCCTGGTCTCTATGGAAAACGTTTCCTAGCCACAATAGAAGCCATAGTAACCGTTCCCAGAAGGAAACGATACCAGTCAGGCCAATGATATAGATACCTACAATAGACATTATCCTGCATATCTCAATTTCATATGATAAATACAAGCATAGTTCACCTAACTCAAAATAGTGTGATTTTTTAAGGGCCTAAGTGTTTGTCATGTGTGTATATAAATTTGGGGGAAAAGGGGGAAATGGATGAGATAAATACGAGGAATGATTTCACCCAACATTTACCTATTTCCCTTCACCTATCCTCATACTTTTTTTTGATATACACCATCCAATTCAATCATTTATACCTTCAACTCAAATGAATCGTTCTCGTTTTCCTTGTAGATGGAGTACTTGTGTGTCTGATTTCGATAATGTCGAGGATCTATTCAATCATCTGTCAGATGAACATGTAGGAAGAAAAGCAACCAATAACTTATGCTTGCAATGCCATTGGAATAATTGTGGAGTCATAACAGCTAAAAGAGACCATTTAGCTAGTCATTTGAGAGTTCATTTACCTCTGAAGCGTATGTTATATGCTGCTAAACAATGACCTAAATTTGATTTTTTTTTTCTTTCTTTTATATTTAGCTCATCAGTGCAACGTTAGTATTTGACCCAACAGTTTTTTCTATGGGAAATCCGCAGTGTATATATCATATATTGATCTTTATTTTATAAATAGCTTTGCAGTAAAGGGTTCAAACGTCCACAAGACTTGAAAAAGCATGAAAAAATTCACACAATAGAACATCAAGGTACCAAAACAGAAGAAATCCTTATTTCGAAATCTCTGTATCCATGTTCTAATCTGATCTATTCTCTGTGTAGCATCGTTACTAAGTAACCAACCTGGTTATAAACCTGTGAGGAGAAGAAGAAAGGTGGGCCATCAACCATCTGGTCGATCAACCAAGATATCACCTTCTCCGAGTATTGCATCACATAAAGGTAGTTCATTACCATAATGGAATTCTTCCCTTCTTTCTCTTCTTTGCTTATCTTTCTATACAATATAGACTCAGTGTCTGATGCGTCTCCTTCAAGTCCAAGCTTTTCAATTGGTGAGACTCTCTCTTCTTCAGATAAGACTGACAATTCGGTGGAGGGCAATCAATTCTATGCCAACCATTACCAGCAGGATACACTACAGGGATTTATGAATGATATCCTTCATGACTCATCTCTTCTACCCCACTATGATGCAGGTAATACAGTCATAGTCGATTAAGACAGCAAACGAATTATAAACAATTGATAGTCAATATTAACTTAATATAGATATGATGAGAAGATTAAACACGATAGCCCCTGCCATTCAATACCAAGCACCAGGATGGATCCTTCCTTGTCAACCAGAGGCCATTCCTGCATTACAGAACTGGCTCGAGCAACTGTCAGCTGATATTGATACAGATGATAATATCTACCCAGACATCATTGGAAATCACAACTTGATAACTCCACCCCTCCTGTCATCTGATCAATCTCACTTTATGTTTGATACATCAGATTATGATCTATATCCTAAACTAGGTGGTATGAATACATGGGCAGCACCATCTACCCTGACTACACCTATTGCCAACAGTGTGTTTATGAGTGAATCTGATGCATCATCACCCACATCCATCAACAATAAGGGAGCAAACAGTCAAAATGACATTAATATACAGGCACAATTCTGGTCTCCTGGATACTCATCTTCCCCTGTCAAATATGATATGGAAATGGATGAACCTAGTCTATCAAACCCCATTGAATTCAAAATGAACAGCAGGACACAGTATGAAGTAGAACCCAATTACTACTTTGAAACATCACAACAAGAAACAGAAATGGCCACACCTGTCATTAACTCAACAGAATCATTTGAGAATAAACAGTATGTTGTGTCCATGATGAACGTATTTTCAGCACCCAATTCATGTAGAAAAGATTCAGGGAACTCATTGAAATCAGATATCATCATAGAAGAAGAAGAAGAAGAGACTGATCTGACAGCAGAAGAAGAAGATACTGTCCCAGAAAATGAAGAAGAAGAAGAAGGAGAAAGGGAGGTGATATCAAAGAGAACATCTATGACTTCTACCAGCAGCTGTAGTACCTGCAGACTTGAATGTCCTTCAATAAGTACCAAAGACTGTGTTGAGTCACCCTATGCTGATTTAGTGGGATTGATTGCAAACATGAAAGTGGAAAGCGAAGACACAATAAGAAAAAGACACATTGCCATAATAAATACATTATGGAAAGCAATTAGGAGTACATAACACATTCAAACCAATATATACACTCATTTCAAATAAAATATACCATACTTTATGTAGTGCAATCTACTTCTTTTGGCTGCTTATTCTATGTATTCATCTTTCACTGTGTATGTGACCCCACTTACTGTTAATATATGCATGGAATCAATTCTATTTTTATATGTCAATAGGTTGTATATATTATGTATATATTTATAAAAAAAATAGATTTTCTTTTAGAGATATCTAAACGCGGTTGTTTCTTTCAGACTATTTAGAGCTAGCTACAGGAGTAGATGCACCTCTTCCTTTACCAGCAGTGTTCGTTCTAGGTGTACTTCCACCACGACGATGGTTATTAGGTCGACGCTCAAAAGTATTAGTACTGGTATTCTGTGATCTATTCTGGTTGTTGGGATTATTGAATCGATTGCCAGATGAGTTATTAAAGCGACGTTCTTCTGCAAGAACGATGTGATTACCAACAGTTACTTTGTGTATATTCAATGCCTTTTGACATGCTTCAGTTGTAGCAAATTCAACAAAGGCACAGTTCTTCTGACGATTGATGTTCACATTCTTCACAATGCCAAATTGACTAAAGGCCTCTTTCAGCTGTTCATCTCCTATGAGTTCATTCACCAATTTAACAAATATCTGAGTGACATCTATTGATAACAGTCAATTAGATACCCTTAATAAGTACTATCATTCTTACCTTTACGACCAGTAGGTGTCTTGTTTACGGTTTGAGTAGTTGTAGAAGGTTTTTCTGTAGCTGCAGGAGCGGGAGAAACTGGCACATTGGTGGCTGTGGGTATGGGTGTAGCTGGTTTTTCAGGGTGGGCAACACCATTCACTACGGGTGCCGCAGCGGTCAAATTGGCCCATGTCTTGGGTGCTGATGATTTATTATTTACATGCACAGGTTTATCTACACGAGGCTGTTGAGGTGATGATTGCTGTGTAGATGATTCCTGTTTCTGTTGCTCCTTCTGTTGTTTATGCTGTTTATTCTCATATCTCTTCTTTTTCTCTTCAACAGGTGTAGGAGTACTCTCTACTGGATCGGGTTTAACAGCAGTCACTTCAGTTTTCTTCACTTCATCAGACACGGTGGGAGTCACATCTTCCTTCAACACCTTCTTCGCTTCCTCCTCCTCTTTGACACTTCTAATCTCTTCCTTCACCTCTTCTTCCTTCACTTCCTCTTTGTTGTTTACTGGGAGAGTGGTAGAAGTATGTGCAGAAGGAATAGGCTCTACCTTTTTTGCCTCATCTTCTTCACATGTGTAGTAATCAATCTCCACTTCATCCTTCAAGAAACGGAAGATGTCATTGAGGACATAATAACCACGAGGTTGAGGTGCAAGGAAGAAGGTCTGACTAAACTTCTGTGAAGGGCCGTTCTGATTGCACATTTCACCCAACACTTGGATGAGAATACCGTTATTGGCAGATGTTTGACTGTCTACTTGAGTCACCAATACTTTACAATCCTCGAATTTACACTCTTCAATCTTCTTCTTGATATCCTGTTTCTATAGGTGAGTAGTCTAATGACCACCCTTTCTCTCTTATTCCTTACCTTTTGACCTCGAATAGTCTCAGCCATAGTACCCTCATCGCCTCTGATGAAGATAGAGTCTTTGCTATAGAAGGCATGAAGTCTGTCAGGTCTCTTGTTCAAAAATGTGTAATATTCACGAACAAAGATGAGACCAACATCTTGAGAGGCAAGCTGAGGAGCAGTGGATTCCTTTGATTGAGTGGTGTTGGTTGCCATATTTATAGGTATAGTTGACTGTATCTATTTCTAAATAGAGTTTGTTGTTCTGATTGATATTCTGGATGAGTTAGATGAATGTTGTCAATTGACAGAAGAGAAAGTAAAAAACTTACTTAAAATAAATATAAATATGTAGAAAAACCGCGTTTAGGTTTCTTTTTCTTTTTTTTTATTGTTTGTAGGGAGTGAAAGAAGAAGAAAAAGGGAGATTGAAATATTAACCAATCATAATAATGAATGAGCAGTAGTAAGAGCCATTTCTAAAACCGTTCCAATCGAATAGCATCTCTTGGAAGGTGATGAAACCCTATTGGATTGGATGTTGGATCTGTCAATCGTAGACGTGGTTCTATGCTCTCTGTGAATATCCTGCCATCTTCTGTACGGGTAGTTAACGTAAGGAGGGGAAGAGCATATGATCTCCTTGGTCTTGTTGGGGATGTAATATGCCTAGTAGCTATAATTACCAGACATTAATAAATCACTTCTCTTTCAGCCAGTGGATATCTTACCAGGAATGACTGCACTCGCTACTTCTCCCTCGTTCTCTTTATTATGCGTATCCTGATAGATATACAGTGTAGTCGCAAACTTCTTCATTCTAGTCTTGATGATTTTTGAGAGTGGGGGTAGTTTGCCTACAAAATGATATAACTGGGGTTTATTGCTTGGAACAAGTTTCAGTATTATCTTCTCTTTTACCTTCTCCAAAGTATCCCCAGGATACATGATCAGTCTCTATGCTTCCACAACTATCACTGCTTATATCATGAATAGATGTAAAGCCATTGTGAGGATGATAATCCTCTGCTGCTCCTTCTGATGTGGATGATGGTTCTGTCCTTCTATTCACTGGGCGTGCTCTTATAGTGATTGGAGTGGCAGCTGAAACAAGTGGATCAATATGAGCAAGTGTTTGTCTTGATTGCCACTCGGTGGTAGACTGATGTAATTTTATTAAACAGTTCACACTACAGTCAATGGAACATATATTGAATCGAATGGGAACCTCAAATCGATTATTACATATCTTGGTCAAATAGCCTATCTGCAGTGGGGATTCAGTATACCATATCTGGCACATATCACATTGTCTGGCATCATTTAATCCTGCTGAGAGTATCTCATCCGGAACAACATCATCAGGAAATGCTATCGTCAAGAACTGCCTGAACTTCTTATGATTTTGATCTAATCGGGTGTTCACCACTTGATATCCTGTCTCTTTGAGGATGGTCTGATTCAAACTGGTGAGATGGTTACGAATAGACACTTCTTTCAAGGGTGGAACATCTGTCATAAGTCTCTGTGTTTCAGTATCCATAGACTGTTGAGACCCTTCTTCTTCTACTGGAGGGTCTACACGTACTACTGGACTGGGTGGTCTATTTCCAAGGGTGGGATTATCATTTCGCTTGAATAGAGGACTGTTGCATTGAAGAACGCTCTTGGCTTCCAACCCGCGTGTTAATGGAAATAGAGCACTGCGCAGTTGTGATCGCTGATTGCTGGAAGATGTATTGTTTAAGATCTTATATACATCACTCAAAGACAATATCTGCACACTCTCAGGATTGTTGATATTATATCCTAGATCACACAGAATACCGTCTACATACTCTAACCGATTGTTCTCACAGTACATGAATGTTCTGAGAGAACCACCATAAGGATGATCATCTATACAATTCTTGTTTATCTTGTGCGTATCATCCATTGGACAAGTGGCTGGATTGGATAGAGTAGGAAATACAGTATGTGGCACAGATGCTTCAATAGAGGTGTGTATCTCATGCTTTGGTGAAAGAGAGAGGATAGAAGGAGGAAAATACTTGAGTTGATTTCTTCTGATATCCAACTTCTGCAGTTCAAACATATGCATGAACATGAAGGGTGGAAGCATTTCAAATCTGTTCTGTACCAATCCCAGTTTCACCAGATGAGTTAATTCTGATAATGTTTCGGGCAAGGATGTCAATAGATTGTCATTCAGATTAAGCCACTGAAGATGTTTCACCAGGCCAATTTCTGCAGGGATGGATCCTAGACGATTGATGGCTAGATTCAGTCTTCTCAAATCCCTGCATTTAGACAGTTGAATGAAGATGGATGGCTGAACACATTCGAGTTGACAGGTGTGAAGATCCAAGCTGACTAACTTTGTATATCCTACAGACAGGAAGTTATCTGGTAACTGTCTTAATTTATTACCAGATAAATGCAGATGGGTGATTGCATAGGGTGGTCTGACAATCAAGCAAGCAGGAATATGGTTTAATTGGTTGAAGCTGAGATTGAGTGTAGTGAGTGAATCAGGAAAGTAATGATGATCTGACATTGTCTTGATTGAATTCCTCTGCATCAATATGATCTCAATGGCAGGAATAAGGAATAATACAACGGGGAAGTCTATTTTGTGGGAGAATAAAATTGAGCATCGGAATAATAATATCAGCACATATTCTTCCAACTTACGCCCGAATCTGTTATTGTCCAGATCAATTCCGCATAAATCCTTGCACTGGCCGATGTCTTCTGGCATGTCCACCAGTTGATTCCCACTCAAATTAAGCCATTGAAGGTGCTTTAATTTTGATAATAGTGGTTGATCAATATGGGTGATCCTGTTACTGGCTAATGAAAGTGAGGTTAAATTGATCAAACATGATATTTCACCGGGGATTTCGACAAAATGATTTTCTCTGAGCGATAATTCTGTCAAAGTATCCTTGAATTGGTAAAGAGTCTTTCCATATGGCTTCAGTGAGATCAACCCATTCCTTCTCAAGAATAATTGCTGTATATTAGCAGACTTCTTTTTCCGGTTGAATATACTGGGTTTGGGTTGGAATAGATTGGAAGGTAAACTATAGAAAGATCAGATAATCTGGTTAAGAGTACACACTATTTGTATTGGTATCGCCATCTAACTCACAAACTACCACTATCCGATAAATCAAGTCTACTATTAGATGTATTTTGTGACATATATATATATATATATATATAGAAAAGAGAGAGATAGAGAGAAACGGTGTGTTATATTCATATTGAAATATTTTTATAGTCATCATTTTCTCATTTAATGAATTTAATACCACATATCTCATCAAGATGGAAACTTTGGGACATAAATCAGTTGATATACATATATATCTATATAGCCATTTATTGTACTTTATAAACACATCCTCCTTCTGTATCAAGTGAGTAGGAGATATTCCTTCACATGGCATGATAACCATTTTTCTGTCAAAAAATATCAGTATGTGTCTAGTCATCTGTTTCATGGAAATCATTGAATGTTCTGGTTATATAGGAATTATTACTATATTTGGTAGTTATCCTATCTATTGTAGAGTACATATTTATTTTCCGAGAAAATCACTCATATACATACATGATTCCTACTGTTGCGCCTATATACATATGACAGAGAATATGTCTTTTATTATTATCATACGATTGACAGTAGAGAACTCATATAATAGTTATAACTCCATATAATCATTGTCTTGTGAAGATGGGGTGTAGAGAATATCATTCATATCTAATTCGGTTGTAGTGTCATACTCATGCATTGTGTCCATGTATGGGTTGAGTATGAAGTAGTTAGGAGTGTATAATATGAGTTGGCTTCCATTGTTATTCATACTGGATTCTTTCCTATTATGGTAATCTCATTAGGATGCATGGAATATCTACATATTGACTGAAATAGTCACTTACTTGTTATTTGATATCCCATTGGATACAATAAAAGAAGGAACACGATATATACTCTCTCCTGGTCTCTGTTCCATAGGCAGTGAAGATCCATTAATATGTAATACGTCAATAACAGGATTCATATGGTCTTTTCTATGGTGATTGGATACAATATCCTCACTCTCTGGGTTGTTGTTGAGGAACTCATCCATATCATCTATGCGAATATTGTGTGATGGATTGATGTTGTCAGCATCTATTAAGAATAAAAATGAATGGAGTGAATGATAAAGTGTTGTTATGAATGCTTACTGGATGTGGTGGATATCAGTCTCTTCTTGAGATAATGTGAGTCAGAGTCAGAAGGAGACCTTGATCTCTTCCTGGGATTGTTATTGAAGTTGAGTGTGATAATGGGTTGGGATAATACTCTCATATTAAGGGAAAAGAAGAGAGAGAGAGAGAGTAAAAGATGTGTGTGGAAAGAATATCGATTGTCGGTGTTTGAAATAGAGGGTGATTCTCTTCTATGTACTGAAACAAATAAAAATCTATTTTTTATTAGTGTTTGCATGAATTTCATAAAGGGGAGATATATCTATATATACACACACATACATACACACATACACTTACATAAAAAGTATATTAATCAAATATATACTCTTTCTATTTATATATTATTATAAAAAGAGAAGGAAGGGAGGAATAAGGAGAGATATTGATATAGAATAGGGTGTAAAAAGAGCGTAGAATGATATTTTACAGTGTATTGGTATCTCCTATTGATGAAGGATCATTGTTGTTATCAGATAATAAGTCAAAATCATGTATCTCCATCACTGTCTTTCCTCCTTCATCTGGATTACTCGATCTCGGCCTTTGCATCAACACTACTGCCTTATTCTCATTGAATTGTATCTTCCATACTATCTTAGATGGCTGTGTAAAATGGCGGATGAATCTGCCCTTCTTTATATCCCATAATTTCACTTTACCATCATTGGCTGCACTTATTATACGATCATTATCAAACTGTAGACAGGTGATGGAGTTATCATGGGCTGAGAACTGCTGAATACACTCAAATGTCTCCATATCCCATACCCTGAGGCATCCATCTGCTCCTCCACTGACTAATGTGGTGCCTGATAACTGTAATTGTCCTACTAGTGAGGCGTGTCCATGGAGTGTGGCTAAACATTCACCTGTGTCAATAGACCATATTCTTATATGTGCATCCATTGATCCTGTTGCTATTATTTTGCCATTGGTGACAATAGTGTATATCTGCTGTATGTGTCCTACGAGTACATGTTTACATCTTCCAGTCTTTAGATCCCATATACGGGCAGTAGCATCATATGAACCAGACACCACAATATCATTATGAATATCAACACAGCGTACACTTGATTGATGTCCCAATAACACATGTAACAGAACTCCTTTCTTGATATCCCATACCCTTAGTGTTGTATCTCTTGAACCAGTGACAGCCAGTCTTTTATCTCTTATCTTTAAGCATCTTACAGTTGATGTATGACCACGGAGTACATGTTTGAGCTTCCCTCTATTTAGATCCCAAACACGTACATCTCTAAGGAGTAAGTGGGAAGGAGGGGTTAAAAATAGAGTGAGTAAATATATATATATAGTAGCTAATGATTAAATAACCATCTATCTATCTACAGCACACACACACACACACACATATATATATATATATATATATACCCATCCATATACATCCACACACATATATACACCACACACCACACACACACCCATATATATGTTCCCTTATTTCCTTTTATAGTAAAATGATTTCATTTGTTATGGTCTTACCTATCACATCCACCTGAGAGTAATATTCTTTCGGGATCATCTATTTCTCCACCCTTGAACTGTAATGCCCATACTCCTCCTTCATGCCCTTCAAGTGTTCTGATCTTCTTACCAGAATTGGTATCAAATACTTCTATTCTATGATTATCACACCCTACAACAGTAAACTTCTCATCAAACTGAAGAGAGGTCACAAGACCATGTGAGAATCCAGTATCCACTGTAGTGACCTTACCACCTTGATTCCAGGAACGGTTAATACTATGCTTCCTCTTGAAATAATCTCTATAAGTAAGGACAGTATTGTTGATCATTAAAGGAGGTGTGTTATAACTGATAATGTTACTGCTGTTATTGGGATATTGACTATGATGACAATGACTGTTATTCACATAACTAGGTGTATGTTGCTCCATGGGTATATAATGATGTGTGATACATAGTAACTTCCATATGTTCTCATCCCTCACAAGTGAATTCCAGTATTTGGATACACTCGATATTCTGTTGATTGTCTTAGGATCAGTGATATAGGACAGTATATGAAGTGATATCTCTGGTGGTAGTTCCTTCAAAAAGTCCACCTTGAGTCTGGGGGCTATTAGGTTATTGAGAAAAGCAAGCTGTGTATTGTCACAGCCATTGATTATCTCCGTAAGAAAGTGCTGTTTCTGTAATGAAGTGAGGAGTAGGAAGGAGTCTTTCAGATGAAGTAGATGGTCCTCTTCACAATGACTGTGAGTAGAGTCAAGATGTAATCTATAAGGTATTGGACTATGTGTGGGTGGTGTTGCTGGTGGTGAAATGTCTTCTGTATTCAATGTCATGGGTAAGAGTGAAGAAGGAGGGGAAAGAGAAGGAAAAAAGAGGATGATAATAAATAAATAAATAAAAAAAAATTTATTTATTTATCTATTTTTAATATGTTATTGTTTACAGTCTATTTTCAATCATAAAATATCATCAATAAAGGGCACAATGAGATAGTGAATAGGAGAGACAAGGAATAAAGGATAGTCAGAATATAGAGTAATACAATGACCAGTGATGATATAAACATAGTTTCTTATGCCCATATATGGACATATGAGTCTATGGATTTTTTTTTGATTGGTAATCCAGGGCACTTCTGAGTAATCTACCAAATAAATACATTCATCTCCAATCCCTGGATTTATTTATTATAACAATGATATCTTATCATATACAGTGGAACCATACATGGAGTATAATATTTTAATTAAAGAACTTTCTACTGGGAGAATGGTCAAACAGGGCAACACGGATCTGGGGCAACATCTACGGAAAGAGTGAGTTATACAGAGTTCAGTTATTTATCCCTCTCACTTACTTCTTCCTTGGCAATCTCCAAACGAGCACCGAGTGTATTGTCGACAGTGATCTTACCATGATAACCAGACATAATGACACCACCAGCACTAATTCATATGTTTAATAAAAGGAATCAATACATATATACATTCTCAAATTACTTTGATTCGGGAAGATAGTCTTCACTAATAGAGAATTCAGGTCTCTGCTTCATGGATTCCTCATATCTGTCTGTTACAGTTTCCAGTACAGACTCCACAATCTCCACATCCTGTTCACGACAGCGGACAGTCATGCTGTTCTCCATTAAGGCATAAGAGCCCTGGAGAATGAGTCCCTCGATCAAGGTAGCATATTTATCAGAATCCTCAGAGACATGATGGATGATTCCGTCTGCTTCTTCAAATAAATTATCGAGAACACGTTGACGCTCTTGGAGGATTCGAAGACGGGCTTTGTTGATGTGGTTGGATTGTGCACTGAGATAAGAGTGAGTAATGGAGTTGCAGACAGAAGAGAAGGATGTATACTCACATACGCTTTTGTACTTCAGCCTGCTTAATCTTACGATCAAATACAGCTTCAATATTCAGGGATTCTTGACGAACAATCTTGGCCTAACATAGAGAGATGATAAGAATACAATAATACGCGTCTTTCATGGTATTAAATACCCACCTTTTCAATATTGAATTCCTCATCAGCCTAATACAGAGTGAGTCTATATGATAAGACGTGTATATCTATCTCTTACCTTAGCCTTAATCTCTCTTGCTTTCTCCAAGGCTTCTTGTTTAATGAAGGCAACCTATATCAGAGTGTTAATATGTACTGTATGAACTGAATAGATAAGTACCATCTTCTTCATTTCATTGTACACTTCTTGGTCATTGAGTGGTCTGGCAGTGGACATATTGACTATAGACTGTGTATACTACTTAATATGGGTTATCCATTATTCTCTTATTGCTTACCTTATATTCAGAGTGGGAAGGTATATAGGGAAGAAAAAGAGAGAATAAAAAAAGGGGGGGGGATAAGGGGGACTATAAATAAATAAATAAAATAATAATATTAATCGATACGGGTTAAGACTTGGCTTCCAACATATGACCAGTAGCCGGTGATTCAATATGAGATGACGCACAATCCCCGCTGATGTAGAATATATAGAGAGAGATGATGGGGTGAGTGTTTAGTAAATAGATGAAGTATAAGGTACATAGATAGACCCTTGATTCTGTTCTCCCTGTGTTTGTATCAAGGCATACAGTATGGGTGAATATACCATGTGATTGGAGGATGATGGATGCTATAACAGATGATATACTGGAAATGCTCAGCATATATATAACTTCTACTTTAATTCATAGGACAAGTTGAAATCCATTGTCTATTGTTTATTGCATAATGTGCATCATACAGTTAGATAATGATACATACAGTTACTATTACCACTGAGGTAAGACACTTCACTAAAAACTGTCATATATTACTATTTACACATGAAAATGATCAAGTCAAGACGAGTAAAGAATAAGTAAGCAGTAGCTAAACATATATTCTGGGCCAGTTTCCTATTCTTGGATAAGCATAGTACAATTGGTTCATTTGCTTCACAGCTTCAAGATTTATCGATTATTGACAGAATCATTAAACATGGAATACGGGGATGAAAACAGATATATGCCCATTTGGATAATACAGCATTGGAGTGTACTTCTTGACCATAAAATAAGAGAAATAGTATACACCTGTAGAATATTTTCAACTTGGTCTATCATTACTACTCACTTTATTTGGAGCCAAGTGATTCCATTTGCACAGAGTCGATGTGAAGGCTATACATTTCTTGCTGTGAGCACCTGCACATCTTTCTGTCAACTAAGGGTGAATACACATAGTTAAATATCTCATCATATTCTCAATAGACACTGTTGCATTGGTGGTGGTAAAGGGCAATAAACATTTGTAAAGAAGATCCATATAAGGAAATAGAAGCAAGTCTTTGGGAATCTGTCGTAGTTAGGTATAAATTTACGGAATCACTAAGCTCTAAGATTGCATGAACTTTTCTCTTTTATAAAACAGTTCATCTCATTTCTTGAATGCACTATGACCATTCTATGGCTTCATTGGATTACTAATGCTCACTCTTTGGGTGATATTTAATGATATTAGGTGCAGTTTTATCATTTAAAAAAGTATATAATAAGGAATGGACTGATCAGTATAAATCGTTATTGATTGCCATGGTTAATGTGTGCATTCAGAGCATAGTTTTTCAGATCGGTCTTGTCAGCTTGTAATGGAGCATTTAGATAGATACATAGAAATGGTAATAACGGGTGCTCGATCGGCTTTGTATAGTCTGAATTTAGATGAATAAAGAACTCTCAAGAAGTGAAAGATGTAGCAAGACTAAGATTGCCCACTTATAGTCTTCATCTTAGTTATCATATAGTGTGCACCATTTGATATTGTCTCAACGCAGAAACTATACAAAATGAGATAGAACACAGTGGATTATTCAATAATGCATATTTCCTTAGCACTGATCATATTCTTGATTATCGTTATGTATACAGCACAAGTAGACATAGTTAAATATGTCACCACGGAAATTTGCATTCGTAATTGGACCATCTTAAAATGGCGTTTTTATACTATAAAACAAACGACGAATAGTTTCATACTAATAATCAAACGACGAATAATCTCATACTAATAATCAAACGACAAATAATTTCATACTAATAATCAAACGACGAATAGCTTCGTACTAAAACCAAACGAAGACAAGGTCATTCGACGGTCCATGCTAAGATGTTTATAACCGAAAAAATGTATAACTTGAGTAAACCTATTCAAAATAATGATTCCTTTATCACTATAAAAGAAAAATCATCAATAATTTATGATGATCTCCAATTATATTCATGATTTTTTCCACTCGAAAAGTAACAATATGCTGATATGGAAAAACTGATAATCATCAATATATATCACTATGGTCCAATGCTGGGTAGTAAAGTCATCAAAATTTTTAAAATTAGTACATCAACTACTCAACATTTAAGCAGGGACGTTGAGTAGTTATGATATTCATTGATACACTGTTGAGTAGTGGGTAACTGTCAGCTGGGTAGGAATTAATCAGTATAATTCCCGGTTGGGTAGTTACTCATAAACATGTTGGGTAGTTATGATATTGTGTGATCTCTTGTTGGGTAGCAACTAACCAACTATGATTGGTAGCACTTTACTACAATGATCTACTACTGGGTAGTAATCCATCAGTTATGCTTAGTAGCAATTAAATAGAATGATCTACTGTTGGGTAGTAACTCTCAAACCATGATTAGTACTACTACACAGAGATTTCGAGAGCATTTACTCTTACACAAGTTTGATTAAGCCGATTGTGCTATAGTTATTAATAGATAGATTATAGTTACTATTACACATTACAGTAGACACAGAAGTGGTTTATGGTTTGAGAGTGTAAATATCTACGCTTAGATTAGATGTGTGTGTGTGTGTGTAAGGGATATATAGCTAGTATATATCAAAGTAAGTGGACTGGTAAGTTGAATCAAAATTGACTATAATGTTTATTGACTTATAAAAAGACCAAGAGCATCTATTCACTCTTTCCTCAGTATTAATATCTCCAGGTGACACTGTCATATAAAAACACTGCACTGAGATTGAATAATAATTCCTATCCTTAATGACCACTGTAATTAAGTGATATCAAATCCCATGAAGTACTTCAGAGAGAATGTTTTTATTTGTTTAAAATGGTTTAATAACATAATAATAGACTATTTATATATTATAAGGATGTATCCACTATACTACTCAAAGTAGCGTTTTTCATTTACCGGTAGTTGTATATCGACATAAATTTATATTTTTTTTTTTTGTAGGGGAAAGTTCAAGACTTATCCGAATTTTTTATTTAATAAAATAAAGTAAATGAAATAATGAAAAGCAAATAGTATGACTTGAGTATAAAAGGGGGTTAAAAGCAGTTATGATTAGTCACAAGAATTCTGGTGGTGTATATTCCAGACATTCTTGCTACAGGTACTGGAGACGAGGTGAGGGATAAACGGGAGATTGTCAAAAACAGAAGACCAATGCGACTTCCAGATTGAGTGCTGAATTGATCCAACTATTTGGAAGAGAGATAGTGAGGCGGCAACCGGGGAAAGAAGGGGCCAATGTATCGGTTCTATTTGAAGTAGTACTATCTGTAGCATGTATTTTGAGAAGGGGGTGTCCGGAAAAAAGGTGGTTAAGCTGTTTTTCCACACCGCTAGTTTGAGTGGGCAGGCAATAAGAAAATGTATCAGGTCCTCTTCTACTTCGGCACAATGGTGACAGTAAGGAGAAGTGAAATAGTTCGGGGAAAGCTTATGAAGCAGTTGTTTGACTGGCAGTTTTTGGTGAAGAGCTCGATACCAGACAACTGACGAAGAAGGATGCAGTAATTGACGCCAGAAATATTTCCATTTGGATGTATTGATGACAGGATGGCTCCGAGGAGAGAACAACTTAGAAAGTAGATGGGGATACAGTGATTTGGGAAGCTGCCGTAATACTCGTAAGTTAGGCAGCATGGTTGTGAGTATGGGAGTTAAATCAATCAACGCCGAACCAGAGTTTGTTGTAACCTCCATATCTTCAAAAAACAATTTCAATAGTGCAGGACAGAGGGCCAACCGGGAGGTCCGGATGGCTGTCACCACTTTCCTTTGAAATATTGGGTAGAGTATTTCAGAATCAGATCGAAACCGAAGCACTGCAGTAGGATCATCGATGATGAAAATGTCTTGGACTCTGAGTTTGATCATACCAGGGTGTTTGGGAAACAATGTTTTAAGTGCCGAATCAAACATATTAGGGATAGGATCAGGTGAGGGATCAGTCAATACACTATGAAGGTCGAGATGAATAGCTGTATGGGCGTTAATATTACTGTTGTCCAGCGAGTAAGAAGGTAGGTGGTCCACCAGTGTATATATGGGCTTGAAGGGATTATTGATCAGTTGTTTGAACTTTGATCTCCTAGATACAAAAAGCAGTGGCCAATAGTCTGAAGGTTCTTCAGAAATAAGGCTCATACCAAATCGGACATATGGTAGACTACGATGAGAGATAGATACTGGTGGGGAGTTGAGAGTACTAACTGGACGGCTGGGATCAAGGATTTCAGATACCCATCGCCACTGTAGTTTCAGATGTTGTAAGAATGGATCGATAAGGCTTACACCACCCTCCAATTTTGGGCGAACAAACTGTGCATATGCAATTCTCGGGAATTTATTATTGTTCATGAACGCTCCACAGATTCCACGTAATCGATTAGTCTGCAATTTAGTCAGGGATAGGATGCGGAGCACATGCCATAGTTTGGAAAGTAGCAAAGAATTTAGGACACAGGCTCTCCCACGCATAGAGATATTCCTAAAGGAATGAAGTTGGCAGCCATGTTGGATTTTGGTAATCAATTTGTCAATAGCCAAATTTCTTTGTGGAATAGAACTGAAGATGGGGTATCCAAGATATGTGATAGACGATGAAGACGTCTTGTCGTGCCACTGAACTATTGGGGAAGGAAGTTGGGTAAGAAACGTTTGCCAGTGAGGAATTTTCAGTCCGGAAAGTGAAATGGCCTGTGTTTTGGAATAGTTTAGCTTCGCATTGGATGCCCTTGAGTAAGCTTCCACTAAGGAGGACAGATGAGAGAAATCGTCAGTGTTATCAAGAAAGACGAGGGTATCGTCAGCATAGGCTAAAACTTTTAGGGGTGGTGGAGTAATCACTGTTGGTGAAGATGTAGGGATCATAGTGTCAAACTTGACGCCAGAAATGAGAGAAGAGTTATGTACTGCCCTCAGAAAAGGGTCAAATGCTATGTTGAACAGTAACGGTGAAATGGGGTCTCCTTGTCGTAGGCCTCGTTTTTGAATAATTGGAGTAGACAAGTGTCCATTGACGTTGATGTGAATAGCTGTATTGAAAAAGAGAGAGGCGATACTGCTAATGATTGCCCTTGGAATACCGAACCTAATCATGGTATTTTCCAGATAAACAGGATGGATACGATCATATGCTTTTTCTTGATCAAGAAGAAGTGCTATACCTTTATAAGCTGTTGCTTCAGCCATAGCCATGACAGACTGGAGAATCTTACCATTCTCACCAATAAAACGTTTTGGCATAAACCCCATCTGATGCGGGCTAATGACCTTGTTAAGTTTGGACATCAAACGAGCGTTAAGAAGCCTTGTAAAAATCTTGGCATCGGTATTTATCAGTGATATAGGTCTATAGTTTTGTAACAATCGGAGGTCTCCCTTTTTTGGCAAGAGAATCACGCATGTCTCTTTCCAGCTGTCGGGGAATATGCTTCTGTAGAGGGCGTCATTGTATACCATGGTAGCAACCTTGGCAGCACGAGGATTACATAGAATGTGAAACAGAATCTGGTACGGTATACCATCTTTACCTGGGCTACTATGAGGTGGGCTTCGTTTTGCTTCTTCTAAGATTTCTTCAATAGTGATTTCCTCTACCAAAGATTCAGCTTCGTCAGGTGGAATAATCTCCGAATCTCCTATGTTATCATTCAGACTATGGACTGCTTCCATATCTATATCGTCTGGAGTGTACAAGGCTTCGTAGTAGGAAGAGGCGGCTGCGGATAGTTCTTCTGGTTGGGTACATAGAACGCCCGTTGTTGGATGAATTAGTTCAGGTATACACATACGTATGGATCTTGCTGCTATGGATCTTTTCAAGAAACCAGGGGAATGTTCACCCTCTTCACGCCAGTAGTGTTGTGCTCGGAGACGGTCATTGTCTACAATTTCCTGTTGAAGATTGGCGATATGAGTTTCCACAATACTTGCTCTCTGTACGGCTAAGAGATGATTCTCTGCATGTTTCTCAAATATCTTATCTCTTTTAATATTCAACCTTTCAAGTTGCAATTTTCTCCATGCCGCTTTCCGGCGACCTATTTTTTGGGCTGTGTCTGTAGTAATTTTCTTGATTTGTTCCCAGAGGACATGAGGTGGAGTCGAGCACGGGGCTGTTCTGCATACCTTGGTGATCTGATTGTGTAAACGGTCAAGAAACCTAGGGTCTCGGGCAAAGTTGGGATTAACCCTCCATATACCTTTTCCAGTGTTGCGAGATTGAAATCGAAAAGCTACTAGGATGAGAGCATGGTCGGTCCATGTGGGGTTAATAAAGTTAATAGAGCTATTATATTTGTTAGTGGCAATGCCCTGGGATGCAAAGAAGTAATCAATCGAGGAACAGGTGGTGCCTCTACGAAATGTTGGAGAAGAAAGATGTTCAGCAAGACAATCCACATAGTGTGTATCCATCAGTGACTTCCAATTATATTGAGGTGAGTTCAAGTTTGGTCGAGTGGAGGGGGAAGAATTGTAGTTGAAATCACCCACAATCATTTTCTCCATATTATCTTGGTTGTTAATGCCTATAGTGTCAGGATTAGTGGAAACGTCTAACCTGAAAATTGGTAAGTTTAGAAGATATTCAAAGAACAATTGTCGAGTGGGGCGTTGTGCGGGAGCATATATATTGATCAATAGGAAGTTATCAAAGAGCTGTTGTTTGTGTTCTATTTCACACGCAACTACTCGTTGGTCTCTCGTAATAAAGATAGGAGATATCGTAATAAGTGGGTTAAGGCTAACAATGCCGACATGAGTCGTCCATATTGATTGTTCTGATCGAAATTGACGATTGAGTGTAAAATGAGTGTCGGGTGAAGATGCATAGGTTTCTTGTAAGCATAGTATATCTATATTCTGTGTTCTTAAGTGTCGTACAAAGTCGTTACTGACTTGAGGTTGAGATGTTTTTGTGAGACTTCTGCAATTAAGAGAAGCAACTATAATTTTGGAATTTTTTTGTTTTGTATTATTTAACTCGTTGGAGGAATTACCCCCAGGAGTGTTAGTATTTGCATAGTGTATGTTATTCATATTCATATTGTTAGGTGTGGTAGGGTGCTTTAACAGCGTCCCGCAGCTCCAGGGCTTGCTGATCTACTTCTTCTAGATAAATCGGAGTCTCTATACCTGTCGATATTCACCCCTTTGTTTCTTCTGAGGGAAACCCGGCGATCATTGTCCGCTACATGGTTTGCTTTGATGGGAGAATCATTGTGCATAGCATTGTCCTCATTCGGTTGCTGAAAGGAGATCAAGTTGCTAAACATGTTGGTGGTGGCGATCATAGGGGTAATATCCGTTGGTACAGAATCCACCATGGTGTCGTCCTCTTTTCCTGTCTGGGGCGAATCAATTTCCCCCTCCACCTGAACCAGATGAGAATCTTTGTTCCTTGGGGAGGATGTTGCTATGGTACTTTCCTTTGCCTGTACTGTAGACATCGAAGCCATTTCAGCGTAAGTGGGAACACTGGGAGTATCACCTATAACTACCTCTACCGGAGAAGGAAGAATCTGGGTGGTTTTGGTAGGCTCATGATCAATTCGATTTCTTTTCGATGAAGCAAGATTCCCTTCTTTCCTAGGGCAGTGACGAGCAATGTGGCCTCTACGCTCACAAAGGAAACAGGTCTTCGATGAGGTTGGAGCGGCGGTACAATCTTTTCTGGTATGACCCATGGCCTTACAATATACACAATGGGATGCCATTCGAGCCCATTGGCCGAGACAATATGTCTCGTTTTCGAGGTCTATCTTGTATGTAAGAGCTTCGAACTTATTGGCATTGCCATCAGGACGCTCAAGGTAGACGCACCCGTTACCCGTGAAGGCAGCTTTCTTTGGGTCATCCAAATAGAGCATTATGTCACGGACATTTCCATAACTGGCAAAAGCGGACATCAACTTTTCTTTAAGCACGAGGAAAGACCAGAGTGGTATTTTGCTCAAGTTGACCTTAAGCAAGAACATATTCTTAGGAACTGCTTTGTAGGCAGTGAAGGAAATACCCTCCTTTACAATTATAGGGTTTTTAATAGCGTCTTCGACGTACTGTTCGTCACATAAGACCATTTCAACTACTTTTCCGAGTGAATCTGAGGTGATGGAGACACCGCAACAGATGCCAATGGGGAATCTGATGTCGCGAGCATCATGGAAAGAATAAGCAAGGTGTTCAAACTCTTTTTCAATTCTATAAAACACAGAGTGATCATAAGAGCTGTTCTCGTGAATGCTGACTCTGTCAGTGAGGGTGGGGACGGGGTTGGTGGGTTCGATGTTAAGCAACGAGAACTCTTTACGAATCGAAGAGTTTGTTTTCTTACGCAACGCTGATGCATAAGTTGGAGCATGCATAGAATTTAATGTTGAAGTGGAAGGCAGTGAGGGGCCTGATAATGGGGGCCATATGGGGGGTGGCGTCCCAGAGTGATTATTAAGCGAAAGAGCCATGACTTCTATTGACATAAATTTATATGAAAAAAGGAGCCTCAAATTGTACAAATTACGCTCACACTGTGCTAATGATTTGCCTAAAAATGCTAATTTTCATGGAGAACTTTAGCCTCACTTTATACTGTCATTTAGGAAAACATTTGCCTCATGAAGCTAATTTTTAATAGAAAACTTTAGCCTCACTCTACACTGTAATTTAGGAAAACATTTGCCTCATGAAGCTAATAATTGATAGAAAACATTTGCTTCACTCTTCACTGTAATTTAGGGAAACATTTGCCTCATGAGGCTAATCTTTAGTAGAAAACTTTAGCATCACTCTACACTGTAATTTAGGGAAACATTTGCCTCATGAGGCTAAAGTTTTATAGAAAACATTTGCTTCATAAACAAGCCTTAATTAGAAATACAAGTGCTCATATCCAAATATATAGTACGTAAAATTATTTTTATTGGTATTTGGTATAAATATGGAGTAACTATTCTACTCTAAACTAGCTTTATCAACATTATACTTGGGATGGCTATTTGTATTTGATAGACTATAAACAAGACCTGATTGATGCAAATACTTACTTTATATTACGAGCACCATGTTAATCAGAGAAGAGGAGTAAATTTGCTATCTGACATTAATCATTCATAGGCTTGGATGATAACTATAAATAGATTATATTAGTATATATTAACAGTTGTATAAAGTAGAAATATGACTTACAATTTAAAGAGTT